>JALBCR010001366.1:65000-157500 GCA_030710515.1 Abscondita cerata | reverse complement strand
ATAAAATTATTTGAATAAAAAGATGCCATTAGTTTAAAATTCGCGCCCCCATCCCATAACCGCAAATACATAACCTGAATTTATTTCTTTGTTAAATATGATGGTAGAATCAGTTTTTCAAGTTTCCCAAAGGAGATTTAACCAGGCGAGTTAAGTTACATGAAGAATTTTAAGTAAATTACAAACATTTTGTTGTAGGTGTTTTGAATGGTTAACAGAATCTGGAAGGTCCGATCTGTTGCATAAAAATGTCGACTCTAAAAACTTAACGAGTATGTGGCGAACACTTGCCATTCCTAAATGAATTACAAGTGTCAATTTCTGAAACCCAATATTCAAATGATGCAAGGTATATTGGCGAAGCAATAAATGCCCGTTAACATCTCTAGCTATACCAAAATTACTCAAGCTTGCAGCTCAAATACTCTTAGGTAAAGAAAATTACGGAGGAACATTCTTAAATTGCAACGTGAAAAGAAAGCACTTCAATTGAAGTTAACATCTCCCAACGATTACTTCCCGAAAGCAGAGCACAAATTGTGACAGCCCAAGTGGACTTAAAAAATAAACCACTAAGAAGCAGGAGATATACAGAGGAATACAAACAATTTTCACTAAAATTATTTTTACGAGCCCCAAAATGTTAATTTTAAAGTAGGTTTTAAATTTTTTGCCAGCTCAAACTGCTACGTGATCATGGTTAGAGTTATATATAAAATTTAAACAACCCTTGTGCTACATCTTTACAAATACGATATGTAAAGGTGACAAATTGAAGTCGATAGTATTAGACTGCATAGAAAAGCTACAACTACAATGCGGTGCCAATGTTAGGGCAGTAGTAAAATTTTCGAAACCTAATTAAAAGAATAGATGTATCACCGGAAAAACCATACCTTCTCGTAAACGATAAGAAAATCTATTATTTCTTCGATGTCCCCTATTTATTGAAGTCGGTGCAAAATAACTTGATTAAATACGATATAATCTTTAATAACAAAAAGCATCTTGGAAAGACATTAAAAATTTCTACATGTCAGACAAATCTAAACCGCTGCGATTGGCTCCTAAATCAACTAATTTACATATTACTCCGAATAATTTTCAGAAAATGAAGGTGAAATATACCACACAAGTGTTTAGTGAATCAGTTGCAGTTGGTTTATCAACGTATGTAGCTTTTAATGCTTTTGATTTATTTGCATTCCTGTGCTACTTGATTTTACAAGAAAAATGTTTATTTTTATTTTGGCTTAAATTTGGCTAGTAGTGGAAAAAATAGTATATACACCATGGTTGTGAAGTTCCATTATTGCCTACGCACTGGTGCTAAGGCAATAATGACAGACTTCACAACTTTGGTGTATAATATACTATTTTGTAGTTTAATCAAACTTATTTACCTTACTCGTTTCTGAGTTATACCGGGTTTATGAAACCCTTTTTATTGACAAAAAATGCGTTTAACGATTTTTTTCACTAGTATGTCATGAATAATAGTTACTATAGCAACCATTGTTATCGCAATTTTTTCGAGTGCAATTAAAAACAATAAATGTCAGTGCTGTGCCGAGGATGTTGTCACATTTTTGTCACAAGAAATATCCAAACTGGTTCGGTTGAAGAAGACTAACAATAATTATGTGAACCTGGTGCGAATTTAGCAATGAGGAAAAAGTAGACATGTTTACTGGTGTTTGGAGAATGCAGCTCCAATTGTAGAGAAGCAAAAGAGTTTACGCATTGCGTTATCCAGAAAAGAGAGTCCACGATGCAAAAACCTTTTCAAGTTTATGTAGAAATTTAAGGGAATATGGCAGCTTTGTAAAAACCTAAGAGATATAGAGAAAAATAGCTACAAATGATGAAAATACCGCTGCTGTAATTCAGCAGGTTCATAATAACCCTAAGATATCCCTAGCAGGAATAAAAGAAAATATCATAAGTTCATCGTGGAGAATTCTACATAGAAACTCTTTTTGCCCGTACAAAATCAAACTAGTCCCCCAACGCTATTCCATAATAATGGAATCGTTAACACACACAATTCTCGTTTTGGTCTGAAAACCAGCTTCGTTGGATTACAGTAAGGGCAATCAGCGAATTTTTGGCATCAATGTGCGGCATATTAAATGGATTCCTTATTGGAACTCACTTTTACGAAGGCACTTTAAATGCAAATCGCTATTTAAGATTTCTTCAAACTACACCTTCGGAACTATTAGAAGATGTGCCCGTTGAGACTAGAATGAACATGTGGCTACAACAGGATGGAGCGCCTGCACATAATGCCCAAATTGTTAACGAGGTATTTGAACAGAGAATACCCCAATAGATGGTTTGGTACTAATGGACCAGTAAGGTGGCCGGCGAGGTCTCCGGACATTACACCACCTGATTATTTTCTTTGGGGGTTACCTAAAAGATGTTGTCTTACCCTAAACTACTCTAAAAATAAAACAAAAAAAACCAACAATAACACTTCTTTTAAATTCTAAACATCAAAAACAAACAACCCTCTTAAACCAAACAAAATTACAACAAACAACAACAAAAACCCCCTTTTCCTTTTATTAAAACTCACAGGAACACTAAAACCCTACACTTTTAAACCGGACAAAACATAATAAAATCTACAACTCTCGTGTAAAACATTGACACTTATGAAGAACATAAGAATATCCATAAAACAATTAAATCGAAGATATGGCTGATCTGATTAACAAAATTAGTGCAGCGTGTACCGCTATTACAAGAAGGAAGCACCTACAAGTTACCCAGCTCATCTGTTAAAAGTTTTTGATAGTTGTGTTCGAGCAGATGGACATAATTTTGAACAAAATATTTTAATTTGTTTTATTATGTATTAATTTCAATAATAATTTTGGTTATTAGATTGCAGGTATTTTGCTTTAGTTTTTCATTTATTTATTCATATTATCACAACTAAATGCCTAAATTTGTCCCAAAATACTCGTATAAAATAAGTTTACTAAAATAATAATTATAAAATCATACTAGTTGTACTTTAAAAATTAACATTAAAAAATACAATAATACAAAAGCCAGTTATATGACAACATCTATTGTTTTTAATTGCACTTGATAAAATTGCAATAACAATGGTTGCCATTTTTTGTCAATAAAAAAGGGTTTCTTATAAACCCGGTATAACTTGTACTTTTGTATGCGCTTGTTTTCAAAGTCCCTGCAATCGATTAATTTTTCGACGCGTCGCAACGCCCAGCTCTTTGCAGGCGTCGAATTTTTTAAACTTTGAAAAATATCTACTGGACCCCATATATTGATCACTTTTTACAGAAGTTAAATACTTCTTTTTGTTTTTTGGAGTTATTGGCGTGCGGAGTTTTTAAGTGAAAAAACCCTGTATATGTTTCATAATATTAATTGTTAGCCATCAGACTACCTTCTAACATAAAATGTCTTTTGATGAAAAATTGTCAAAATCTATGTATATGTAATTTTTTCAAAAATTGTTAAATTACTCAAAAACAATACATTTTGGGCCACGCATATTATACATAAACTCGCAACAACTATATCTCAATTCAACAGAGGAATCTAAAAATGCAATAATATACAAAGTGTACTATTTGAAGTGTAGTGTATTCCAGGGTAAACAAAACAATCTGTATGTACGAAATCATTTGTAAGTGGTAAAAAACTTGAATTCAAACAAATTTTTGTCAAAAACATTTTTTCTCTATCTTTAATATCTGACCCACCAATCACAAAATACAAGGAGATGCCCCACCCTGTATATGGCCACAACAACAACAACAACTAAACAACTAAATACAATTTCAATGTATGCAACAAAGACAACAAACCAGTGCAAGAACCCAAAATATCCCATAATCTCTGCCCACAAAATCAAGTAATTCATTCAAGAAGATTTTAATGTGCCATATATGGCGTAATGCAATACTTTAAAAAGTCAAATCGGACAATTGAGGGCCAACTTATCCTCGCTATGTGATCTAAAATCCTTAACTCTTATTTTGACTATAAACCTTAATACAATTCTCGACGACAACAATCAACAGCAAACTACATTATGACCAACAATAGTATACAATAAGTAAAGGCTTAAATGAACTTAAACGACCTAAAGTTTGTTTACGTTAAGAATAGAATGATCTAAAACTTAGTAATTTTATTACAGCCAATAAAACATTAAAAAATTTTCTTACCATAATGTAAGTTAAATTTACTTTACTTGTGTTAAGTTTGCAATACTTCACAGTGTTGCAATGTACTTTTTATTTAAAAATTTAATCACTTAATTTGGAGCTCTAAATTCTATTTCCTACTGAAAATTTTTCTAGAAAATTGGTATGTATTCCATAAGTATGTTGTTAAAAATATGGCGCTATGGTTTTTCTGGCCATAATTCGTGGAAAAATACTGTATGGTAATTTTTCCTTCACAGTGCACCGCAAATTGGTGCATGTCAATACATGAATTAAGAATCCTATTATCAAAGATTAAAGAACTGAAACCATTACATTCAAATAAATGAAAACAAAAAAGAGAGAAATAGTATAAAAACTTTACAACAAAGAAAGGAGCGCAATAGAACAGACCGGTGATAACGTAGAAATATTAAATCATTAACTCAAGGACAGAAGAGCCCACTTTCAATAAGTTAGTTAAAATTAAAACTAACAACCTTAATTTATAATAATATGCTTCTAACTTAGAAGGGGATTATTGAAATACATCGCCCGTCCATCCTTATTTGGGAAACAAATAGGCATCAAATTGCAAAATTGTCAAAACAGACACAATAAGACAAAATAAACATATCAGACATGAAGTTAAATTCCGGATTACTATAATGCAATTACAGTAGTGTTCAGAAAAACATTGATGAATAGAGATAAAAGTTAGGTCATCAAAAAAACGAGCAGCATTGATAACATCAAAAATTTATCATAATGTGAGGTGAAAATTAATTGTAAAAATAACAAAGTTCGAATCACAATCAGGACTGAGGACTATTGGAAGACCTAAATAAGATTAAGTAACAACTTTGCAAAAAGACTAAATAATATCAAAGGTACGAAGACGAACAATCAAAAAATAATTTTCTAAATGCAATGGAACTTTAACCACATCCAAAGAATGACATTTCAGCTTTACGTTACACATTCTTTGAGTACACGTTTTAAACTATCTTTCATTTTATATTAATTGATTGTTTATTTCTTCCTACTGCTCAAATCTTCTGTTAATAATACTCCAAGAAACAAAATCGAATGATCAATTTCTAACTGGATAATTTTTCCACTGCCCAAGTGGTTTTCGTTTATCCCCCATCATCATAATCTTAATCTTGGTCTTACCTTACTTGTTGAATTTCATCCTATCATTTGAGTTCTTCTAGTAATTTTAAGTACCACCAAACATTATTAGCATAGTCTGTTGCATTTTATTACAAATAGTTCCACTTCTGTTAACTTTGCTAGTCTTTGAAATCTATTCCAAAACGTAAATAACATAGTTGACATGGTGTTACCTTGACATTGGTCTTTTTATATGAATTAGTAATATTTCTTTCATTTTCCAGCCTTAGTCGATCATCATTTTTTCTCCAAACGTCAGACACTCTACCATTATACTCAATGTATCTGGAACTTTCCTATTTCATAACGATCCTACTTTATTAACTCCTCTTTCTTTCTAATTGCTTTGCTAAATTTGACATTTTACCTATACTTTCTCCGTGGTTTACATTTGTCATTTGAATATCATTGTCTTTATTTTTCAGTTTTAAATTTACAATTAATTCTTTTAAATTATTCTCTTCATCTCTACAGCATTTGATTTTTATCTCTATCAGTTTACTATCTTTGTTGTTACAGTACAGTTGTTTTTAGACATAGTAAAAGCTTTCGATAAGGTTTGGCTTACAAAGTACCAAAAAGAGAGAACCACCGCGGGGGGGCTGCAAATTAATAGTAGTCTCTACATGTTGCCTGTTTTCAAAAAGTTGATTTCCCCCTCGTTTACTTGGCTAACTGCTTCCGGATCAATCTTCACACTTGTGTAAAATCTTGCCTTTTCAAGACTCGTAAATATTAAATAACCTTAAATTATGTAATTGTAATTACCAACTCAAGTGTTTGCTTAAAAACCTACTACATTTTCCCATTTGCGAATAAAACCAAAATTAGGTGCACTCATTCCTGTGATACAAGAAAAAAAATCTTATTACCAATTATATATTATTTACTTTTCATGGTCAAAACTTTAAAAAAAGTTTAAAACAACAGATATATTTTTTTTTACTTTTATCTATATCGGTGAGGACCAAAAGAACGGAACGCCTTCCTATAACAAACTGAAAACTGAAAAACGATAATCTTCCTCTACTAACTGAATCCTATCCCAAAAACTAGCAGCTTTGTGTAGTTGGCGTCGATTTAGTGCAATAGTGCTATAGGTAAAAAACCTCACATTTTTTTTAGTAAGTAATGAAAATGGAACCTACTTCAGTTACCGTGAAGTGAACTGAAAAAATTAGAGACTGGTGCATAAAAACGCACCTTAGTCGCAAAATTTAATGTTTAATTAGTAACCAAGCCTATTTGAAAAATTAGGTCTAATCTAGACAAACCTGAAATTAAAAACGTGAAGTCACTACTCCAGGTCAGTGGTCAAAGGTCAGGTCAACTTTTGACCTATCTTAAAACATCCCCCTTGACATCCTGAACACTTTCATATATAACATGTCTATCTTTCTTTGGATTTAATATGAGGTCACCGCTCCAAGTCAGAGGTCAAAGGTCAGGTCAACTTAGGACCTATCTTAAAACGTTCCCTTTGACATCCTGAACACTTTCATATATAATATGCCTATGTTTCCCTGGATTTAATATGAGGTCACCGCTTCAGGTCAGAGGTCAAAGGTCAGGTCAACTTTAGACCTATCTTAAAACATTCCCCTTGACATCTTGATCACTTTGATATATAACATGCCTATGTTTTTCTGGATTTAAGATGAGGTCACTGGTCCAGGTAGAGGTCAAAGTTCAGGTCAACTTGGGACCTATCTTAAAACATTTCCCTTGACTTTATGAACACTTTGATATATAACATGCTTATGTCACCGCTCCAAGTCAGAGGTCAAACGACAGGTCAACTAAGATCCTGCCTAAGATCAGCGCCTAGACCTCCTGAACAATTTGACGTATTGATCTCCGAAATCGGTTCAGCCGTTTCGGAGGAGAAGACGAACAGACAGACAGACAGACAAATAAACCGAGCCACGATTTTATGTGTATAGATATGAGAGTTATGCAAAATGACAACTAAAAGTTTCAAAATGACAGTTAGGCGTCATTTTCAAATATTCTTTTGTGCGGAAAGGACGTTTGAATGATGCCTCATTTTAAAACTAATCGATAAATATTTTCTTCTGCAATTTGTATGGAAAGAATTGGTTCTTCTTCCAGAACGGGTATCAAAAAAACCACTAAATATTTTTGTCCGGTTACGTTCGGCGCATCAGAGTGCATTTCAACTAACTTCCGTTTAATATTTAATTCACACTCTGATGTACAAAGTTGGCAAAACTGTTTAGAGATTCCTGATTTTTCTTTTTAAATTAAACACCAAATAAGTAATGCCATTCCTTCCAAATGGCTTCCTATCAGACCCTCAAGTTGATGAAGATATTGCAATTTCAAATATATTTTATTATGGAATTTTTCAAATGTCTTTAAATTTTTGTTCAATTTATCTTATAGTTTCTTCTAAATTAAAAAGCGATTTAAAGCAAAACTTGCCTAATATTAATGGGCTCCTTAATCGCATTTAATTGTAACTAATTACTACTAAATACTTTGCCATGAGTAGTAGATTTTTTGATTACACAAAAATTAATTTCACAACATACCACAACGTTGAACACAAGTAGAGACTAGTTATCAAAAATCAACTGAAGAAAATAACAGGGATTTTATATTTCTATATACCTGTTTCATTAAGCTTGGTACGGGGCCATATCTCGAAACTATTGGGTATAGAAATTCGGGAAAAAAAATTTTATTATTATTTTATAATCTGATTACAGCAAACTCAGGCTTGTTTGTAAGAGAAATGTCAGTGTTTTCAATTTCCGTATCAATCGCCACTCGACAGTTTCAAATAAAATTACTAGAGGGCATAATTTTTTCACGAAAATTTAAATTATACAGTATAATTTTAATGTCATAATCGGAAAGTAGATTAAATTTGCTTAAAAAAACGAGAAAACCTCAGTTCGATATCTTCGCCCGTTTCAGAGTTATTGTCAAAAGATTGCATTTTCACACTTAAATTTGAAAAAATGGTTATTTTCCTAGTTTTGTAATTAGCTTTGTACCTAGGATTAATAACAATTAGTTTTGATGTTATGTTATATTTCATGCTTCCCTTCACACTTTATCTAGGCTTAGGACTAGTCCAAATTATGTAAACGACGACATTTGGAGCGTGTAATAATGAAAATGTAATAATATACAGGGTATTCCATACGAAAAAAGACAACTTTGATACGTTCTGTGTATTTTGGGACACCTGTATATTTCGAAAGTAATTTTAAAATATTCCTCCGATAGGTCTCTATCCATCCCAGATATATTTTTCCAATTTTATTGAATAGTTTTGCTTTAATATTCCGTGTCGTATACCGTGAATAACCCTGTATATAATGTTTTGTGATTTTTGTTTTAAATTTAAATATTTTTTTAGGTTTGGTATTTATAAAACAGAAATTTTAAACTGTTTTCCTAACTTAAAATATTTTAATTTTTAGTTTAAGTCGATTGCAATTAAAAAAAACCAAAAGCCGCTAATAACCAAACTTGCAGCTAAAACACTGAAAAAAACTGGTTGAGATATTTTAGTGATTTTCTTAATCAGCGTCGAAAAATACATATAATTCACAACTAAGGTTTTTTTTTAAATTTTCAAACTTTAAAGTTGAATAACTTTTCGATCATATTCGGAATCAGCGTTAAAAAATACATAAGAATAACATGTCAAATTTAATCCATCACAACGAGAACCCCGCAACGGACAACAACGACGACGACGCACAGAATAGCGATCCTAGTAACCAAACCACAAAAATAATTATTTACGTTTTACGTAACATGTGCGGAAACAGATTCTTTCGGGAATGAGGCCCATTTGCAAACCCGAGTGCGCGTTACCGCACTAGGGTAGCATTGACACCAATTCCCGAATACTGTTTAAGTTGCGTATGCTATTTTTTGCATGATTTTTTTCTATAATTGCATTTTCAAATCTCTATTATTGTGATATGTAAATCACAAAATTTAATTTATATTAGTATTATTATTATTATTATTATTAGGAATGAGGTGAGTGTCATGGAAAGAACCTTCTGCACTGCGACCAGATTAGATCTTTGTGTCCCCTCTCTAGTTGGACTAAGGAAAGATCTATGTCTTTGACAAATTCGATCAAATCCTTAGTCGGGAGTTTTAGTAGATCTTTTTCCAAAATGAAGATGAGTTCTATGTGTTTGTATCTCTTTAGGCACAGGGCCTGGCACCTCATAATGATGTGGTCCATGCTCTCCACTTCTTCACCACAGTACCTGCATGTATCATCATCCACCAGTCCCATCTTTTTCAAGTGATACCTGCAATGGATGTGATCTGTTAGTATATCACAGAGTAGTTTTAATTCTCTTCTGGATTAGTTTAACACTTTCTTCCCCATCTTTTGATTAGGGCTAATTGTTATTAAGCTGTCATCTATCATCTAGTTAACCTATTTAATTGTCAAACTTTTATTTGAAGGTTTGCATTGCTTTACAACAAATAAAATGTGCGTAAATTGCATTCTAGATAACGAACAATGTAAGTAAATCAACAAATTGTTCATGGAAAGCTTCTAATGTGGAGTGTTTTTTGGTAGTTTTTGAAACACATGTTTAGGATAACAGCTTTTCGGTGCCTGCTTTACGTGCGCGCTTGATTGTTTCATAAGTAAGAAGACCAAAAAATAATTTTCTGTGACCAAACTGGCAGCAGGTAGCATTAAAGACATAGACTAAGCCACTATAATTATCGTATAATAAGTATGCAGTTTACCCATGATTAAATCAATGATTAAATTTTAAATGTCAATGTTACAAATAATGCTTCCTTGTCGTTTCTCTTAATTTGACAGCATCTGAATGATGAGGTGATACAAACTGGCAGTCTTTCTTTTACCAAACAGGCGGCAAAAGTATTTAAGTATACATGGTGCTCAATTTTATAACAAAAATGTATGGTTTCGTTTTTTTATTAAACGGAGTGTTGTTAAATTTTAAAAAAATATTTTTTGTAAATAACTAGAAGACGCCAATTAGTAAGAGGTTAAAATTTGGAGACAGTTTTTAATGTATACTGAGGAATACAGTGATTTTGTATCATTTTATCAGTAGGATGCATAGAGGTAGAATCTGAGGTTTATTAAAAAAAAATTGTTTTTAAATTTGATAATAATTTATGTTTTAGTAATTAAAATTACTCAAAATTCAATTCTTGAGCTTTTTACTCATATTCACTGTTTTCGATAAGAAACCTACTGTATTGATTTGAAAATTTAAAAATTATTTAAATTAAATTAAATTAAATTTGAAAAATAACAAAAAAATAAGATTTTATCTAAAAACAAAACTAAAAAAATTCATTAATTCATTAGTTGCTGGAAAAAATTGAGTACTATATTTTTTTTAATCGAACCTCAGTCACTCCATAGAAAAAATAATACAAACCACTTTTGGTTTAAAATGGTTTAAAACATCTCTTTGTATACGTTAAAAACTAAACTAAAAGTTTTCAATGTCATACTAATTTGCTTCTTCTAGTTATTAATAAAATACGTTTAAAAACAAAAATATTTTAACAATCCGTATAATAATAACAAAGCCGTTTTGGATCTATGTTTATATAATTTTTTTGTCTTAAAATTGACTAAGGAACATCATCCTGAAGTTTGGCCACATACTTAATTAACACCCTGTATAGTGTTAGAAAGTGTAAGTGAGGTATCGTAAATTTAAATAAAACTTCATTTTAATTCTTATTTGAAAATCAATTTTACTTGGCCAGAACTACAATAACAATGCACTAACATTATAATTTCTTTAATCAAATCTGGCAGTTTCCATAGCTAATTGTGTAAATATCGAACAATAATGGAACATACTTATTTTTTTGTATTAAAATTTAATTTACCAATTTTTGGAAAACCCAATAATTCGTGTCAAAGAAAGTTTTCTCATACGGATACAATATATTGGAATATTTCTAATAGAAATGTAATTGGTTAAGTCATTATTTTTATCCTATGCGTACAGATAAAAAAAACCATAAACCGATTTAATTTTATATAATTAAATAAAATTTGATTCATCCAAGTTTTTCGCTTTTGTTAAAATTTCTTCACCTTTGCCGCAGTGAAAGCTATTCCTTGTTTTTATACATATTTCACTTTTACTTGTGCGCCAGTTAACGCTGAAAGCGTGTAATAGATCAATATTAAAAATATTGTCTAATAATTATGGCGATCGCTTATCTTTACATTAACGATAAAGTAAACTACGGTCAAGGCTGTTTCATCTAACTCAAAAACTTTCTTAACGTAATTATTTAACCGTTTATTACAAGAACAATAACACTTCTTTTCCACGAATCTTGCTCATTAATCTTGAGATTGTTACCAAGTTCAAGTTTATAGTTTTTTCTTTATTGAATAGTTTTTCATTATACGGTTTCTCTTTTCTGTTTAATTTATGTGCAACAAAAAAGCAGAATTTTATACATTGCAGTGTTATTATTTTAATTAAATTATTTTATTTGTCCTTGCACTCCTTCTCCACAACTTTCTTTTATTTCAATGCGGATGTAAATATATCATCACCCGGCGTGAGTGAGTTTTTAATGTTTGTATGACAACACTCTTAAAAGCATATCACCATTTTGTCACATCAATTTTAATTACGAGTGTGTACATGTTTTAAAATGTTACACCAATAGGTACAAAATTATTTTTTAAATTTTTTTAAACAATACGCGTCCGAAAAGTTGAACACTCTGATACATATTGTTGTACAATGTTGGAATATTTTCTAAAACATAACAAATTTGGTTACTTGTTTGATATTGCTTTTTTTATAGAAACTAGTCAACCTCAATGATTTGGTAAAGCACATCTTGATATTTTAATTGTAATCTAATATTTTGCTTTACTCTATAACATAGTTTTATAGTTATTAAGAAATTTTTTTTGTTGAATGCAGGATGTGTTTAATTAATATGACATATATTTTTATGTTAAATGGTTTCCTTTATTATTATGTAATATTTTATTTTATTAGCATTAATGGTAAGTCTTAAGGAAATAAATAAAATATTATTAATTAAAAATTAATATCAATCCAACTAGCAATTCAACATACAATATTAGTATAAACTAAGTAATGCCAATAGATAATTATAAGGACAACTGAATGTTTAAATGCAAATCGTTATCTAAGCGATGGATGCATAACCACTCGTGCCGATAAAGCCAAGTATTTCGGTACAGTAGCATACACGCACGGAAGAACCCCTGTTGCGTATTTCGCTCTTATTATGAGCTCATCAGAGGTGTATACTTAAGTGCGGTATACAACTGCACAAGAAGGCGGTTAGTTTTTTTAACTCTCGCGGAGCAATGAATATTAATGAACATTCAATATAGTATTGTAATTGTATTTATACAGTGTGTTTTACCAAGATAAAAAAATGAAATTATAACAATGTAACATTATTGTCGTTATCATGCTTCAAATAAATTGATTATTAGAAGCTTATGGCAATTAAAAAACAAAATTAAAATGTTAATTTTTGTCGTTTGAACTTTGAATGTTGATTTCGAAATAGCTGTGGAAGTTTGTAAAATAAGTTAATTTTTACTCATAGAATTGAGGTAAGTTTTGAAACTATTGATTAAGGGCGTACATTGTTCTTAAATTTGTTTGCTGTTCATGATAAAATGTGAAGCTAGCACGTAATCTTACTCCATGACATTGTTTGTTGTTAAACTGCATAAATCGTTTTACGGATTTTATATTTATATCCTTGATTGTTTATATATTGAGCGTATGTTAAAATACAGTTGCATAAATTTATTGATATTTTCTCGAGTTTTAAATTCATACTTTGTCTTTTCTTGCTTTTATTTCTATTGTTGATGAAACAATTGCGTCACTTAAATATTGCTATCTTTTTTTGAATTGTTTTAACAGCTGGCTCCCACTACTTAAGGTTTTTCGTAACCATTTACTTAAATGAATAAAATCTTGTCGTTTATCCACGAACCCACGACTTTTGTCCTACTGTTAGAAGCTAGACCGCCTCTTCCCCGAGATTTTCAGGGCTGTGTGCCCTTTAATTTGTAAGTATTGCTACACCACCCGTCCGATTTTTATAAAACTTTGTACATGGATCTTATTTATAATTCCGCAGATCTGGTTAGATTTTGGGCATATTCTATGTAGCCAAAAGAGCATTTAACCTACATAGATTTTCGGATTTTTAAAACCTTAAGAAAAATATTCATTTTACACATTTTTGTTTATAATAAAAGTTGTTAACATAATTTAATTACAGACAATTTTTGATTAAACAATTTTTGATCCGATAAGTAATTACTGAGATATAACAATCACGTTACAATAATTGTTGTAACAATATCTCCGCCAATATCAATTTTACAAAAAAAGTTGAGAGAAAAAAGTTGTTGGAAATTCTATTCTTTATAGGTTTTGTTTGAACCATTTTTTTTTCTTAAACGCAATTTTCTTTTATTATCAGGGGCCATGTGGAGTCCTGCGGTAAACGTTTACATTTGTGCACGTAATTTTTGCAACTTCGATAGTTTTGACAATTGAGAACCATTGTATCAATCTTGATTTGAAAATTATTGAAATTTTGGGGATCAAAAGAAACAACCTTTGTCTGCTTTCAATTGTTTTGCTTCATTTGTAGTAGGTTGATAGGAATTATTCTAACAGTGTTTGTAGAGAAACAACTGTCAGTGATTTCAGCAAAAATTCTTAACACTTTAGGGGTAAAAACATTGATATTTTGTGTTCATATTTTTAAAAGTTTGTTTTCCATCCATTTAGGAGTTTTTTTTTTAATTTTTGAAATGTATAGTATATTTTGTTTTAAATGGTAAAATTAAGGTAGAGGTCTACAAATTAATCAAACCGTCATGATTTTTATTTGTCATATCCCTTCGATACTGGCTTTGCTCGCTTTTAGGTTGTGAGGTTTGTTTATAAAAGTATTAGTACAAATTTTAATTAAGAGTATTAAATTTACTATCAAATTATAGACTTATGTAAACTCCAGTTTAATATTATTGGTTATCTATTACGCATTCAAAACTTTCTCACATTAGTTTTCAATACTTACAACCGATTTCGTCAAAAAAACGCATCTTAGGTGGCGGAAACACGTACTTCTTTACGTCGGTATCTGCAAAAATTAAAGAACATATATTATAACAGTTCTTAACAGTGCAACATATCTACTCATTGACACATCGTTTGTTTGATCATAAGCATAAATAATCTAACCAAACATTGCTTTATTTAAAAAGTTTCTACGTAGTACAATGTTTTAAAAAATAAACTTCTAAAATATGTGTTGAATTGGAATTTATATTTTCTTTATTTTAGGATTTACATCAATAGAATTGAGCTTAGTATAACATGTGAGTATTAAAATTTTGATTAATATGTGTAGCATAAGTTAAATATAAAAAAATAGTGTAGAATTTGTAAAATATATACAGGGTGTTTCAAAATTTAGTACAAATATTTTAATGGCGTATTTTTAAGATGAATATAAGACTTTTTTTATAAACATGTGTCCTAAAATACTCCCTGTTCGAGCTACAGCCATCTTAATTTTTCTTTAAAAAATTGTTTTTTTAAATTCTGACTACAGTTATTTTTTAAATTTTTTTAAAATTTGCAATCTACTTTTGATTTAAACATTCTACTGTTTCTTATCTCTAAAATGACATAACAATAAATTTAAAGAGGGTAGGAAAGGGGTAGACACATTTAAGGGGAATCATTTTATGTTGCGGTTTATAAATTTTAAAAAATGAGTATTTCATCTGTTTGGGCATTCAAGAATCTAAGATTTCGGTCTTCAACATTTTTTTTATACATTTAACCGTTTTCGAGATAATCGTTGTTAGAGGAACAAAGGTTATTGTGAAACTAATTTAGCTTGAATTTTTTTTAATTTAATTATGAAAGAACGTTTAAGGAAATTTTTTTAGTTTTTTTAAAAATTTTATTAAAAACAAAGTAATTGATGTTCTTATAACAAGTGCCGGAAATCTCCTCCGTAACCTATAACACAGCCCTCCATTCTTCTCCGAATATAAGATGGCTGTAGCTTGAAGAAGAGGGTGTATTTTAGGACACATGTTTATAAGAAAGAAAGGTCTTATTTTCATCTCAAAAATACGCCATTCAAATATTTGTTCTAAATTTTTAAACACACTGTATAACTTTATCATACATAATACCACAATTGTCTAAGTTATCCTGAAAAAACGTTTAACGTTTTACAAAAGTTTTGGGTTTTCAATGTGTCGAGTAACATTTTATAAGGAAACAACTTCTAGGCTTGAAATCGCCAACTATTTGCCTTTAGAAGGTAGATATTTTTTGATGGATGTAGAATTGTGCCAAATTTTTTAGTAAGTTGTGACTGTATTTGCCAACATTTTGCCACAACGCTATAAAAAGCTTATTTAACTTTACTTATCAAATTATAATTAAACTTAAAGAATACTATAGGTACATTAATGCCAGCTGTGAATGGACTATTTACATCCGCTTAGTATATTAAAAATATCCATTATATTTTATATTAATTGAATTATTACCGTTGATTTATTTATCACATAGTTTTAAAAAAAGAACGTAATAATATTTTTTATATTTGATAATTTTTACAGATGTTGGTCATTATTAAGATGTCGTGCGAAAATATATGTATCTAGCGCTAAATCACACAGCAGTTGTTAAGGATAGTATATACAGGGTTATTCACGGTATACAACACGGAATATTACAGCCAAACTATTTAATAAAATTGGAAAAATATATTTGGAATTGATGGAGACCTATAGGAGGAATATTTAAAAATTACTTTCTAAGTATACAGGTGTCTCAAAATACACAGAACCTATCAAAGTTGTGTCTTTTCTTATAGAATGCCTTGTATATTAATACATTTTCAGTTTTTACGTTCAAAATAAGAATAGATTTTATAGAGGTTTACCTTGCTTAAACATAAAGGATTTTGAGATATTTTTTGTATTTTATGAAAAAAGTTGTAACAATTTTGCCGATTCATATCTCAGCAACTACTTTCTTTCCCCAAACTAAATTTGCACTGAAGTGTATCAATTGATCAGATTTTATGTAGAATTTGTGAAAAATCCATTATCATATACAGGACATTCCATAAGAAAAAACACAACTTTGACACGTTCTGTGTATTTTGAAACACCTGTATATTTCGAAAATAATTTTTAATATTCCTCCGATAGGTCTTTATCCATCCCAAATATATTTTTCCAATTTATTGAATAGTTTGGCTGTAATATTCCGTGTCGTATACTGTGAATAACCCTGTATATTTTTTAATATAACAATAATGTTTAAACAAATTTAATTTATTTTTTTTATATTTCAAATGTAAGGGTAAATATGGTGCCATTTTTTTAGCCATATTTTCCTAGCGGTTGTTTTGTTAACCTCATTCAAAAACACTTACGATTAAGTAGCCCTAAAACAATGAATTAAACATTTGTAAGTACGTTGTCGTTTAAGCGATTTAAATTGCATTTCAAAGAGCTTCTTTAATTCAATCACAATGCTTCCAGTGCGAAGACGCCATAATTTTCGGCAATTAAGCGAGTTTGATAGGGGTAGAATTGTGGGATTGCGTGAGGCTGGTTTGTCTATGAGAGATATAGCCGCTAGAACGCAACGGAGTTTAAACACTGTGGCAGTCTGTGTTCGGGCATGGAACCAAGAGGGCCGTACATGAAGAGCGAGAGGTACAGGACGTCGTCGAAGAACCACAGAACGCGAAGATCGCCGTCTTAGACTATTGGCTTTACGGGACCGCTTCTCTCTACCGGGCGATTGCGGACCAGTGGTTTGAAGAACATGGAAGACCGATTGGGATGCGAACCGTTTATAGACGAATAAGAACCTTTGGACTCTTTTCATACCGTCCCTTTTTGTGCTACCACTGACTCCAGAGCATCGACGTTATCGTCTAGCGTGGTGTAGAGAACGGGCAAATTGGGACCAAGAATGGAATTCAATTGTCTTTAGTGATGAATCCAGATTCTGTTTGGGTATGCATGACGGTCGTGCAAGGGTGAGAAGACGGCGCGGTGAAAGACAAGATCCCCAATTTTCTGTGAATAGGCATGTGCACCACACAGTTGGAGTTATGGTATGGGGAGCTATTGCTATTGGAAGTAGGTCACCTTTGGTCTTCATTAGAGGTAACATGACTGCTGCTACATCCAGGAGGTCGTAGACCCCATATTGTACCTTATGTTCAGACCATCCCCAACAGCACATTCCAACAAGACAACGCACGACCTCATGTTGCTAGGGTTTCTTTGGCTCATTTTCCGAGGCCAATCAAATTGCTTTGTTGCCTTGGCCACCAAGATCTCCCGATCTTTCGCCCATCGAGCACGTCTGGGGTATTATGGGAAGAAGATTACTCAATTTACCTCATCCTGCACAAACTCTAGCGGCTTTGCAGCATCAGTTACAGATAGCATGGGATGAGATACCTCAAGAAGAAATCGATCACCTCATTAGAAGTATGCCCAGACGTGTTAATGAGTGCACAAGACATCGTGGTGGAGCAACACATTATTAAGTTTTTGAAGAAGTTAACAGTTTAATTTTTATCAAATTGTGATCGTTTACTAATCTAATTCGTATACACTAGTATACCAAAAATTGTTCAAATAAATTCATTATTACTGGGTGTTCTTCTTTCTATGTCACTTAGTATATTTAACTTCAACTATGCTTCTAGAGTTTCTAACAGCATGCTGAGCACGTTCTTCTCCAGATCTAAAAACTAAAAATGAGATATCTACATTTTGTCAAGCGAAACTAATTTAAATTCTTTTTTTTAGTGAGAAAGATTATAAATATAAAATAGAAGAATAATGGTAATTATTAAAAGGTAAATATAAAGAAACGATCTAAAAAGAATAAAATTCTTAGTCGAAGCAAAAAAATACATCATAACACTGATAAACGAAAGAAATAAGAACAAATTATAAAAAGAAACAGAAGAGAACCATACAACCAATTCGACACAAAAACGAAATAAAAACAACAAAGCACCGTCAATGAGAAAAATAATCAACTTAGCGTAGGTTTGAGAAAATGCCAGATATAACTAAAGAACAAGACATGGACGAAACAAATAAAAATGGAATGGTGACGAATGTTTGTTATACAAATGTTTACAAATCGCATAAGAAACTAAAAACTTGAAAAATGTCAACCAATGGAATACGCTGGTTTCAGAAAGGACTATAGTACAAGTAAAACTATTAACAATGTGAATGCTAAAACAATCGAATACATCCAATATGCGACGCAGAAAAACACCACGATGTGCAGGGTCCCCAGGCTTGTATTTTTGTTATTTGTTATTTTTTTTTAAATTTTCGTAAATGAGATTAAATTCTGCACTTGTATGATAGTAGCGATATTCAATTTTTTTAATATTTTGGATGTCAAAATACTTTTTTGTAATATTTTTTTCTGTTGTTTCCGCGTGGTTTCATAATATGACAGTTCTTGGTCAGCTCTGTCAACACCGCCCATTGTGTTATTATAGTCGCATATCAATTGAGGTTTCAACCTTTTTTTCTTTAATTATGCGCGATGATGGGTTGTGTATAGTACTCAAAGCGCAAATTGTTTTTTTGTCTTGCCATTTTGGGACCATGATTTTGCCTTTTTGGAAAGCACTTATTTCTCCCTTCTTGGGTTTTACAAATACAAACCCAGTCGGTAGATCCTTTCTATTTGATCGAAGAGTTCCATAGATATCTATTTTGCGTTGTAACAAATAACCCTTTGTCTAAGAGAGGGTCCATTAGATGTAAAACAGTTTTGGTAGACATAGGGTATTCTTCATACTTAGTCATGTATGGGATACTATTGCCAACATAAAATAAAAAATTCCATGTATAATCTGTTTGAGATTCACATAAAACATATGACTTTATTGCAAAACGAGATCTTTTCATTTCCAACCTAGCCTTTCTTTGAATAATAATAAGCTTTCATCCACACTAACATTTTTTTTTCTGGAACTAAAGCTGTGCTAAACTTGTTTCGTAAATATTCAACAACTTCGTAAAGTTTTCTCAACTTCGGACATCGATGTGTTGGGTTAAAAGTTGAATTATCAGAAAAGTGCCAGTATTTCATAATCAATCAAGCTATCTCGTGGCATTACTTTCGAAAAAATTGGAACACGAATTGATTCGCGTTTGGACAGTACCATTCTTGTTCGAGTAATTTGAGTATACTTTGTAATAAGGATTTTCATTTCATTTTCACTAACATCCGTCCATTTCTTTGATTTACAATTCGAATTTTAAACAGATTCAAGTTTTCCTGGTTTGCATACTTGTTGGTTTTAATTACCAGAATACGTATCAAAATATCGTCAAAAATATAAAAAAGTACTCAAGTGGAGCATCATCTGTAGCTTAATTTATTTGTAATCCCGGAGTTGAAATTAAAGGAAAAGCTGATGGAGTAGAAGGAATATTGGTCATATCTATTGCATTCCATATGCGACAACTTGCAAATTCATCATCTTTGTCCGTTTCATCATTGTTATCACTGAAACCTTCCTCAGAACTGTCGTTGTCACTTCCTAAATTTATTGAAGCCTCACTAGATTCACTATCATCACTGTCGTCATCAGAAGATATTTTATATTTCGACATTTTGAAAATGTACGATCACGATGTAAACAAACTGCTGCTGCATAACCACAGTGCGTAAATGAATGTAATGTGTGCGTCGACTAGTGTATATAGGATACAGGTCGTAACATGTCCACTCCTGTCGGCTGCGCGATTTGAAAACATGGGAAATATGATCCTCAATGTTTCATAGCAATATAATTGATGTCTCCCGGTGCAGTAATAGCTCAAGTATTACATACAACGTGATAATAGCGTGCCCCGCGGAATCGAATGAAAAGAGCTGAACGCATACGCTTGCGTCTCCCGCGGGTGGAGGTTAAGGTTAGTACTATAAACCTGTAATGATTTATTTTGGCTCGCTTTCTCCTTAATCAACTTTTTTATTTTTAGTGGAATGTTAAAGAGGCTCTTTTGTGCTTTCAACTCCGGTGTTGCATGTTTTGTTGTAGAATTGAAATTAGAGTATTTGTAGTTTTCTCTAGTTCTACAATGTTCTTAAAGGAAACTTTTAGATTTGCAGTTTCCTTGAATTTGGTTTTATATTCTTCCCAATCAGTCCTCGAGTTGTGTAGTCTGGGTATCTTTTTATATTCACTACTGATGTGGAAATTGTTGCAATTACAGGGGTGAGGGGCGCCTATGTCCAGAAATGGGACAAAGTATCTCAAACTGATATGAGGAGTTGAAAGAGTTTATAAGTTACATAAATTTTCCTAGTTTGACAAAATTTTCAGTGTTTTTAGGGAAATGGAATTTTTCAGATAGAGATGGATTTTTTGTGGTTTAAGAACAAAAAACTGTTTCGTTGCAAATAGAGTCTATGCAAATCAATTTCCATAAATTCGTCCTTTACGAGCACTAGGTTTGTTAGAGCTTTGTTGAAACAGGCAATGTAGACTGCAAAAAATAGAAGAAAATCGCTGTAAATATTTATTAAGAAGTCGGGTGGATGTGAAGAGAGAAATTAAAATTTGTAAAAGCCCATTCATGAACATTTCAAGGAAACATCATATACAAGCTTATCACATTCTCAATTGCACAAAAATCTAAAAGAAAATGATTTTTGGTAGGTCGTATTTTACAAATGGTGAATGTATAATAAACTCGCTGGTCATTGCTTAAAAATTAATTAATTAATTACAAAATTGTTTATAAGAAACCTAGAACAACAGATCAAAACATAGAATAAACAATTACTAAAGTCTGTTCTAGCAGTACTTTTTAAAATGTAGCAAGATCATCAGAAACCAGTTAGCTAAATGCGTTGAACAAAACAGAAGACATCCTTTGAAATAAACTTGAGTTGGGAAGTCCATTTAAGAAATTCACAAAAATTAGTTTAAAATGTATTACAACCACAAAATTTAAAAAAATGGAACTACCATATCAGACTTGATGGGTGTCAAAAACTGATTCTTAAATATTTTTTTCTGGTTTTTTTATGGTTTCTAGTTTATTTTCATAAAATAATCAAACAAATGATCCAAAATTTTAGGTATTGATTTTTGGGAACAAACAAACGGTATAAATCGCTGATCATCTAAACCCAGTTAGTTACTTTATCTTTCGTTATTTGACGGAAAAGCTATAATAAACAGATTAAGATGTGTTAAAATCATTGTAGTTGTTTAAAAAGCGAAAATTTAACAAACAAATACCTTTAATATCGTTTTCAGATGCTTCAATTAAATTCACTAGAAAAGCACACAAAACAATTTTTTTAAGGTAATTAATCTTCATTTTCGAATATTAATTGGAGCGTATCTAACAATTTCACTTAGTAAGTTATACCCGAACCTTTTTCTTTAATCACACAAATTTTTAACACTACTTAAATCGATTCATTTGTAATTAAAATAGGTTCGTTCATTCACCAAGACGCGTAAAGAAGTGTTTTCATTTGAAATGAAACGCGACAACAGAGAGTAAAACTAAAAAGGAAGTCAACCTTGTATTGGAGAAATTTTAATCTTAATTTTTAGACCAGTAGCTGTTTTAAACGTTTATATTTTAAAAGCATTTCTCCAATGCGATATACTAAACACGTCTTTATCACCTCATTGTTTAAGTCTCGCTATTGGTGGGTACACTTTCATACAATCAGGGTAAAAGAAAGAACGTGGAGAGAAAAAAAAATTGCGACAGATGGACGTTTAGAAATCAAAAGTTATTACATAATTCGATTTAACATTTTTTACTACCTTAATTTACATTTGTTTTACAATTGAATTTTATGGGCTATTCTTCTTACGCGAATTTAACAAATCGCTTTTGCTTTTCTAAGTTTTGCTCGTTAAGCAAATATGGAAAAATACTTTTACTTGAAGCGGCTTATGATTCTTGATGCGAATGATTAAATGTATAGAAAGTGTTTTTAAAAAAAGTGAAATCAATTTGTAATTCTGTGGTTCGTCAAAAATAAGTGTGTTACGAACCATATGTTTTGTTTTGTTATTAAATTGAACTTAATTAGTAACAATAACATTTGTCATTTCATAAAAATTAGAAAAACTGTTCGTTCTAGTTTATGATGGTGTTTCAATTTTTGTAACATAATCTGAGTTTGCTGTTCTTAATTGAATATTAAAAGTGCCTTTTACCAGATAGATGTAGATTAATTTAGATATTTTGAATTTATTACCCATAGGTTATTAGACTAAAGGTCCAATTTTTTTAATCGTACATCAAGTGAAAACATTATTTTTTTTGTTTAGGGTATCCCCTTGAAATTTTAAATATCTGTACCATATTGAATTTGTTGCGGGATTAGACTGTGTCGCAATAGTAACCGCTGTTGCTAACGTTTTGGCCTCTAAGGGGCTCCATCACAAAAGTTTAAAGTAGACCGCTAAAGGTCTGGAAAAATACCTCCGTATAGAAAGAAGAAGAATCATCACGGACCGCCACGCTCCGATCGTTGTTTGGAATTTGAAAGGGAGGGTATGGAGTTAACGATAAGAATCTTCCAAGGCAAAAGTTTGGTGCGTCATGATTGAAACTACTCGGATGTTTGGTGACTTCTATACTGTTTCTGATTTTCATACTGAAGACGAAAGATGATTTGGTAATCAAAGCGGAATTATCAAAACGTTTCTTGTCATAGTGTTGAAATGGTGCTCAGCCACGTCAGATTTGGAATCGAGTTTTGTCTAACACAGCGGTTTATTTTTTATACTCTTTAAAAAAATTTGACATGTTTCACCTTCCCTAAGTATTTTCCACGTTTTCTTTATATCGTCTGTTCATGTGGTTTAGTGTACACTATACACACCTATTTCAAATAACAGCCGTTGGCAAAAATACGCTGACTCTCAATTCTTACATCTGTACTTTAGTTCATCATTGATGCATATAATAAATTAATCTGATTCTGGATTCGATTGTGTTTGTGATGAAGAATTCGAAGCGCCATTTGGCGATATCCATTTCCAAAGATTTTCTTTTTCAGTTTTAACATGACGGATGATATCTGTCCAATTTTTATCAAAAATATTTTCAATTTTTTTAATGAAATAGTGGAAAAAGGCATTTCACTTTGAAACTTGTATTGTTATATGCTATTTCATTTTTTATTTGATCTCACATCAATTCTTCTTCTTTTTGAAGTCGCATATCCGTTACCGCACGTTACGCACCCCTCGCATGTATAGTGTTGTGCGTGACAGTAGACACATATACATAAGATCTACACAGTTTAACGCCGATTCCGAACGGCTTCAGTTGAGAGGTTTACTAGGAAGTATATTTTCGCCATTGCTTTGCGAGAGAGTACGGCCGAAAAATTCGATGTTTCAACCGGGAATTGAACCTGAGGTGACTGCTTAGCAGCTAACGCACTTAACTGTAGAGCTACAACCGCCCTTCACATACATTTAATGGAATTAAATTCAGAGTTTTATCGAGAAAATCGCCAAACTGCGACATCTCTCGTACAAGGTTTAGTAGTTTTTTCTTTTTGATTTAGATGCAATCGTTTTATTTGTCAACCATTCTTGTATATTATCCTTTATTTTTGATCCAGACTAATGTGTTCTGTTTGTTGTAATTTATTTATTCGTATGGTACATTATTATTTTTTATTATTGTGTTGTGATGTAGGTGTAATCTACTGTTTATACGTTTTCCAGTGCTTAATATTTTTCTTCAACAACAAAAATACTTTGACAATTATACTCATTGTGGTATAATGTCCCAGAGTATAGATTGAGTTGTACCAAAAAGGATGTCTTTATAGTTGTTTCAAGTTTTTTGATAAACTTCCACTAACTATTAAGGAAATTGCAAATTATAACTATTTCAAACGCACTGTGCGACAATTACTTCTGAACATCGAATCTTATTCAGTAGAGGAATTCTTAAATACTTAAGTTACGCCGAGAGATTGTTATAATTTTTAAGGATAGTAAATTATAGTAACTAATTTATGACATAAGTTGCTACTAGGTTTTAATTTCTTATGAATTTTGGTCTAGGACCTCTTCTGGAAAGGTGAAAAACAAAAACAACTTAAGTAATTGAATTTGGCCATGTTTGGCTTAATTAATTAATAACTAAACAAATTAAATGTAAAAACTACTGTTAAACCTATTTGCAATCAATACACTTACATCCGGTTCCGTAAACAGGACTTAAACTTAATCAATTCTTAAAAACTTAGATACAATGGTTAAAACCATAGCCACTATTGTTCTTAAGAATAACTTAAGTATAATTCGTATTGGTGGTGATCATCTATAGACAATACCATTAAAAAATCACCGACAAAACAGTAACTATAGCTGTGTGAAATGTGGAATGGGTCTAGAACAAGTATAGCAGCTATCTGCGTGAAACCGTTCTCTCTCTGTCATACTGTATCTTGTGATCAGCTATCTCATCAAACTCGTGATTTCGAGTATATGTATATAAAAGAACGTGAATTTCAAGGCGAGACAATAACTGAGAGACAGTCAACTAAATTATTTAAAATTTTGTAGGAAAATTTCAAGTCTTGAACATTTCTGACAAACCTACTGTATTTAGTCAAGGATACTGTATAAGAATCATCTCCAACCTTTTGCATTTGAACTTTTCTACAAAAAAAAAAAAACCCCAACCCATGTTGAGGATCTAAAGAACACTCTAACAGAACACCTTTAATAAAATAATTAATTTGGATTTTTTGGAAAACGTATTATCGGAGACACTTACTCACATTGAACTCCATCTGATTAGCCAGACACCATTGATGGAGGCGATCTAGGTCTTCTTTTAGTTGTAGACAGTCTAGTAAGTAAATTCATATCATTAGCAAATATGAGAAGAATTGGAAATTTTATTACTTTGAGCCCTGAGGTACACCCGATCTGAACTACAACCAGATAAAACCATGCAGTTCGACAGAAAATATGGCCTGAATGTAGAATTTAATTTATGTAGCATGATGTCAATAATTAAATATTTTCACTTACCAATAAAATGTTTTAAAGTGGCAATAAAATACCTTTTGATAATGAATTCTACAAATACTCACACTCATAATGAGAAATCCACAAACATTGAAGCAGCGTTGTGCAAACAAACTTGCCAAGGATTTCTGAGCATGGTGTACATTAAATTATAATTATTATAGTAACTGTAGTTCTTTAGTGAATCTTTATAATTCCGAAATAATTAATAAAATTAGATGTCTTAAATAGTAAGAAGCGGTTTTTTAAAATTTACAATCGCAAATTAAAATGGAAGCGAAGTTACTCAATAAAAATACAGAGAACCATAAAGTAATTACGTAATTACTTTGAACTTTCATAGGTCTAATAAAATTTCCATCTGCACCGGCTTCCTGTTTGATTTAGTTGTTTGTGATTGGTACTTCTACTTTCTCCTGACATTCCTCTTAGTGACTTAGACCTTTCTTCTAGAAAGTGTGTCATTATTTAACCTTAACCCAATGACAATCATTAACTTAAAAATTGCGTGGTAATGATCAATTGCAAGAAACATTTTAATTTTAATTTTAAAACAAAGACTAGCATAGAAAAATAGGTAACGCAAATACGTTTTGTTTTGTTTACTGCGTGAAACTTGTTAAAAGTAAAAGTTTTTTTAATCCGGGTATTAAATTATAATTAATTACAAAAAAATCAACTACATTTTTCAGTATAAAAGAAAATTGGAAAGTACGTAAATGGTGAATGTATATCTGGGCGTAATAACAGTGATTTAAAATTATTTAAGCTTCATGATATTCTAAAAGAGACATAGCACATATCAAATATTTTAAGACAATTTAAATAGAAAATATTTTTTTGTTTGATATTTTTATTAGCCTGTTGGTTAACACCCAACCCTTTTGAAGAGTAACTGATGATAGTAAATATTCATTCTCTTGTACTTAATCCTGTAAGAGAAGAAGTGAAAAATAAAAACAACAACAACAACTTCTTTTTTATTTTATGTGCATTACGTTCTCATGTATTATTCCATAAAAATATTTGCGTCCAACCAACTTTAGTGTAAAATTAATAAATGGTAAGTGAATCAATGGTAAAAGTACATATTACCCTGATTACGGATTAATAGTCTAGTAAATACAAATATTTACGTAACAAAAAATTTTATCTACGAGATTCCTCCGGAAATCGTTAGTGGGGATGTTTAGGATAGAAAATCACAAAAAACAGTTCCGGGGGTGCGGAGCAACCACTCTGAAAACCACTCTTAAAGTAAAAAAAAAGGTTTTTTGTCAATAACTCGTTAATCTTTAGAGATATCGAAAAATTATCTTTGACAAAAACTTAATTAATAATAATTTTCCATAAATTAAGGTATTTTTTTGTAAATGCATAATTCATATTTAAAAAAAGGTGAAATTTTCCTGTTATTACGCGCAAAGTTTCTCTTTTTTGTAAATTTTCGCGCGCTTTCTTACCAAAAAATTGAGTTATTCGAAAACTACAAAACAAAAATCAAAATTAAAATGGGTTTTGAAGGGGAGATACAATAGAACACATTTTGTTATTTATATTGACTGCAAATAATTTTTAGTATAATAGCATAACAATCATCATAAACTTGTATGATGGTTTTTGCGATTTCAGCTTCTTGCTGCCTCAATGAAAGTAACTGATTTCAATATACGTTACAAATATGTTATCTTTTAGTTTAATAGATTATGTCAATGCTCCAAAAAAATAAAATGGTAGAATTTGAATTCTGCAAATTTGCCAGTCAGTCTAATCTTCTATTATTTTATAAAAATTAAAAAAAGTTAAAAATATTGTTAATACATATGTGTGCAACAAATTTTATTGTTTGTGTTCACATACCCTAAAACAATGATTCCTAGTCATTTCGAAGTAAATAAATTGCATAACAAAGAAAAAACATAAAAATACTGCACGTGCGCTCTTTTTGTACTTTTTTTTAAATTGCTGTAGTATTGTTGTATTACAAAATTTTTAAATCTACGCGGTTCAGAAATCAAGGTAGGTATGCATAGAATATGACCATACCATTCAAAATGTTATATATATCTAGGTGGAATAAAAAGCTATTAAAAGGGGGACAATTTTAACTGGTTTTAATATTCAGGGTGAACCATTACTGCGTGCACAGATGATACCTCGAAAAATATTGGGTTTAGAAAAAAACTTTTTAATGAAAGTTATGCAGATCAATAAGCTACACATTTTAAACTTATTTTCGTTTATACAGGGTGTTCCATAAAAGCGCAACATACCAAAGTTATGTTGTTTTTAAATAGAACCATCTATTTTTTATTTCAAATTTGGATTCCTTGAAAAATTCTATCGTAACTTTAGGTATTATGTTGAAAATAGACGGTTTTAGCGTTATTTCACTTTTTTTGGAAAAATTGACGTTTTAAAAAAATTAAATAACTCAGTTATCCTGGAATTTATCCAACTGCGATTTTGCAGCTTTAATGTGCATTACAATGTGCTAACTAAAGCTAGTTGTTCACTTTCTTACCTTCCTAAGTTTTTTGAACCTAAACAATCAGACTATGCATGATAAAATTGTATGCAACGAAGATGAGAATGAAGGTAAGATTTTGTAAATTCGTATGTAAATGATAATATAATGTAAATAATAATTGTTAATCAAGTTAGTGAGAATTAGACCACTCAAAGTTAAAAATTTTTATTTTCAATTTTTGGTAATTACCTATTGCTTTCAACAGGAAAACAAAGTTTTATTATTATTCATAACATTGAGTTATGGTACATATTTTTTTCCTGTATGTTAACAATCTAATAATTAAAGCCATTTAATGATAAAATGTATTAATACCTGAGGTATCAAAGTGAAATAATAATAATGATCGTAATACTAATTGTAATAATAAGAAAAAGGATAATGATATTATGAAAGGTAAATATTTCCTCTTATAAAATGATCAATTAATTGGATTGTTCTTCCTTGAGGAGGGGCACCAAAAACCATTAAGTGGTTTTTTTTAGCATTAAGTCCAAAATTTATGTGTAATACAACGACAATAACATTCCATTGATTGATTTGATTAAAGATACAGAAAATATACTGACCACACATGACAATACGGACAAAGAACGTTTAAGAGGTAAAATAGTTAACATAATTACCAATTATACTAATAGGACAAGAAAATTCTGTAACCTAAGTAAGGACCTTTTATTAAGAGACTAGTGACATCTACCAAATTTTTTTTGAAAAATAATGACGGACTGATGGTTTTAAAATCGGACAAAGGTAATGCCACTGTAATTATACCTAAAGAAGACTATTTTACGAAATTAAACTCTTTATTAAATGACGACGTGGTTTATAATTTGACTAACAATGATCCGACTACGAAAATTCAAAACTATAACAACAAAATTACTAAAAAATTACTTAACAACGGACATATAGACAACACAACTTACAAAAAATTACAACTTACACAAGCGTTCCACCAAAATTATATGGTTTAGTAAAAATACATAAAGACGATCATCCCTTAAGACCCATAGTTTCATGCATTGGAGCACCTACGTATCATTTATCAAAATTCATATCAGACATACTCAGTAATATTTCACACATTTTCATTCATAACATCAAAAACTCATATGAATTAATAGATACCATACAAGATACAACAATACCATCCAATTATAAATTAATTTCGTTTGATGTAAACTCTTTATTTACAAACATCTCCAAAGAACTAACAATAAACTTAATACAAAAGTATTGGGATGATATAAAAGCATTTACTACACTAGATTTAACATTCTTCACACACATTGTAGAGTTTTTGTTTGATGCAAGTTACTTCACATGTAATAAAAAATATACTTGCAAAAATTTGGAACAGCAATGGGCAATCCTGCTTCCCCTATTTTAGCAAACTTAATAATGCACGATTTGCTTTTATATGTTCGTTACAATTTATTGTTTGAACCTATTTTTATGATAAGTTATGTTGATGATGTAATCACTTGCATCCCTGAAGATGAAATACATAATACTCTTAATATTTTTAACAAATACAATCTACATTTAAAATTTACGTACGAGATTGAAAAAGATAATTCATTACCCTTTTTAGATGTGAGGTTGATTAAAGATCAAGACACCAACAAATTATTAACTGACTGGTATTTTAAACCCATGGCATCCAATAGGACTATCAATTATTTATCAAATCACCAACAGCACCAAAAAATAAATATAGTTAAATCTATGAAAAACAAAATAACAAAACTAAGTAGTCCTAAATATCTCACTAAAAATCTAACCTCTCTAAAAATATATTGAAAAATAACAATTATCCTACTAACATTATTAACAGAATCTTATACTATAATTATAACACTAACACACCATCACCAATTAATCCCCTAATTCTCAATATACCTATACTAAAATTATTAATATACCTAACTTGACTAAACACCTTATCCCATTACTAAAAACTACTAACGTCCACATAGCTACATACAATAACAATACTATTTACAACATTATCTACACACAATTAAAAGACAAGACAAACATTCTTGACAAACACAATGTAGTGTATAAAATAGACTGTCTTGACTGTAATAAATGCTATGTTGGCCAAACCAAACAAAAACACGTAATAGGATTAAAAATCATAAGTACGATTGCAAAACAAAAACCAGACTCTGCGTTAGCCGTACACCATATTGAGATGGGTCATAATTTTAATTTTGATAATCCTACGATTTTAAATGTAGAAAAGAATTATAAAAAACGTCTAATAGCTGAAATGATATACATCATCAAACACAATAACAACATTAATTATAACACGGACACACAAAATTTAAGCAATATTTATAGAAATTTAATCACTAAAATAAAATAGAAGAAGGAATTCCCATTATCATATTGTTATCTAGTCATTCATGTTTGTTCGTTTCTACGTATAGAGTGTGTGTTTTATTAGAGATATTTATTTACATTTAATTGTTAATTTATTTTGTGTTTGTTTAATATCTATGTGTTTTTACACTTATTCAAGTGGCGGACCATTTATTTGTTTTAAGTAAGTAGTCGAGTCAATCACCTATAATTTAGATTAATATATTAAGGATATGATGTTTATGTATATAACTTACCGTTAAATGTATTCTTTCTTTTTAATAAACAGAGGCCTGAAGAAGTGCACATTCGGCTGCACGAAACGTTGCCTGAAAAAACGTCTTAATGGTTTTTTGGTGCCCTCCTCAAGGAAGAACAATCCAATTAGTTGATAATGATATTTGGAAAAAAAACGGGAATTTGGGGATAAAAGAGGGGTAAGTAACTCACTCCTTTGAAGGGGAAAAATCTATAAGGTTTTGATTTTTTTTAAATGGAAAAATTCTATTTTTATTTAATTTTAGTTCTTGGATGAGTCTGAGGGGGTCGGGGTTGTGGGAGAGATCGTTTCTTCTCAGGGGGGGTGTTGGGGGGGGGGTTCCAGTCGGGGGGGGAGGTGTTTGTGGGGTTTTTCCCTTTTTTTTTCCAAAAGGTGCTTGAGGAAGAAACTTGGTGGGGATGGTTGTTTGTTTTCCTGAGTGTTTTTTATTTTTGTGTGGGGATTAGAGGTTCCAAATGGAAGGAAAAAATCCAATAATGCGAATGATAGCTTCACGAAATCCCGACACAGCGAAGTTTGAATTATGATTTTAAGTTCAGCTTGAATTTTACGATTATACAATAATTACGCGAATTATATTCACATGCGGATGTATGTATGAACGTTCTGGGAAATTCTTATGAAAAATATTTATTATTTATTTGCATTTACACAAAGCGTATGGAATTGTTCTGTTATGCAAAAGAAAGTTCAATTGTTTAGAATTTCTTTTCGATTTTATCAATTTGAAGTTTGTACATTCACGTTTTCTATTGTAAATTACTTTTTCTAATATATTGAAAAATTCTATTAAAAATAGAATTTCCAATTGTAACTTTTCTTCAAAAGCTCAATAAGGTTTTTAATTTTAAATTTCTCAAGTTTAATAACTACAGACTTTAATGTCTTGTACTATTTTTGATTGCCTTTAAACATTTTTTAAAAAGTTTAATCATACATTTTCTCATCGGTTGAAAAAAGTGAATTAATATCTACTTTAAAACCAAGGAATTTAAGATTAGTTTCTATATACGTAACTTCAATAAATATAAATGAGTCAATTTATAAAAATAATTAATAATAAAAAAATATTGTGGTCGAGATTTTTTCTCTTTAGAAAATTTTGATTAATTTTGCTGCTCTCCTTTTGGTTAAGATAGAATAAAAATAAAAAATCTAGTTTTTTTAACAAGCCGACATTTGTCTCCACAAATGAAGGTGTCTTTACAGGAAGATTCTTAAAGAATTTATCAATACTCCTTTGGGTGAGAATAATAATCGAATCGAACGTTGTACTGCAAATCAGAACAATTTATTCAAGAATTGCAAAAATGTTTAGCAAAAATTAGGAACTTACTAAGTACTTTTTACAAGTAATGCTTTGAAAATTAATGGACAGCTTTGTATCAAACTTCCGAATCGTAGAATAATTTGAATTAATAACAAAAATAAGTTTAAAATTTGTCACATTTAGTAGTTACAGTTACTGAGTACACATTTTAAAAATATTTTTTGATCGTACAAGTTCAAGAGTCCACCACATTTGCCTTAACTTTTCATATTTTTTTGTTCGGAATTATTTGAAATGAATTTTGTGCACCTAAATACGTTTATTGAAATATTCTAAAGATGTAGCACGTTTACATGTTTTTCAAAGTTTACCTTTTGTGTTGGCCCAATTTTTCTACAATAGGGCGAAGCTCGGGACGGTTTGAAGTTTATTTCTTTAGGTACAAACTTGATTAATTGCTGTTTTACGATTCTATTGTTTTAATAGCATAATAGCAAACTGCCAAATCTGGCCAAAATAACCCTTATGTTTCTTGGAATTGAAGGGCAGGAGTCTTTTCTGGAAACATTCAAATATATAAGTTTGCATTAATTTTTCCTAAAAAAATGGGCTCCGTAATCAGCACTGACATGGCTTGACCAGCACGGTATTTCTTTGGAAACTATTTGTCAACTGAATAATTTTTACAGTTCGATTAGAATTGTATCTTCCAGACAGGATTAGTACTGATTACCAAAAGGCAAAAAAATCAGTTTTTAACGTATGTTTCATCGGCATGATGAAAAGTTAGGAATCACTTTTTTGCACCAACATTTTATACAGCACTTTTGCACGTCCGAACAGCTCGATTATGCTGGGCAGTTGATCGTGTGGGAGCTGTTTTCTTCTTATAAAATCTTTATGCCACACCTTTTTAAATTTTTGTTAGGTAAGTTATTGCACAAGGACCTTTCTTTGCTACATCTCTAGAGGAGATATGGCAGGATTTTGTTTAGTATGCTGTACATACTGTTTCTCTATTTTTGGTCAGGAACTCGTGTTATCTTGCCGTTCTGTTGTTTCCTATTTATAGTTCGGTTTCTTTTAATCTTTTAAGGCACCTTTGCACGGTACTTGGGAGACGTTTGACTGCTTTTTGGAAGGGCTAAACTATTGAAGGATTTTCGGTCCGATTACGGCACAATTTTTCCAAACTTCATATTCACGTTCTGTTATTTTGACAATTACGCAACAATTGATAAATCTTTATAATTGACAGTGAAGCATAGCCTTCTATGCGTTGAGGTACCAAAATTTATTCAAATCTGTGTGTTATTAAATAAGTTATCCAAATAAAAGTAAGCGACAATTTAATCGTAATCACCCTTCATATTATTATTAACATGTTATTTTTATTCATTAGCTGTGTGTAATGTTAAAAACTTTAATGTTAAATTATTTCAAGTTACTTCATAACACAGCCTTAAAGTAGGTGTCATTTTACTAATAATTAGCTATATCTTCTAAAATACAAATAAAACTTCTTTATACTGCCACAACTTTTTGAAACAACCTGCATAATCAAAACTATTTTTAAAAAGTACACTCAAAAACTGTACTAAGTATGACCAATTTTGAAAATTTTCACAATGATGTTATCTCCATTGTCAGAAATTTACGCTACTCTGAATATAGGAATGACCTTCAGAGTACTATTACGTAATGAGAACGAAAAGTTTGTGAAATTTAATGAAAAAAATTCTAAGGTATCTTAATTTTTGGATGTAAAGTACAATATTTTTCAGTTTTCATAAATTATTTACCGTTTCACTTCACTTGTACCATACATATACTATAGTGTTTAAAAGTTAATTAATTGAAGTAACAATCTCTAAAAAGACATATAGGGTGATTCATCTAAAAATTTTGAGATATTGCTTGGTTTGCGTTATGTTTTGCCCTGTATTAATGAAGTGTCTGATAATAAAAGTAATTAATACTAAACACAGCTAATGACATGAGACTAACATGTTAATAGAAATACAAGTTAAATTATTTTAAGCTACTTTACAGAGCGTTAAAGTTTTACTGATAATTTGCTATATCTTCTAAAATACCCTGTACAATATATTGACATGGTATATTTTTTTAAAGCTCTTCGTGAGACCTTTTCAAATCTTAGAGAAAGTATGGTCCGTCGCACTTACGATTGCTAGGAAAATAAACATTAAAAATGACATTACAATTTCTATAAAATTGTAACAATTTTGGTTGTACAAAAAAATTATTTATTAATAAATGTAGAGAAGAATAATGGTAAAATAGTGTAAAATAAAAGAGATTATGAAGCTACTGGTTTACTGATGAAATCTTCTTAAGGTTCTCCGACCAAGTATTATCTTAGTATTGTAGAATCTACAGTGTAGTCAAGTTATGTTTATCAGGCACGTTAAACCAACATCAACAGTTTAGTATAAATTATTAAAATAATAAATTGTAGAATTTTCTATAAAATGTAATGCAAGGTACCACACTAAACTTACATTTGCTATTTATTTATTAAGGGTAAAAATTGATAATATTAAAAACAAGAACAGTTTGTAAAATATTACTAAACTAGGTAGTTTTAGTTGTTAACAGTTTTTATTATTGTATCAGTGTCCCACGCAAAACTTGACATAAGTGTTTTTTATGTTAAATTCAAAATTAATGCATAGCTATCTTTTTCTGGCACAATTTGAGCACAATATAGCACCATATTTTATTAGGTAGGTAAATGAGAACACATTTATGTGGTGACGTAATTGGTTAAAAGCGTATTTTAATAACACAAATATGCAATGATTTACGCAAAAATTCGGGTTCGATTCCGATTGCGCAAATTTTTTTTTATTAATAAAATTATTATTGATGTTATTAATACAATTTTTATAAAATGAGTTTAATCATTTTTCAAAATGTTAAATTCATTTTTCAAAATTGTATTATAATCACATTGATAATGAAGCTAATAAGAAAAATTCTGCAATCGAATTGAACCCTAACTAATTCATCCAAGAAGGCATCTTAATAAATGAAAATTAATTACTGCTTTTTTCAGAAAATACGGTTTAAATACTCAGTATTATCCTTATCAATTTGTTCTATTGAATCTATGTAACATAATATCATTATTATATTTTGTTCACACTGTGCCAAAGAATGATATACGTTAGTTTTAATTTAACATAAGTCATGCCTATGTCAACTTTTCCGTTTTCTCTTATATTCAATACGTTCGTTGCGATGACTAACGTTTTATTAATTATTTTGTGATTTAATTACTATGGAGTTACCGATATTTCTTCAAATTATTTGAACTTGTTTGACCAACTTGAACGTCTAATTATATGCAGGAATTTCGCATTGGAACCATTTATGTTAGTTATTATTTTTTTAGTTTTAACGCACACTTTACGTACAACCTTGAGTGTATTTTAGACGTTTTAGTTACCATTGTGGCGATCATCTTCCGGAAGGTGATATTATTTTATTTTAGTTTAGTCTACTAACTCGAAACCTGCCCCCTCTTTCATTGAGATGTTGGACAATATTTGTTGGTACAATTTAGTATTTTACTAAATTGTATCATTTACAATATCAAGCAAATCTATCCTTCTGTTCAGCTACAAACATCAATAATGCGACCAACACTAATCAGAAGAAAACCTGTACCCTGCTCTTTTTCGCCGCCGTCCCTGAGAACTCGTAACCATAGCTGAACATTACCGCTTCAGTCTGATGGGCCAGAAACAACCCTCATCTCATCAACTTTATTGGTTACAAGGTTACTATCTGCAGCGATGAAAGACAACAGCATTTCGCTTGAAAAAGTTTTCATTGCTTCGATATACTAAACTTGCACCGTTGTTCCAGAGGTTTCTCTAAACAATAGACGCATGTCTGTGACAAAAATTTCTCGATTGCGCAAATGTGGAATTTTAATCTCAGCCACTCACTTTACACAACTCTAAAGTTCAAACTTTTTAAAGTTCTCTTTAAAGTAGTTTGTATATTTTCAGGGTTTAGTTCATAGTAAAAAAGCCTTCGTGTCATCTTAATTTACTGAATGCGTCAAAAGTGTTATAAACTACAGATTTTACTATATCGCACTTGTGTTGTAAAGTGTAATATATAGGTGATTTAGTTTGGTGTTTGCGGCGGCCTTTTATTTATTTTAAGGAAAAATACTATAAACCATATACATTTGTAAATGGCCTGTTAATTCACATTGGATAAGCTAAATATGTCAAAATTATATTGCCAACGTTACGATAGTCAGTTTTTTCAAATGACACACTGTATATTTTTGTTGGATTCTTGAAAGGCATTTTTTTCTCATACGACAACGTAAAAACTAAAGTATTACAAGTTTTTTGAGAAAAATAGCACAAAGTAATAATTTTTTCCCAATCTAATTTATTTAAAATTGCGTCAATAACAATTAAAGCTGTTTACGTCAAAAATTTATGTTACACGAACATGGTTATTTCACCGAAAAAACTGGGTTATAATTCTAACCCTACCGCAGTGTCAATTAAATAGTAAACACTCCAGACGTGTTTACGAAGAGTGATCATTTTGTCATTTTTCAACAACATAATACACCACCACATAATGAGAGGGACTGTTACTAATCATTTAAATAACGTTTATCTAAATAGTGTGGAATTAATTGAATTCTGCTCTTTTCTGTCTATAACGTGGAAGAACTAAAGATGAAAGAAATGATTAGTCCAGAAGTGATGCGCCCTTCATGTATCTAAGGCATAGTTAAGTAGCTTGCTTTGCTTATCTGCTAACGTGAGTCATTTTTGAACGTTTGAATGAAATATCATTTATGTGTTGTCTTTAAAACATTCTTAACAATTCTTAACAAACAAAAATATCTTTTAGAATTAAATCGTGTTAGAATGATAATCGTAGTTGCCAACGTAATCAGCCTTATGATGTATCAAGTAAACTTTATACAGGGGGGTGCTTGTGAAAACGGGTCATAGGTTAATGGTTTTGGTATCAAAATGAAGCTAATATTAGTCCGTATAGCTGTTGTCATTAGGAATTAGCTGAATTACATGTTGTTTTTAAAAATTTGTCAATACAAATAAAAGTAAGTTTTGATAATGAAAGAAAAATAGTATTGGGTTGCCTAAACAATCAACATTCCTAAGTTTTGACAATAAGGCTGAAAGAAAAGTCATTAATAAGCAAATAAAAAGCTTTATTCCCAAGGAACAGCTTCGAATGATATTAGAACTAAATTAAATAGGAAGGTTACAATAAATAAACATCAAAAATTACTAATTTTTATTGATGAATTTTCAAAAAGACTGTGTAATTCAGGTGATTTCTGATAGCGAGCGCTATGTGCAATAATTTTAGCTGCGTTTTGATACCAAAACCATTTTTGTCACTTGAAAGGTCAAGCAGGAATTGGAAAAAAACCAGTTCACAATGTTAAATTCCTATGACCCGTTTCCAAAAGCACCACAGTGTATAACGTTTACGTTATCGAACACTTACCTTATATTCATATGGTAACTACTCAATAACGTGAACGTTATATAACGTTTGCTTGATACATTACTACTATTATAAGGGGCTTCATCAGATGGACGACTTGAAAAATCGAAAAACAAGGAAAGGATAGTTTAAGCTCAAGATTGACCGCTAATAATCAGGTAACGAACTTGTACATCAGACCAATTTGTAGGCTTATAGAGAAGTCTGAGTAAGTTAAGATATGAAGTTTTTACAATGTTTGGGGATTTCTATAATTTTTCTGATTTTTTATTAAAGAAGAAGGGAAATTTGGCAAAGACGAGTTCTAATCTAATCTGTGACCAGTGTTAAAGTGACGCTCAATCACGATCGATTTAGAAAGTAACTTTCACTTATGGAGACTAAACCGCATGAAGAAAGAATATCGCATACACCTTGAGGTTATAGATAAAATCTCTTTTAAATCTTGAGGTAGAGGATATGAGTAAAAATTAATCACTTTTCAAATTACTTGTTTACTATAAACATTTGCAATAAAAGTATTGTTCCAAGTCTAGATTTTAAGTTGACATACAGAAAAAGTTCAAAATGCCAGAAATTCTAGTTGAAATTTTATAAAAAAATCTAAACTAGATAGTCAATAACACAGATGTTTAACTAAACTATTAATTTTCATTTCAAAATAATCTAACGCCAACCTTTTGCGTTTTCTTGTTTCAAGTTTTTTCATTATACCTTGTGAGAGACACTTTGGAAACTACGATTACCGTTTTGACATGGTCCAATTCCGGATGACGTTATATTTTCAACAATGACTTGTACCGTGGAATCTTCACTTCTTATAATTTAAAAATAATCATTCTATTCAAAATTAATTAATTGAATTTTAAGTCTCCAAATTTTTGTGTGATTGCTTTTTTTGTTATTTTATTACTATTTGATAATACATTTATAGATTTGTAGATTTATATTAAAATTATAACGCGGGAACACGAAAGTCTATTTTACTAACTAGTAATAGTAAAATTTTCTCCATTTAGCAATTGTAACTTCTTTAAGAGAAAATATAATCTTATTTAAAGTAAAGGTAACTAACTTAAAATAAATGTTTTACGAAAATATCACAAATTATGAATTTATAACAGACTGCACCCAATTTACACTAACAACTACGGAATGATAGATTCCAGGTTGATTTGGTTCTCCACAGCCAAAACCCGCGCTTATAATACCAGCTAAGGTCCATCTGCCACGTAGTAATACAATAAGAGGTCCCCCAGAATCACCAAGACACGCATCCTTATGACCATCTTTGTGACCAGCGCACATCATTTCTTCATGAAGTTCAACGTATATTTCTTTAATTTTATGCCACGTTATGCATTCTTTTATGTCTACAAAGATTCACTAGATTAATATTTACATTTTAAAAAATTATACCTAGAATTGGAACTTCTGCACTTCTTAAAATATTTGTTCCAGTTAGATCTATTGAAGGTTTAATTTTGCCCCATCCTGCAACGACTCCAGTTTTTCCTAACATTTGATCACCAGGTTCTGGAAGACATATGGGCATTATGTGAAAATCTGGTCCGGCTATTTTTTTAAGTTGCAACAATGCTAAGTCGTATCGGTCTGGTTGTGTAGCTCGAAATTTAAAACTGGGATGGAGCAACTTCTTTGTTACCTATTAAAATGGGTAACCGCATTTAATTCTACGCGTACTATCCTCCTGCTTACTTTCCTTCCCGAAATACTTTCCTCCCCGCGTACTTTCCTTCCCGCGTTCTTTCTTTCCCAAAATACTTTCCTCTCCATTCATAATAAAAAAATACGAAAACAAATGTGTAAACGCACAAAAACTTGCTCCCGACGTGTTATACGTATTAAGAAGGATTATTTATTTTGTTTTTTTTCAATTTAACTTGTTTTCAAACGGTGTTGGTTGATAGGTTACAGTTATTACAATTTTTTTCTTTAAAAATTATATTCATAATAACAATTTGAAAAACTTAAACTTTTTTTTACGTAAATTTGTTTTAATCCAATTTAAGTTGTTTTTGTGGTCGGGGGTAAACGGTGTTGGTTGGTAAATTGCAGTTATTACAATTTCTTTCTTTAAAAAAATTTTCATTCATAATAACAATTTCAAGAAGAAACTTTTTTTTTACGTAAATGTTTCAACCATGTATTTTTTGTCAATTTTTATTAAGAGCGGGTGAAGAAGAGTGGGGAGGAAAGTGTTTAGGAAAGGAAAGTACGCAGTGAGGAAAGTATTTCGAGGGAGTAAAGTACGCGGGGAGGTAAGTAATCGGCGATACCACTCGGGTGTATATCATTAAAATGTAGGGTATAATTTAAAGATTTACAAACATTTTAATACCTCGTGGCGTTCAGGTGGAGCGGTTTCTAACACTTTCCCAGTATTTTGAGTATCTAACTCTCCTAAGTAAACTGTGATTAGTTTTAACGGTGCTAACGCAATGCAATGGGCAGCTGTGGCAACATATCTTAACGAAACTATAAATAATTGATTAATTTTAAATAATAGTTGTTTAAAATATACCTAATACTCCACCGCATTGATAAGTAGCAATTTTGAGATGTGCTTGCCACGGAAATTCAGCAAACTTAGCTTCGTCTCCTCCGATTATTCTTTTTGACAGAATTCGATTCGAAGATATGCCGCATTCTTCTACTTCGTCGATTCTTCGTTGTATTTGATTGCTCTCTAATCTGAATGTAAGCGTTTATAACACTTGTATAAGTCCCACTCGAATTCTTACTCCATATTGTCATAGTTGTTTTCGTAAACTTCGCCTTCTACGTGATTATATCTTTTTGGAAATTTAACGCAACATGCCACTAACCAAGGACTTGCTCCGCAACCAGGTTGACTAGAACCACCTACCCACCAACAAGCTAAGGATAAAGTGCACGCATGGGAAATCCCCTTTTTTTCACATCGAGGTGGATAGCCCATCATAGTCACAAACACCCGACCTGTAAAGTCTATAAGAATAAAATATTAATAAAATTCAAAATTAAATTACAAGAAACTCGGTTGAAACGAAGTTTCTTTTGCTATACATAATGTTTAGGTACATAAAATACATTATGGGCGCTTAAAATTGATTCAGCATCAATATCTTTCTGCTATAAACCGTTCATTTATTTAAACTGAAGTAATATAAAAAATAGAAATTTTATTTCTTCAAATTCGGTGTGATAGGTACAGCTGATTTTTATTTTGGTTATTGTTTTCACTAAACATCCATGATTATTAAATCTCTTGAGAATGCAAAACTACATCCTAGATTTTGATCGTACAACAGTAACCTTTTGACTTTCGCATTTTATCGCTTAATTAATTTTTCAATAAGGGTTGATGTGATGTGATAAATTTCATAAATTTTCATAGCAATTAAATTTAATAAGAAAATTTGATTTTTGGTTATATTTGGAGTTTTGAAACCTCTTGTTTATCTGCGAGGTCAAAAAAAATACTCGTTGTTTTTTCACCACTCTAATATACGAGGGTGGTCTGAAAAGATTCCGACCTAACATAGCTACAAGAAATTTTATCTTAAAATTTATTTTTATTTTTTACATAGTCTCCTTGTTTCACTTCTCCCACCATGCTCCCATCTCTTTAATCTGTCAAAATAGTACTCGGAGTTCTTCTCTGCAAAATAATTGTTTACGAAGGTGATTGATTTTTCATTTGACAAAAATCTTTGTTCTCCGAGCGCAGTTTTTAGTTGAGGGAACAGAAAGAAGTCGCTTGGGGCTAGATCTGGTGAATAAGGTGGATGGTCAAGCAGTTTAAACCGTAATTTATGGATTTTTGCTATGGCAACTGTTGAGGTGTGTCTTGGTGAAACAGGATTTGCTTTTTCTGCAAATGTGGATGTTTATCCGCAATTTCTGCCTTCAGTTTGTCAAGTAATGATGCGTAGTATGCTTCTGTAATGGTTTTCTCTTTTTGAAGATAATCGATTAGGATAACTCCATGACTATCTCAAAATACAGTCGCCATCACTTTCCCAGCTTTTTTTGGAGCTTGTTCCCTCTTTGCAGTCCACTGTTTTAACTGTATTATTATTTCAGGCGTATAGTGGTGTATCCAAGTTTTATATACAGTAATTAATCGGCGCCAAAACTGATTTATTGCGCCTAAACTGCGCCAACAGAGCATTGAAATGTTCATTCAAACACGTTTTTGGTCTAACGTTAGCAAACGCGGCCCTAAACGCGGACAGCTTTCTCATGCCTAGATCTTGATTTAATATGTGACAAACACGTTCTTTTGTACATTTTATTGCTTCTGCTATCTCTCTCTCACTTTAATTCGGCGGTCGTCTAACACCATTTGGTGAACTTTAGCAATGTTATCGTCAGTAGTTACAGTTTTTGGACGTCCCGAACGTTCATCATCTCCCAAGCTCTTACCGCCAGGTTTAAATTCAGCTGCCCAAAATTTCATAGTAGTAAATGACGGTGAAGAGTCCCCGTACACAGAGTCTAACTCATCTTTAATTTGCGTAGGCGTATTCCCTTTCAAAAACAAATATTTTATGACAGCTCGATACTCGATTTTCTCCATTTTCACAAAAATACTCACTTCGACTCACTCAAACGACTGTCAAATAAAAACTGCGCGTTCAAAATGGCTGAAACTTTGATGTGTTGCTGTGAAAAGATGCACAACTACATTCCCTGACTTTTATTGACGAGTGCTGTCATCTTTGCGTTGAGGTCGGAAACTTTTCAGACCGCCCTCGTAAATAATCCTATTTATAGTGTAGCAAATAAAGATACATTTTTGACAAAAATAATAGTAGAATACTGCCTGTGCCATGTAATCTAATATATAAAAATGAATGTGTGCGTGTGTGTTTGTTTGTTTTTGTTTGTTTGTTTGTTCTCGAACTCCTCCTAAACCGTTAATCCGAAATCGCAAAAAAACGCAAAATTTACCACTTTTTAGCCATTTTTTGTCGCACAGTGGGTGTGCATGTTTTTGAGGAAGTCGAAATGTATGGAGCGAAGGTAGCCAAAAGATGTACCTTTCCAACAAAAAAAAATTTGCGATCGAACGCATACTTTCGGAGAAATAATTTTTTGAAAATTAGTGATGCTTTTTCGCTTCTCTTCGGGAGGAAATAGGTTAAAATCAGATGAGTGAGACGTTGATCGAATGCTATTTTGATTTTATTTGTTTTTTTACGTGTTTTCTTACTTCTTATTAAAATTCAGAATATCTAACAGATAACTGCTAACAATTTTTTATTTAGCGTAGCAAGACGCGCCGAGAAAAACTAAGTTGTAAATAGTATAAAGTACCTTATAGTCATGTTTTATACCAAAAATGAATTGTCATTGTATTGTTTATTAACATTTAAATGCAAAAGTGCTTTTTTCATTCTTTTTTAGTTCAGTAAAAGTAATGAAAGCAACGTTAATGGTGTCAAAAGAAAAGTTGTAGAGGATAAAAATACGAATAAAATGAGCGCTAATAATTTTCCTTGAAAAAATGGAAAAAAGTGAAACAATTACGTTTTTCTTTAAAAATTCGTAGATTCGTCTTGGTTTTGAAATATTTTGAACGTGAAATGGAAAGAATAAAACGTATATTTTGATTTTTCGATAAAATGATGTTTGACATGCAAAATGCATGCAAAGATGACTAAAATTGAACCGAGAGCGAGGATTCGATAAAGGTGGTGGGAGTATCTGGCCGCCAGCAGCGCCCTTATAATCGTAGTCCCCTCAATCGGCGGTAGCGCCGGGTACTCCCACCACTCCACTGTTTGCTTGTTCTCGGTCAATTTCAGTCAAATTTGCATGCATTTTTTGCGTGCTTAAATATCATTTTATCAAAAAATGAAAGTATACGTTCTGTTCCTTTCTATTTCACGTTCAAAACTTTTTTTTTATTTGTGACAATCGGACCATCACAAGAGCATTTAGCTTTGATTGAAGATATTGCATTAAAAAATTTAAATCGCAATTATGCATAAACTAATTGCCCCACACGTTAAGTACAAACAATTTCCATCTATTCCTCGAAATCTTTACGCTACATCTCAAAAAATGACCTATCTACGAATTTTTAAAGAAAAACGTAAATATTCCACTTTTTCCAATTTTTCTTGGAAAATTATTATCCGATCAAGACGAGTTAGCGCTCATTTATTCGTATTTTTATCCTCTGCAACTTTTTTTACACCATTAACGTTGGTTCATTACTTTTTACTCAACTGAAAAAGAATAAAAAAGCACGTTTTTTGTATTTAAATGTTAATAAACCGTATAATGACAATTAATTTTCGGTATAAAACCTATTATTATTTTTGTCAAAAATTTAAATATTATTTGCTCTCATTGACAGAGGTATTAAAATAAATGATTTTTAAAATACTAAAATAAAATTACCTGCTTCTCCAAAATTACTGTCTTCATCCTCTTTCGCGTTTGAAAACCAATTCGAAATCTTCCAAGAAAACACGTGCACGTTATAAAATAGCATCAACAAGTTAAACGCATTTTCCATTCTACAATTTTAAAAAATTCTAATGATCAAACACTAACCGCATTGGTAACAATAAAAAATAAAAGATTAATCTAAATTACACGATAAACAATTATGTAAATGGATACAGATCTTCTTGCTGCTTCCTACACTGTCTCCAGTTTCATGCGTTAGCAACAGTAAAAACGTTGATTGATTAACGGCATCTTCTTAGAAGTATGGCTTTTACCCAGGATACATTCTTACCTTAAATGACGAGAATTTAATTTTGTAGAGATGAAACGAAAATAAACATAATTAAATATCAATTAGAATTCCCATATGTGACTATGCATACGTATAAACAGTTGCATTATGTGCACATCCATACGTTAGAATTTTCTTCCAACTTTAGATAAAATTATGTGTTTGTTTAATGGCTGAACTCAATTTGGTGCTTTACAATTTGGGTAAGATTCTTTAAAAGTACCGACAAATTGATCTCGGTTAATCTTAGAAAAAGAATGAAAAGAACTGAAGAAATTAATAAATTAATACTGATGTTAACGATTGAGTTTTAGTCATTGTCCTGTTCATTTTTAAACAAAATTAATTATAATTAGATTCAAAAATTCATATGTGTAACTATACTTCATTACTCAACTTTTAATACAACAAAAGGTCTTTTACTTTTGTGTCAGAGTATAGAATTCTAACAACAATTTACTCAATGTATACTGATTGTTTAAATATAGAATTTCATATTTTTTTTTAATTTACTTCAATTTACGATATATGAATAAAATCAAAATAAAATAATGGTAATTAACATTTACCCGATGCCAGATCACAGAATAAAAATATGAAGTATTATTATTCTGTGGCCAGATCCTATGTGGTAGGTGACAGCTTTCACAAGTAATGTTGCTGCTTTGTTTATACAATTAGTAGCTGTCAATAGTTTAAAATTTACAAAACTTCACTACATAAGAATTTCCTTGATTTATATACAGGGTGTCTCAGATAAGGGTAGCTTATATTTCCAAGGGTGCATAGAGAAACTCCAGATTAGAGATTTGAGGTAATAAATCTTTGTCCGGAAATGCGTTGCTTCCGATATACAGGGCCTTGAAAAATTCAAAAATTAATATGGTAGTCCAGTGTTTTTTAAGTGCAGGTGAAGACAACGATACTCAAACCTCTTGCCAGTTGCGGTATTAATTTTGTTTTCGTTGTCGCCATGACAATATTCATTGTTCACTACGTTTTATTGTCACCTGAAGTTTTTCGATAATGAGCTCTTTGCAGACATATCCAAATGGATTTTATTTTTTTCGCGGAAACGCGCGTTGGAGAAGAAAAAACAAGAGAGCGTTTCTTTCCAAATTGATTGGGAATGTTAAAATTATTCTAATATTTGGAAAAACCAGTGGCAGTGCTACATTTTTCTCTTAAAACTAAGTGAGAAAAACCGAAAGTCCGGTCCTGGAAATTTTTAGAAGAGTCGGATTGACATAAATATGACCAATACTTTGCCTGACATACTCTGAAATTTTAAGAAAATCGATCAACGCGTTTTTCAAAATACAGACAAAACATATTAATTTTTGAATTTTTTCAAGGCCCTGTATATCGGAAGCAACGCATTTTCCGGACATAGATTTATTATCTCAAATCTCTAATCTGAGTTTCTCTATGTACCCTTGAAATATTGCCACCCTTATCTGAGACACCCTGTATATTATTATCATGAGAAGCAAATCTTACGCTACAAAACTTAGCACGTAAAAGTGAATAGCGAAGCAACGAAGTTATTTTTGTCATAACACTATTTTTTTTCTAGAAAAAATATATGTCACTTTAGAATAATACCTTCTTACAAAGGAGATGATCACAGTCAATAGAAAGAGAACTGGCAGCTTTCAGGTCTAAAAATATACATTCAAAACGTCAGACAAAAGTAAGATCTTCACAGTACAACAGGTCAGAATTTATACATTGACTGTCCATGATTGAAATAGTCAAATAAAACACTTTGTTTGATACAACAAACGTTTAGAAACTCCAAGAAGAAATTTCAATTTCAAATGTGAAAAAGAATTGAAGAGCTATAAAAAAGAAGTTTACAAAAGACAACAAAGAGCAACTTCGAAGTCATAAAAAAAGTTTTATAAAAGTTCTTCGACATACAGGAAATTTCTTCAATCACAAAAAATGGCATGTACAAAGTTCCGTTAAGTTAAAAGTAAAAAAATAATTCTGAACCATAATGGGCAGACTCTTGATACAAACGTTTTATCCTCTACTATAACACAAACAACATCTAGAGGTAATATGTTCTTTAAACTCTAAATTTTTGTCTAGATTAACACCCATTATCTTGACCGAATCATTAAATTCGACATTATAATTATTTATATTTACATTGTTTTCAATATCTGCAATACATTTTTGTTATATTAATTTTTGCCTATACAAACTCCCATAGTTTTGTTACTGTTCATTATCAAACCATTGTCACTTGATAAATTGTGTATAATTTTAAGGTTCTCATTCATGCTAATGATTGCTTCTTGTATTTTAGTTAGGTAGGAAGAAATATACAATTGTGTATCATCAGCATACATGCTTATCTCACAGTCTTCACTAATATTTCTCACAAAAGCAGCTGTGAAAATTGTAAGCAAAAGAGGTCCAAGTATGCTTCCCTGCGGTACACCATAAAAATTATCAATAACATTTGAATACACTGTCGCATTAGCTAGCTTTAGCTTAACAAGTTGTTTCCTGTGTGTTAGATATGATGTGTAACCAAGTAATAGCTGCATCAGAAAATCCGTAATAGTGCAATTTAGCTAATAATAATTTTCTACTTAAATCTGATCTTTGTCCCCAAGCATTTACCAGATCATTTGTAATTTTTGATAGTGCTATAATAGTGCTGTGTTTACTTCTGAATCCAGACTAGCTATACAGGTAATAATTTATTTTCCTCAATGAATAAGTAAGTTTGTGAATGTATCCATTTTTTCAAGTATTTTACTCATTACAGGAAGAATAGAGATTGGTCTAAGCTCATTCATCTCACACGCATTGGTAACTTTTGCAATAGGTGTTATTATAGCAGTTTTCCATTGAGAAGGAAAGGTATTAGTTTCGATCGAATAGTTTAAAATGTGAGTGACAATTTCGGGACATACTCTAGAGATCAAATTTAACATTGTGACACTGATGTTGTCGAAACCAACACCATTTGTTTTAAAATATTTTATAATATTTAGAACTTCTTCAGTTGTAATATAATTAAATGTAAGTTTGGAATCAAATTTTTTTTAATGTTATTGTTAAAAATTCAACAATATCAGCCGTTATATCTTTGATTGGTAAAGAATTAATGAAATACTTATTAATTTCGTTGGCGTTTTTATATCATTGGCGAGATTCTGTTTTAGAAGGGTCTGTGCACAGTACTTTTAAGAAATGACCATAGTTGTTTTGAATCAGACTTTATTTTGTTAACGTGGAATTTAAAGAAGGCTAATTTTCATTTTTATTGCATTAGTTACGTAGTTTCTCATTTCCTTGTATGATTCATGATGGATTTTTAAACCAGTTTTCTTGTATTTTTTATAAAGTAATTTACGTTGTTGAATCATCAATTTAATTACAGGTGTAATGTAAGATTTAAATGTTTTTTGGGTGTAAATGTGTGCATATGGTGCATGTATGTTGAAGAGATATAGATACTGATTGATTAAAAAGGTTCCACCTGTTCATCTAATATTTATATAATTTATAATTTCATTCTACGAAAATTTTTTTGCGTCTTCTAAGAAATGATTCTAGATTAAAATCTTTAAACATTCTTATTGTAATTTGTTGAATGTAGTTGATTGCGGGATCTCTGTCTGCAAAGGTTAGTATAAGTTAGTCTGTGGTCACTCAGTTTCATCAACATCTTGACAAACTATATCAGTAACTAATGTGTCTTCTGGAATTATCATATCTAATCAATGTGGCAGTAGTATTACTAATTCTAGTTGCGTCGGTGATGATGAGGAGACATTGTAAGTCTCCTTTAAGTTAAAAGTAATAAATAATTTTGAACCATGATGGGCAGACTCTTCTCAGTGAAACTTTCGACTGGACACATTCTATTAGCATATCAGAAACAACACATAGATGGAAATGTCAATAAACGTCCTTTATTGACATTAAAGTAGATTTTGACAACTCCAACTGTACGAGGATATATTGATATTTGGTTAGCCTAGACCAGTTCCTTGCATAAACAAAATATTGCGTTACCATAGCAACGAACAATAACTTATTAGAAGTGTCAGTGTAAAGTTTGACGTCAAAAAAGTAAACCAGAGTCACGCAATAAATTAAATGAAAAAGATGTCCACCGAAATTGTGAAAATCGAAAAATTGGAGTATCGAGCCATCATCAAGTACATGTATTTAAAAGGGTTAAGAGGTAAGCAGATTTACGAAGATATGCTTAATACCCTTGGTGATCAATGTCCTTCGTATGCGACCGTCAAAAATTGGAATGCAAGCTTCAAAAGAGGTAAATTTTCCATTGAAGATGATGACCGATCGGGAAGGCCAGTTTCTGTGTCAGTCCCCGAAAATATCGATGCAGTTCATGACATGATTTTATCAGACCGTCGAATTGGGCTAAAACGGATATCTGAAGCACTGAATATTTCATACGAACGCGTTCATCATATGGTTCACGTCAATTTGGACATGAGAAAAATTGCTGCAAAATGGATCCCCAAATGTTTGAATGTTGACCAAAAGCGTGCAAGGGTAGAAGCATCGCGTTCAATCTGTGCTCGATTTGAAAACGATGTAGACTTCTTAAACCGAATTGTTACTATGGATGAGACTTGGGTACATTTCTACGATCCAGAAACAAAGCAACAATCGATGGAATGGCGACACTCTGGTTCTCCAAGACCTAAGAGTTTCGTGTCCAAAAATCTGCTGGAAAAGTTCTTGCTTCAGTTTTTGGGATTGCCATGGAGTAATCATGATTGATTTTTGGATAAGGGTAGAACAATAACTGGAGATTACTATTCGACATTACTGACCACTCTACGGGAAAATATTAAAGAGAAAAGACGCGGAAAGCTATCCAAAGGTGTTTTGTTTTTGCAGGACAACGCCCCTGCACACAAATCTCATGTTGCCATGCAAAAATTCGTGATTTAGGGTTTGAATTACTAGAAACCCCCCTTATTCACCCGATTTGGCTCCGTCCGACTATCACCTCTTTCCTCAACTGAAAAAAGTTTAAAAGGTCGTACATTTTCTTCCAACAAGGAGGTAATAGAAGCTGTGGAGGTCTGGTTTGCAGAGCAAGAAGAAAATTTTTTGAAAGGTCTAGAGACGTTGCAGGTTCTGCTGTAATAAATGTATCCAATTAAGAGGAGAATATGTTGAGTAATAAAATATTTTGACATTGAAATTTTGTTTGGTTCTATAGTAGGCTAAGAATTTTTCAATATATCCTCGTAGTTTTATTTGTTTCCTTTTTAACATCAATTCTTCCGTATAGTCTTACTTCAGAAACGTACTCACGGTGTACTCGATCATAAGCCACAATCAACACGGAATACTGATCCAGTGAAATAAATGATATTGTTTCACACAGTTTATGAATAGTAGTTTGTGTACTTTTTTTTTATTGTGAAGAAATCCTTTATGGACACCTACTCTATTGTAGGTAGTGTGGGATTCGCGTGTGCATACCCACTAAAACATTTCTTTACGAAAGTCGTTGTTTTCTTATATTCCATTTTACTTTGTTTCTAGTTGTTGTATTTCATCTTTTTCTTTTCTTTACCATAATAGTTTTAAAATTTGGGCTATTGCGTTCCAGTTTGTCACATCCTTTACCAACATATCTGATATATTGTCAGGTGTTATGCTCGTTCGGCATTTATTCTTTCTAACGCCCATCGTTTGCATACGAAGATTGTGTGTAGTGGAGTATCTTCATCTCCGCAGTACCAGCAGTTTGCATTGTTCTTTTTTCTTATCCTATGTAAGTACGTACCAAACACCCCGTGATCCTGTTAACGTTTGTGTAAGGTTGAAATCTATTTCTTCCCATTTTCTATCGCACCATGCTTGTATGTCTTTTATAAACGTTTTTACCCACCCGTCGTATTTTTTGTATATTTCTTTCCATTTTATTATCATTTCTTCTCTGGCAGTTTTTGTATAATTTACCATTTTTGTGTATACTGACCCTGTCTTCTATTTTTAATTTTATAGGAGGTAATCCTGCAATTGCCAATATTGCCATCGTTGGTACTGTTCTATATGCGCACGTTATTCTTATGGCCATTCTTCTATTTATTCTTTCAAGTAGATTTTGGTAATGTTTATACTTTAATGCTGTGTGCCATATAGGTGCTCCGTAGAGAATTATGGATGTTACAGTTATCGTTAGTATTTTTCGTTTTCTGTACCGTGGTCCTCCGATATTGGACATAATTCTATATAGCGTTGTCAGTATTTGCTTCTTGACATACCATTTTTATATGTGTTGTCATGCGAATATCTTTGTCTATGTATACTCCCATATATTTTACAGCGTTTTGACTTTCGATTATTACATTTTCGATGTTAAGTTGCAACTTTGTTAGTTTTCTTCTCCCTCCATGATTACCATTTCAGTTTTATTTTGAGCTAATTTTAGTTTAGTTTAGTGCTGTTGTTATTGTACTCATTGCGTTAATTTCTCTTTTGTTTTTGCTCTTTGACTAGTGCCAGATCGTCTGTGTACGCAATAGTATGTACTCCTGTTCCTAAGTGCGCTTGTAAAAGTTGGTTATAGAAGATGTTCCATAACGTTGGCCCTAATATCGATCCTTGGGACACCACATGTGTTTGATGTCTCCTCTCCGTCTTCTATATTCTATAGGGTGAGATTCCTGCTTTTTGGATTGGTTCCATGGGGCAGAGTAAAATGCATTTTAGATGTCCAATGTTATCATAATACAATATTTGTGATGTTGGTATGCTTTTTATTTTATTTGTTTGGGTGCTAACTTTGTCGATTGCGTCAATGGTCGATCTACCTTTCCTAAATCCATATTGGTGGTCATGTAATATGTTCTTTGCTGATAGCTCAACTTCCAGTCTATTTTTAATTAGAGCTTCCAGTAGTTTGCCTATTGTATTTAATAAACATATGGGCCTATACGTAGTTTCCATGTTTTCCATAGCGTTTTCCATGTCATTTTTTTTTATTTTGATTTTCTTTTGAGGTTTTGTTTACCTTTTTGTATTCTTTTTATATATATTGTTCCTTTTTTCGTTGTCGTTTGTTTTATTAATTCTGGTTATGTTTCTTCATAATTGAACACATTGTTTCCTAAAATCGGAGATTGTCTGGGTCCACCAATAAACAGGGTGATCACTGTATTTGCCTTCTGTTTTTCTGATAAAATGTTCATTGCACTTTTTTGTTAAGTACCTATTTGTAGTTTCTGCGCGTTTATTTGCGTTTTGAGATTTTATTTTTCGTGGTAATATGTCGTTAAGGTCCTCTTGAAATATTTTGGATTTACCTAGTGTAATTTTCCATCCTTTTTGCACATTATTTATTTTGTTTTGACTACTGCAGTTGTTAACATCAAATTTAATAGCATGATGACAGTTCATGGTTACAGTGTCGTTATCTACGCACCATCCTTGTATATCTTTACTAATTTTCTCTGTAGCCATAGTAATGTCAGTTATTGAGTTTCCATTTGCGTTTTTGAATATTGGGTTATGACCTGTATTTATGGCCACTAATTCGTTAGAGTTCATCCATTCTTCTAATATTTTACCTTTTTGGTTATCGCCTCTGGACCCGAACACCTAGCTTTTTGTGTTAAAATCTCCTCCAATTATGATTTCAGTTTTTTTGTTTCTGACGTTCCTTTCGATGCGTCCTAGAAATTCTTTGAATTCTTCCTTAGGACGATTTGATGAAAAATAACATGAATATATTCTTACTTTTTCTACCTCTACACATACAAATCCAAAATCCTTGAAACTATTACTATATATGCCAATAAAGCTATCACAGATGTAGTTTTTTTTAATACTGCGTTTATTTGATTCTTGTCCCAATACCAAGTCAATTTGTGGTTCTCGAGTATTTTGCTCTAATATATCGTGCGCAGTTGGGTGTCTATCCACGTTTACTTATAGAAACTTAATAATTTTAGTTTTATTTGGCTTAGTTGTCATAATTAAATTGTGATCTTTTTTTTTACCTATCAGCTTCTAATGCTTAAGGAGCACCTCCCTATTAGGGTTTCTGTATATTGGGCATCTATTTGTTTCGGCATTGTGTACTTCCTCCTTGCACAAGTAACACCAGTCTTCTTTTGTGCAGTCATTTCTTTTGTGACCGACTTCGCAACATTTATGACACATGTCATTAACGTTTGTGTACCTATGCGAGAAAGTAAACGTCTTTCGCGCCGAAAGAAGATGTGGAGAGGCTCGGAAAACGACTTTCTTGCCTCCTTCATTACATGTTGATTAGACATTCTAATCTAAATCGATTATTATTAACTCAACCTAGTCGGAGCGAATTAAACAGTTCTCAACAAAATTCAATGGAGGAACATAATACAAAGTGCCGGTTATTACCATGAGTTGTACTGTGTACAATAATATGTGCATGTCTATGTATAGATGTTTCTGACTTCGAACTTTCCGTTCGTTAGTCACAGAGCAATGTGTGCACATCGACAAAACTTAAATGGTCCTTACTCCTTACTACCACCAGCCATACTTTTTCCGCAATGAAAGGAGATATTTGCGTCATCAACTTATGTAGTTGTAGGTAACTATAAACATCTTATAACTTTCTTCACAGTTCATACGAATATATGTGATGACGCAACTGAGTACACTAACGCTACTATATTTTATTTATTTTTTTATTTATTTTATTTTTATTTTTATTTTATTTTTATTGACCCGCTCTAACAGAAAATCCATTTAACGAGAGGGTCAGGTACATAAAAAGAAAAATCAATAAAATAAAATATATACAAGCAAAATAATTATTTTCCACGACATACTTAGAAAACGGACGTTTCTTCTCTACAAATAGTGAGGAAAATTCGTTTTTTCTCACTAGCGAGGAAAATAATGCCGTGATACAAAAATGCCTCTTTAAAAAAATGTAAGATTGTGTTATTGAACTATATGCGCCTAGTACTTTAGTATTCAATCAGGTTTGTTTAATTTAATATCTTATATTTCGACTCTTAAAAATTGCTACAATGACACAATGTCATTTATAAATATATTAAATAATAAAGGTCCTAGATTGGAACCTTGTGGCACACCGAATGTAGGTTTAAAGATCAGTGAAACTGATAGATAATTTGAAAATTCAGTGAGATTTGTAACGATTGATCTGCGTTTAAAGAATCCTTGTTGCTTAGGCGAAATTAAATTGGATAATGGTAGAGAAATTTGGTTTTGTATACAAATTTCAAAGATTTTTGCAAATGCGCTAAGAAGAGTTATAGGTCTATAGTTTTTGATATCTTGACGATTAGCAGTTTTGAATATTGGACAGTATGAAGAACTTCGACTTTCTATTCAAATTTTTAAATATTGAAGGAGAAAACCAACAAGGAATGTTTCTTTTGGATAAAGTGGTCTTTGGTACAGCTCGATCTAAAAATAGAATATATAATTGAATAAAAGTAATCGCAGGCATGATCGACGTTGCTGTGGGGTCTAATCTATGTTATTTAGAAGACTATATAATAGCGATAAATCAAGCTTTTCTAAAGTTATAAGAAACTGTTTCTCTAACAAGCTACCAGAAAACATAAAAATGCGACAAGACGAGACTCTAAAACAAAGAGATTACTTGCGCAATCTGTAGAACTCTCTTAAGAAACGGTTGGAAGAAGGTGAAACCGAACTTACTATAAAATACATTAGAGGAGTTCCGAAAATTGTCAATAAATCGAAAAACCACAATTAACTTTTTAAATGTCACATTTCTGTATACAAACATTGCATCACTACCAGCCATATTTACAAATTTAAAACACGAAGTCAATCAAGTACAACCTACTGTAAATTGCATTAACTGAAACATCGTTACGTTCTAAAATATTAAATTCAGCACTTTATCTTTTTAATTACTTCTTATATCGATTTGACCGACAACATAGATTAGGAGGAGGAGTAGCGATTTATGTCAAGAATTTTTTTTTTTTTTTTTTTTTTTTTAGCATTAATAATTTCCCTATTTTAGTGGAAATAAACAACACATACGATAATGAACAAGTAGAAGCATTATGGCTAAATGTAACCATTGCCAAGAACAAGTTCTTAATAGGTTGTGTATACAGACCGCCCGACTCGCAACTGGAAAATGATATTTCATTGGTAAACATAATCAAAGCGCTCCAACTATTGTAATACCATAACTTTTGGAAATTTTAATATCTTGCTATCAACTGGCATGAACTAAAAATGATACACCCACATACATCCGGATCACTTTTTTAGAAATGATATTAAATTCAAACTTGGAACAACATATTTTGTCTCCTACCCGATATCGTGGTACTGACAAGCCTAATACGTTGGACTTAGTGTTAACTCCTGATTCCAATCTAGTTAACAACATCTAGTATTTACCACCAATTGGAAAGAGCGATCACCTTATGATTCAAGTCACCTCTCAAATATCTGCAAATTTATTAGCTAACAAACGTAAATCTGCTAAGTTAAATTACTGGCAGGCGAACTATAACTACATTAATCAGCATTTACAGGAATGCTTAACTCGAGCCCTAGATGATACCTCAAATCCTGTAGAGTATTGGCAGGAATTATTATACGCAATTAAGACGGCCGAATCTAAGTATGTGCCTCTTAAAGTAATTAAATCTAAAAAGCACAAGCCATGGATAACATCTGAACTTAAATCACAAATACGAAGAAAACGTAAATTATGGGACAATTACAGAACCGACAAAACATCACAAACTTTCAACGATTATAAAAGTTACGCTAACAATTTAAACGCTGAATTAAGAAAAGCTCAAACAGTATATGAAGAAAATATTGTAGACTCAGGACCGAAACAGTTTTATAGATACATAAGAAAAAATCTTACATCCAAGGTATCTACAATCACCCTTCGTTCGTCAGATGGTGTTCTACATTATGATCCCACTATTACTAGTGAAATACTTGCACAACAATTCCAAAGCGTGTTTCTGGAAGAATCCTTACCACTACCAGTGATGAATAGAATAACAAAAGTGCACAACTCCTTAACAGATATAGAGATTACAAAAGATATTGTTGCCAAACAATTAGTTAACATGAAGGTGAACTCCAGTCCAGGTCCAGATAACATATCTCCTAACTTTTTAAAAAACAGTGCTAGAAGTTTAGCCAAACCGATTTCAGAAATAATGAAATTATCTTTCAATCAAGGCTTGCTACCTCCAGAATGGAAACAGTCAATTATTATACCTATTTTCAAGAAAGGAAACAAACTCTCACCTAATAACTATCGACCAGTAAGTCTCACTTCTGTTATCTGCAAATGTATGGAGAAAATTATTGCTAAAGAACTCACAACATTTCTAATATCGAACTCGGTCATTCCTAACTGTCAACATGGTTTTTTTCCAGGTAGATCAGTTCTCTCGAATTTGCTGCTAAATTTAGATTCATGGACTAAAGCTATCGATCTTGGAATTCCAGTAGATGTTGTTTATTTAGATTTTGAAAAAGCATTCGATAGAGTTCCGCATCAAAGATTACTGTTAAAACTCGAGCATTATGGTGTTAGGGGAAACTTGCTAAAATGGATTAAATCGTTTCTGTCAGATAGAACATTTCAAGTACGAGTTAGTGATTCTCTTTCGCGATCCTATCCAGTGAAAAGTGGAGTGCCACAAGGATCAGTTCTTGGTCCGATTTTGTTCCTAGTGTACATAGCAGATTTAACTTCAGGTATTGAATCAAATTCTAGTGTGTTCGCTGATGATACTAAGATTTACAACAACGCTCTGCAGAAATCGGCCATTATACAGTCAGATCTTAATAAAATAGACTCTTGGTCAAAAACATGGATGCTAACACTTAACATAGACAAATGTACCATCTTACATATTGGCACAAATAATCCCAGGATAGACTACACTCAAGAAGGAAGATCCTTAAAGAAAGTTTTTGAACATACCGATCTCGGCATTCTTATTAGCAACGATTTGAAATGGTCATCCCACATCGCACACCTTGTTAAAAAGCTAATTCATTGTTGTATATGATTAAGATAAACTTCAAATGCCTAAAACCGAAAGTGTTTATAAAGCTATACAAAAATTATGTGCGACCCATATTAGAATTTAGTACTAGTGTCTGGAACCCTTATTTAAATAAAGATATAGAAATTCTCGAAAAGGTACAACGTAGAGCCACAAAACTAGTTTTCGAATTCAAACATTTACCGTATCATCAACGACTCTTGCAACTCAAATTACCAACGCTGAAAGAAAGGCGTGATCGTGGGGATTTAATTGAGACTTATAAGATAATGCAAAATCACTATAACTGTTCGCTACGTGATATGTTTGTGTTTAGTGAAAATGTTCATTTACGAGGTAACAGCTACAAACTCGTTCATCAGCGTTTCCATGGTCAGTGTCGCCAAAACTTTTTTGTTGTTCGTGTGTGTAACCCTTGGAATGCCCTCACAAATGAAACTGTTAATGCTGAATCATTAAATGCATTTAAAAATCAAATAGACGTAGTATTAGGTTTAAGCTAAGTAGTGCAAATTGGTTTACTTCATAAGTTCATAAATTTTTAGATAAATTAGTGTTTAAGTTAATTATGTACAGGTAGTTTTGTAATTCTATAGTCATTTGCTTTGCGCGAGATAATCGGCTAAGCCGCCTCTCGCTTGAAAATATAATTAAAAAAGAAAATATAATAATAATACCCCCCCCCCCCCCCCCCCCCCCCCCCCCCCCCCCCCCCCCCCCCCCCCCCCCCCCCCCCCCCCCCCCCCATAAAATTTTTTTTTTATTTTTTTTTTTTTTTTTTTTTTTTTGGGGTTTTGGTGGTGGGAGGGTTGTTGTTGTATTTAATTGTTTTGGTTGATATAGGAGTGAGGGGGAATGTGGATTTTTTATTAAAATTTGTTTGGTTTGGGATTTTTTTTTTTTTTTTGTTGTTGTGGGGTGTTTTTTTTTTTTTTTTTGTTTGTGGTTTGTTTGTTTTTTTTTGGTTTTTTTGTTGGGTTTTTGGGGAGGGGGTTTAGGCAAGAATGTTTTTTTTTTAAAATTGTTTGGTGGGGGTGGGGGGGGGGTTGGCGATTTTGTTGTATTTTTTTTGGTTTTAAATGTTTAGTTTTTTTGTTTTTTTTTTAGGTTTTGTGGTTATTTATTTGTGGAATATCTTATAGGAAAAATAATTGGTTGAGGGGTTTTTTTTTTTTTTGATAAAAATTGGGGGGGAAGTATGGTTTTTGAGTTTTGTTTTTGAATGGGGGGAGAGGGAGGGGGAAAGAAAGTGGGGAATATATTGGGGGGGTTGGTGGGGTTTTGGGGGGGGTTTTATTTGTTTTTTTTTTTTTTTTGGGGGTTTTAAAAGGTTTTAAAAATTGAATAATTTCAATTGCCCAAAAGTCAATTTTTTAAACGGAAAACCTTGTTTCTTGTTGCTCTATGTAATAGAAAATAAGGGGTTTTTCAATTTAAAAAGGGTTCCCAAACCTTTTTTTTTACCTTTTTCTTTTTTTTTTTTTTTTTAAATTTAAAAAAAAAATTTTTTTTTTTTATTAAATAATTTCTGACTAGTGGCCTGTGGAAATTAAAACAATGTGCCTTATTTATCAAACTTGTAAACGTCGACGTGACACATTATACACGATATGGAAATCCACCAAGAATATTCTAATGAAGAGATACTAAATTTATTTTTTATTCATGGAGAATGTTACAAAATTATTAAAAGAACTTGCCGTTTGTTTAACGAGAGATATCCACACTTGCTACCTCTAAATAAAACTACGTTTAAGAGAATAGAAGCAATTAATTATTATTAATTTAGCAACTGTTCCATTTAAAAAATTGACTTTTGGGCAGTTGAATTTAGTCAGATTTAGCCAAACATTTTGAACACCCTGTAAATAATGAGATGGCAAATTACACATCATTTAAAAACTTAACAGTCCTGCTAAGTATAGCCCAAACTTTGTTACTTTAACTTTCTTTTTCAATCATTGACAACCGTTTGAAAACAATACTACAAAACCAATTTTTCTCAAAAAATGAGAATATCTCAAAACTATTGATTTTTTCATATAGGTTGTGCTACATGAAAGTAACTCAGATTTTAGCGTAGAATCCAAATATACAAAAAAATATATCATTCCATTTAAAATAAGAAAGTTGGTAGCCACTTCCGGTGTAACCGGAAGTGCTAGAAGAGCTGAAATATTTTAATTAAATAGAACTTTTGAGCAATCTCCTATTCCAAATTTTTAAACAAATATTTCAACGGGAAGTCCATAAACTTCTAGTGAACGGGTTAGCTGAATCACCCTAGTTGAGTTCTTAAGATTTAAGTTATCTGTGAAACTATTGATAATATTTGCAGATTGGAAAGTGCAAGATGAACTTGCATAGTTTGTGATATTGAAATCTCCGAGCAAAATAATAGGACAATCAACATTAGATAAAGCAACTTCTAAAAATTTGAACATCCTGAAGGAATGTAAAGGTTTATTACATATACATGCAAATTTTCTAGTTTTACACTTACGACTAAGATGTCAATAAATACAGGTAAAATGTTTTTGTAATCACTGATGTCAACTTCATATGATTTGTGATGATTTCTGACTGCAATTAGACATCCACCCACAAGAATGTCCAGTGAGTTCACACCGTCTATCGGCTCTATATATATTATAACTATCACTCATATCTCTGCTGATAGGACCGAAGCCGAAAGTCAGGTTTCAGTCAAAGCAATGACTGAATAGTCGAATTGCAACAGCGTGATGTAAAGTTCGTTTAGATTGCTGTTTAAACCACGCACGTTTTGGTAGTAACACAACAACAATTGAGAACTAACACCGGGTAATGAATACGAAAGATTAATATAATTATTAGACTTTAATGCCTCTGCATTGAGAGACGAACAGTTCAGTTTTTTAATTAAATGATTTTTGGAACACCTCGAATGTGGCGAACATCTTTTTCTCCATTGTTAGTTCTATCCTGAAGTTCTTTACGTAAAACCGATAAGTTTTGAATTTTAGTTTGGTCAGAACGAAGTTTGATTGTACCATTCGACATATTTTGCATTTTGCTTGATTCAGACGAGATTTTATTTATTTCAACTTTAACATCTGCAAGGTCTTGATCAAAGTCGTCGTTTTCTTTTAAGTTAAACAGTAATACGTTATGCAATCGCCGTTGACGTTCTGCAACTTCTGCGATTATTTCCTCTGCTGCTGGGGCTGAAGATAAACACTGTCGTTCAGATGATTTCTTGAGTAATTCAATTTCATTCTTTAAGTCCATAATCAAGTAGCGAAGTTCGCTGATTACGGATTTTTGGTTTATGGATTTATCGCAATGAAAGTTTAGACTTACTTACTTTCATTAGAAATTATGAATTGAATTTCTGTTCTAGATAAACCCGTACATGTAGCTTACATCTTTGGAACACTTTAAACACTTATTGTTAGTAGTATTAGGAAATAGAAAAGCATTCGGAATTTTTAGTGTGGTTGTTTGCTTTTTTAATAAAATAATAATTAATGGTACGCTCGGCTCCAAAAACAAAGCTCAGTCTCGAGATATGTTTGTAAAAGCATAGAGTTTAGACATCCCTGCAACGTAAACACTTTGTAGGTAAATTCTTTGTTGTCTTAAAGTATTCTCATAATAGGGTGAGAATTTTGTATAAAGAAAGTTAATCTAATGTTAAATTTAAAATTAATGGCATATTCTTACATAATTGCTTGACAGTAATTATTCATATTCAAGGGTTGTTCTTACAATCGAATCAACCAACAGTTTCGTAGGATTTGATAATAATTTTCAAATGTCTATTTGTTTGAAATCTAATGACAAAGTTATTGATTCTTTTTAAATGTCTGGTTCTGGCTGTATAAATATTTACAATTATTCAAATAAATATTTTGTCTTAGGAGAGGATTTTCAAACACAAAAATTTAGATCCTAAAGGGTTGCACTTTGTTCTTACCGTAGAACGTGTGTAAACTAAAGTAAGTGAACTAGAGCCGCAGGCAAGTGTTTTAATCCTAAGGAGTACATAAAATCCTTTACACACTCGCTTTGTACAATCTTTTACCTACCTCAAAATTATAATTAGGAATGAAATTGACGATATAATTTAATGCATTATATGGTATGTCACAAACTTTATTTTCTAATCATAAATATGTACATTATTTTATTCTAGCATTCGCGTGTAAATATTCTTTCAAAAATAATCTAATCACGAAAACCATAAAATGGTAATATCATTTTACAATATTTTTTTAATATACAATATGTTTATATTTAAAATCGTTACAACAATTTAACTAAAGAACAATAAACTAATTATCTACCTAATAAAGTACATCAATACTTCCTCACTAATAAAATGTAATTACTTTAAAATCTAAAATACAAATACAATAAATTACTTTTAACAATATTTTCGAAAAAACCGAGGTTAAAACTAAAATTTGTCTAACAAATCGAGTATAACATAAATATTACATAATTAGACTATCTTAATTTATTTACATAGAATATGGCATACATGGTGCGTATGAACCATATTCTATATTTAATGGTAACTAAGCACCGATGGCTCTTGTAATCCAGTCGACTGTATGAGCTACTCTATGATAAATACCGGGTTGTCCCGCTTGTGCGCAAGAATAACCTGCAGATACAATACCAATAAGATACCACCTACCCTGTTTTAATAACATTAATGGTCCGCCAGAATCGCCTTGACAACTATCACGCCCGCCATTTTTGTATCCGGCACATAACATTTCATCATAAATTGTCACACCAATCCCTTTTGACCTATGCCATCTTTCGCATACTCTATTTTCGATCACAGGAACAGGCACGGCCTGCAAAGTTTGTGGGCGCAATCGTGAACCTGGGCTTAATGCTCCCCATCCAGCAGCAACTCCAACTTCTCCCAAAAAGTTTTCGCCACGTGGGGGTAAGCAGATAGGCGCAATATGAGGGAGTTGATGAGCTGTTCTATCTAAGCGAAGAACGGCAACGTCAAAACGGTCCGCTTGTGGAGTGAATTTAAAGAACGGGTGAACCTGAAACAAAAATTTAATTAGTACACCAATTTTTTATAAACTGAAATAATTAACTACTCTATTATTTTGGTGTTTTGGTACACCTTTTATAAGCAAATACATCCGAACCGGGGCAAGTTTTGTTTTGCGGTGATGAAAAAATTTTAAAATTTTTGTATCATGACAACAGGATACCATAAATCGTAGCAGCTTACACCTATGGTTTTATAATGGACAAACGACAACGTTAGAATTATTTTCCCAACACATGTGTATTTACGAAATAGCTAAAATCAAGGTTATTTTATGTATTCCTAATGCAAGTCGATAAAACTACGTAATAAAATAATATCTAAACTCTATATAATTTTTATGGTTTAATTAATTTACCGCAATCCAACTATTAGTTGTACGCATTGTTGTACGTAAAAGTGAATATTAATCATTAAATGGTTCCTGGTACAAATTAACAACAATTATTAGAGGTGGATTTGCATTTAAATAAGTAGAGAAATCTGAATTGTATTGGCAAAATTGTGTTGGTGGGGAATAGGATCACATAAGTTTTATGTTTTTCTTGTGAAGTTAGAAGTACCAACTAGAGTAAATCGACTTTCCGCTTAAACAGGAGAACATAAATATTGTTATTTACTTTATATTGATAAATATAAAAACAACAAAATAATTATAAAATTCATACGCCTGATAGTTTATGTTATACTGCATTCATCTGTGAATGTATACTGCATTAAGTATAAACAATCCGAAATCGATAATTTCTATGTATGGAATAGTTACACATTCATATAAAATTATAAGCCATAAAGTTAAAAATACATTTGTTTCTAGCTATGAGCTACCGAAATGCATTATTAACTAATTAAATTGTCAGATTGAAATCGATTTAATTCAGGAATTTTTATATTTTCATGAATTCTTTTATGTTCACACTTAAAAATACATATGCGCCGATACTATCACCACCTTCGAAATGCCCATAACGAATGAAAAAATTAAAATCTTTATTAAATTAGAAAATTGCAACGATAAAGCAAGACGAGTTATTTATCAACATATGATTGGTGTATGGAGAGATATAATAGCTATAAAAATTAATAGCAACATAATAAATGAGACGGAAAACGAGGAAGAAGTACAACCCGATGAAATAAATGAATGAGAGAGGATATTACTAAGAATAGTAATAGTAACAGAGCCAAAGGTCACCAAAAAACAGTAAATATGATTCATCAATTCTTCTTTCTTTTGTTACTAGTAGATCGTGTTGTCGAAGTCGCTATGATGAGGCTTTTAAACTTTGACGGCGCTGGCTGTTTGTTCCAAGAACCATGATTTCAAGCCACTGGCCAAGATCTTTAATACTTAAAGGGTATCAAAATCTAAGATTGTAGCGACCAGATAAAATCAAAATCTGTAGCAGATGACAGTGACCAACAATTAACGTTAAATTGGAATCTCCGAGTCGCTATGATGTAATATTGGATTGATAGCTGTTATGTTGGTTGCCGGTTCTTTAAAGCACCATGAATAAAAGTCGCCAACCAACATTTATAAGATGTCAGAATGGATGGCAGGTATCGGTGACTACCTAATGTTAAATGATTAGGTTCAAAAGACCACAAATAAAATTTACTATCTAAAGCAAATACCTAAATAGTGTATGCTTGTGGCGGTAGCAAATTGAATGACCGAAATTTTGTCGGTATATTTTTACAATGCACAATGTTTTAATATCATCTTTTCCCTGTTTACTGTTTAAATGTAAAATACGTATGTTATAAAAATTAAATTACATTACACTTTTACTGTCATTAAACATTATGCCTGAAAATTACAAAAACCGACCCAAGAACTATGATGAAGAACAGAAAGAAAAAAACAAATTGTACATATCGAGGTACATGCGAAGTCAGTGCTTTTTAGTATAAGGAGCCAATATGATTTACTTTTAGTTTTTATTCATTTATTTTAAATATAAGATCAAGAGGTAGAAGAATACTTAAATATAATAAAAAAACAGTACAGAAGACACAGTCCTCCATTATCAAACAGAAAACGGTAGGATATGATTGATTAATATATTAAACAATTATCCTCTTTATTTGCTAACTTTGTACTTCTCAACTGGATATTATAGGGCTTGCTGACTCGACGTGGGTAAAAGGCGTTTGGAAAAACAATTACTGAGTGAACATTTGGACGACCCTGTATTGCGTATAAAGTCTGTATGTTGGTGTTTTCGGTGCTATTACAATGAATACTTGCATTCCTGTTAACAACTAGCTTGTATTTGGGATTAACTAAACATCATACGGAGAATGTTTGACACATGACCAATCAATCATCCAAAACGTTACCATTAAAAGTAATTGTCTGATGGTAGAACAAGGGTTACAAGATTTACTAAATCCTACCGGCGCAAAGTCGCTATTCCTGGTGATAAAACATCAAGTAGAAAATAAATGTTAAAATATAGATGGCATGACTTCCATAAGTATGTCACTATTCCGAATGCAGAACTGTATATTGACCCCATATACTGATGATTGATATTCTAAAACATCGGTAGTCATAAGAAAGATTTCCCTAAAAGTATCAAACGGGTTTAGAGAGTACAGTGCCACTTTTTGTACCAATCAAAAGTATTCTTCAGAATTAATTTTTTTGCCTAAGAGTTAGAAAACGAATTCAACAAGAAAAGTGTTTTAGAAAATAATGGTTTGGCTAATAATTATACAAAATTTAATTTACAAGCACTTTTGTTACAGTCAAATATATTTCCGGGTGTTGCTCTGCGTTGTCAATCAGTTCTGGATAGAACCTTTTTCTTCTTCTCGACGACTTTTCGGCAAAATCGCATTTGTCATCTTTAGATCTTCCCTTATAACTGCGTGCTTCTCCTTCTTGTTACTCGAAAACTGATTTCCTCCGTGTTGCTGCGATGATTATATACCCGATTATTTAATACCCAGTTGCACTGGAGTTTTTTTCGCATGACTCCGTGTTACAGGTCGTTGCGTATTTGTAGTTTTAACTTGTTTGTTCGCTTTTGTTAAAGGTGGCGTCGTAGATGATGTAAACCTCTCTTTTTACATATTTTAATCTTCAATATGATCGGTTTCCATGCAGCTGCCAACCTCTGTGTGTTATCTCGACTGTTCAAATTATTTGGACGTTTTTTGATGTCAATGGCTTCTCAAATTATTCTTGATCTGGTATGTTCTATGTTAGCCAGTAGTTTTGTATGAGTGAACTCGATCGTGTGAGAGGTGCTTTTCATATGTATACTAGAGATGATGTTTTTTCGTCTTTTTTAACAGCATTTTGATGTTTCTCTTTTAGTATGCGGTCTATCTTGTCTGTCGTTCTCTTGATATAAGATAAGTATGCGATAGCCAGAGGTTTTTCGGTTTCAGCTTTGTTTTGGCATCAAAGTTCTCCGGATACATTTTTTGGTATAACCATTCTGCGTTAGAATTTTGCGGATGGATCTCATTTCTTCCATGAGGTGGTCGTTATCTGATAGAGCTTTAGATCTACACATCAATGTTTTTTCTGCTGAATGTATTTGAGCTGGGTGGTGGTGTGATTTTTTATTCGATATTGGTTTGTGTGAATAACTCAAGTGCTCTTGTTTCTTCTTCTTTACCAGGACGTCTAGAAAAAGCAGTTGATTGTTTGCTCAAGTGCAACTGGGCATAAAATAATTGGGTATATAATCATCGCAGCAACACGGAGGAAATCAGTTTTAAAGTAACAAGAAGCAGAAGCAAGCAGTTACAAGAGAAGCCCTGAAGATGACAAATGCGATTTTACCGAAACGTCGTCGAGAAGAAGAAGAAGAAGATTCTATTCAGAAGGTTTGGGAAAATCACTAAAACCAAAAATGCCAACAATGCTGCTTAATACAAAACTTTTCTCGATGACTACTTAAGCAAGGAGAATTTGACGCAACAAAAAACTGTGTTGTTGGAGACAAATGCTACGCATAACATAAACAGAAATGATCGCAACTAAGATAATCTTAGAACTCCTGAAATCTTACTTTAGTTAGAGCGAGCTGACCTCCGGAGTTTAGACTCAGTACGCCGTACCAACACGCTGGTTAGTGTCGATGAGAGGTGAAATAACTTAATGAAACACTTAAAACAGGAAAGTACGAAGATAATCTATAAATTAGCGATAATCGGCATCCAATTAACAAATAATGTATCGTTTATCAAAGTTATAAACTAAACAAGAGACTTGCAAGAAACTCGGCATTATGTTGACTTTATGATTTATTTTAATAACGTTCAATAGTTGCTTAAATACAACTGTTTAATAAGACACAAGTCATAAGTACTTGCTTGTGTTTGATACGTTTTTGATTACTTGAAGACATAAAGAAAAATGCGTTGTACAAAAAAATTAATAAAAAACAATATTGTGGAATATATTTTTAAAGCACAAAATCTTGAATCAAACAATATTTAAACAAAAACTGGATATAATTAAATTATTCTTTTATTTAAAAAACCTGTACTAGTATAATTTTTGAAAATGTTCTGCCTAAATAAAAGTGTCCAAAGTGTTATTTGGCTATTCAGATTTATAAAAAAATTAAATACAGCTATTCTTAAGATATTGTGTTTACATTTTGACGGCTTTAAAGTAGAAACTAACTCTAACTCGTCAAAAAATCTATATTAGTAAGATTTGGAGTAAAAATATATTGTGAATGTTGTTCTGTAATGTTTCCTTTGATTATACCACCGTCAAAATCATCTAAATATTTAAATTCTTTAAAATTTTTTTAATTTAAAATGACATAGTAATTACATTTACGCTGAGTGGCAAACTTGAGTTAAAAAAGTTACATTATCATAACATATCTACCTGATGTATTTAAGTTTCTTTAATAGTATATTAAAGAACTAGTTTTAGAAGACGCATTTTATAAGACGAGTACAGTAAGTACGAGTCGCTAAAGTGTCTTCTGAAACGGAATTCTTTATACTATTTTTTCTATTTTGGGCTTTTCAGATTGATTTTAAAATAAAATTTCTCGAGTTTTTAAATTTAGGGAATTTTGAAGTGTAATTGCTAAGGTGGCAATATTTTCATTAAACTTTGGTTTATATGCTAGTTACTGAGCATTAAAATTAATGCACACCGAAGGTAATGACATCTTGGACGTTATCAGTGTTACCACCGTTTGGAATAAAAATTGTTCTATTTCTATAAAAGAACTCAAATTTCTATAAATGAACTCATTTGGATGCTTTTATAGCTCTGTAAGCGAACCAAAATTCTTTCTTTTATTCTTTGAAAGTATTTAACAAATAAAATAAACCATGTTCTAAGAGAATTTAAATGAGCATTTAATTTAAATGTAGAAAACATCTTACATAAGTTATGATTTATAATTCCGGAATGTCTACAAACAATTATTTAATTCAAGATAACCGTAAACTTACAGAATAATTTTCTGGACTAATTGTCTCAAGTGTTAATTTGATGAATGTAAAATTTTTTTTTACAATGATTTAAAATATAAATATTGAACCGTTTTAGTTATTACGAAACGCGAAATCCCCATTTTTAACTGATAGATAAAACAATTTGAAATTGCTATTGACATTAGTATAGTTGTTCTTGTGACATTCTCGTTCTTGTGTAATAATTGTGGGTGAGTTTGAATTGCATGTGTATATCAGTTCTGGGATTTGAATGGGCAATTGTTATGCATCGGAGTAATCCTTCTTTATCATAACTGTAATGATATGTGTAAATAGATTCACAATACAAATTTGTTTAGAAAAATAAAAGCATGCATATAATATAACAAACATATGAATAAAATAAAGTTTTAACCGATTTTCCCCAAATTATACTAGCGCCTACAGCTGATATACACTGTGATTAAAAAACTTAACAAGCTTATAGAAATTTATTTAGAAGACCTACAGAATTGGTTTTAATGTCATATGATAGCACAACTCATCAAGTTTTCACCTGTTCAGTCAACGTGGTCCAATATGGCTTCCATTGGTCATGCAACAGACATCCAACCTGAAATCAATCTCCTGCCACACACGCTGCAGCATATCCGGCGTCACTAACGCAGCTGTGGTTTCGGAGCTCAGCGAGATTGGAGGTAAGGGGGGAACGTCACACTTTATCTTTAAGAAACCCCCATAAGAAAAAGTCTAGTGGGGTTAAATCGGGAGATCAAAGGCGCCATGTTGTTGGTCCCACTACCAATCCACAGAACAAGATACCTCTTCTTGAGAAAATCACGGACGTCGATGTTGTAGTTGTATATACAGACAAACAATACCGTTAATCGTTTTTTTTTGAAAAATGAAGGGGCACAAAACACATTCACGGATACTGCAATTATGGGTATTTACTTTGCCACTGACATGGAATGTAGACTCGTCGGTAAAGATTACGTGGTTCACGTATGTTTTATCTTTTTCAATTCAACCAAGCATTTCTGCACCGAAATCCCGTCGAACCATCTTATCATTATTAGTAAGATGTTGCACCATCAAAAATCGACATGCTTTCAAGTGCAAACGTCTTCGTAGTATGCGTCAGATTGTCGGTTGTGAATTACCAGTCTCACTTGAAGCACGTCGCGTTGATTTCCTAGAGCTTCGAGCAAAGCTATCCCTTACTTGTTCAACCACAGCTTTAACCGTACGTGCACGGCGAGTGTGTTTAGAGTTTCTTGGAACAAAAAAAACGAGCACATTTAGCTTCTGTGAAGCAGCCATTTTGATATGAACTACGCTAGCGCACGCAGTGACAAAACTAGGTACTATAAAACTATGTCGGAAAAAATATGATTAGTTGTGCTATCATATGACATTAAATTTTCTAATAATTGGCAGCCTTGACATAAGACCTGTTACCGGGAATCTGTAAAAACTGCTATTTGCTACAATATCAAGGCATTCTATGGGACGCCCTAAAAGGGCGAGGCAATGTATGATTTACTATTGATTCCAAACTTTTCTTAACATTCTATACAATACAGATAATGTTCAACCGGCAAGGTTATGCCGGAGAATGGGGTTGGTTGGATTGCCAATGGACGCGAGACTAGTGGTGAATTTGTATACAGGGATAAGATAAAATAAATTTGTTTAGGTGGCTGTTTAAATACAAGGCTTTGCAAACTGCATTTAAAATTTAGCCTTATATGGGTTCAAATAGCAGCTAAATTTAAATTTTGATGGGATCATATTTTGAAAAAAATTTTTTAATTAACTAATCCCCTCTTACCTCCGTTACCAACCGCTTATTTCGTTGTTTCAGGATCAACTTTGTTGTGACAAGTGAAATTCTAATTAACATCTGCAAGTACTCAGTAAATACCGTTACAACCGAAAATAGAAAAATTTCTAGAAAAACCATGTGTCAAAACTACTTTTTGCTGTACTCAGATATTTGCGGACCTCCTTTTAGTTGAGCTTTTGTCTTTGAACCGCAAAAAATATGGTTTTTAACATACTATTTATTTGTGCATAATCTCATGCTTTGCCTGAACACCTCATCGTATTTCATACAAAACTAGGTATCCTGTACATCCTGTACGTAATGGTAAATATTTTAAACATTGTCTTAAAAATAAAATTTCCAAGTCGCTGCCAACAAATGTGTTTGTGCAACCAGCATTTCTTTAATATAAATAGGGTAAAACTATTTTTTGCAACAGCTACTATCTTTATCTGTTTGAGGGCAAGGATTATTATGATAGCTCCCCATTCTGCATTTTTTGACTTCCCAAATTTTTCTCAGTAACTTATGGGTGATTACAGTTGGAGTTTGTTCTATGGGTATTCTGAGGTGTATTAGTTTGCAATACCGCATGCAGATAAACAAATAATATTTTTAATTTGATCAATAAACATAAAGTTTCGTAAATGGTGCAAATGATTTTCGGTGGAGTTTGCAATATATTTATCTAGCATGAGTCAAAAGGATTGACTGGTAGTGAGTGATTCGAACGGAGGAACAAATTAAAAAAAAATAATGAACAAATATTAAACGTTTTTCACTCACTGTACTTGCCAAAGATGAAGCAAATATTTCGATTGGTGGTGAGTAAAGAAAGTTCAAAATGTTTTGACAATCAAAACTTTAATAATTGCACTGAGGTATCTTGAGGTGGATATTTTTCAGGTATTATCTATTACTAGTTATTCGTGGTTTTATGTCTTCAATGTACCTGCTAAGCATGAGAGAAAAAGATTGAACGAAAGGCAAGTACGTACAAACAAAGTGCCATCACTTTATAGAAACTCACTCAACAACGACTATAGATAGAAATAAACTAAGCATATTTTGCATCTTAAATTGTGGCGTGATGTTAATACAACCTCAACAAAGTTTTGAAGTTTTGATCTAGCACTAACAAAGTACCTGTTTGTACTTCTTCCAAACAAAGACAGCAAGTGGTTTTTCCAGTGGCCAGATGAACAACAACGATGACCTGGTCTTCAGTTTTTCAAATAATAAATCTTCTGGGTTGTGCTCCTTGAAATCAAGCTTTATGTTTCCTATTTTACCTCGAGTCCACTTTAAGCCGCTCAAGTTCGCGTACATACCTACCTATTTTAAGTAGCTTTTCACTCTTCGAATCAGAGTGTAGATTGCTTTTATCACTGTTCATTATTTTCTACAGATTCAGTTTGAAAAATTGAACATTTTCCAACATTGCAAAAACGGGCCTAAGACTAATGAATAACAAGCGGTTTTTAGAACACTCCATTCAATTAACCATAGAAATAAAAACCTCTTTATCTAGTGTTTATAAACTTTCAACGTTAGAATCTATTCCAACTAGTGATATGATTGATAATACCTGAAGATTTTTCTGATTTATATACAAGTTGTTTATCTCAGCGGCCCATTATTCTATTATCAAGATAAACTAAGAATTTAAACATGCGGAAGCACATGACCATACAAATAAAAGGGGCTTCATTAGGGCGATAAACTTGAAACAAACATACAAAAGTTCAAGGTAGACTACTAAAAGTCGGGTAATCCAGTTGTCAACCAAGCCAGATTCTAGGCTAAAATAAGTGTGACTAATTAGAGAAAACTTCTGTGCATTATACAAAGGAGAAATAACACCCACCTCCGTATTATATAGAAATAAACCGTTAACAACTTGTGATGGTTCTGTTGTACTATAATACGGAGTATTTTCTAATTACTCAGACTTCTATCAGTCTAGAATTTGACAACTTGACAAGTTGACTACCCATCTTTTAGAAGTTTACTGCTAAGTTTGTTTGTTTCTCTCACCTTGATGAAGATTCAATCTTGGCAGACATTTTTGTTTTAACGAAAGTATTAGCTTCGTTAATTAATAAAATAGTTCTTTTAAATTAAAATCATACACACACGAAAAAGAACTTTTGATGTACATTTTTCGTTTGTTTTTAAACATTTGATGTCATTACCAAAACAATTAATTTTTATTCTTTGATTTAACCAAATTTGCGTAAGTGTTAATTAATAAAATTAAAAAAAAAACTAGTATTTAGTAATTATAGCTACTACAATTAATGTCTTAACATCGAATTAATTTTTTAAAACTGATAAAGCATTATGATTACGTTAACCTGAAGATTGATAGCCCAAATGCACTGTCATAAATTGAACGGGAGCGTTGCATACTCTATACCTTGACACGGTTTTTATTCTGATCAATACTGCAAAAGGGAACGGTCCTGTGTTAGTTAACCTACATACTCTTTCAGGTCAGACGGCGGTTAATTATGTATTATAATGATATTTGTGAAATGCATTTTAAACAGTTTTATTGTTTCTACCTTTTGAGGTATGCTAAATTGAATTTTGTTGATGTTTTTTTAGTCCACATTTTATAGATAAGATGAGGAATTACGCGACAGTTTCTAAATCGAAAATTTTAACCCCCTGTTTTTACTTTTTTCATTCAATTAGAGTACATTATTATAAAGCAAAAACATTTCAGTTCTTTCATAATGTTTCAAAATCCACAGATCCGATTTTAATAAAACTTGTCACGGTTTTTTAAAATTTTGGGTTGATCCGAAAGGGGTTTATTTCCTATTTTTGCAAAAAGTCTCCTTTCTACACATTTTCCTCTCAAATAAAAGTTGTTTGGAATTTAGTTATACACAACATTTGTTTAAACTATTTTTTGATCAGATAAGTAATTATCGAAAACTTATGGAAGTAAAACTTTTGGAAATTACACTATCTACAACTTTATTTCAAAATAATCCCTACTACACAAATTCTGTCTCATCATGATAATTAATTTATTAGTAACATAATTTAATAAGATAGAAATAGATTTGAAAGCAATTCAAACAACAAACAATGTAAATATTTTTATAAAAACAACTAAACTTGTTTATTTAAACAATCAAGGGTAGGATATTACTTATGGAATATGTATTAACAATAGGTCTATCTAATTATTGAGTTTTCTGAAACTCAAAGTAAGATTAGTGGTTGTTAAATTTTGAATCAAACACCTAATTTAAATTTCTATTATCGAAGAGAACATATAAATAAACGTTTAATGAAAATAATACAAACACTTTAGCCGATTGAATTTGCTGGGTTCCTGATACGTAACATAGGTGATTGTAGCGCTCATCGAGAGTTTCCTCCTAAGCGACCGGCAAACGCAGCAACAGTTTTGATCAGGTTTTTCCCTGGTTGTTTGCATATTCGTTTGAGCTCGCAAAGTCCACAAATTTAAAATTATCGGTGTTTTTTGTTTGTCCTCTCAGGCAGGGATTTTAAAAGAGAAAAGTCAATATTTCTTCAAACCATTCTCAAACCTTCGTTTAAAAGGACGTTAAATCTGTTAAATTTTCTTCATGCAAACAAAACACCAGACACTGGATTCTGTTACAGATAAGATGCTGCAGTTTACAGTTCCATTCCTTTAACCAGATACTAACGCAGTTTTAATATAAAATAATAATTTAGTACATTTTCGGGACTCATCATTAATATAAATGTCGAATGGTCGAAGCAATAACAAATAATGATAAGTGAATTGGACTTAATAATATTAAAGTAGAGTCCGTAGATACTGATGAACTCAATCGTAGGTACATAGAATCTAATAAAACAAATTGAAATCATAATTTAAAATACGAAGAGAATAAACTTATATGAGGTTGGACCAAAACAAGACCGTGGAAAGAAAACTATGATTGATGACAGTTGAACGAATAAAAAATTTAAGAAGAGAGTATATTCGATAATAAGATGGAGAAGTATATTTTGAGAAGTTTGAACTCATACGTTAACCCGCCCCAACTGGTTATTACTTTATGTTCTGAAGTAATTTATTTGAGGTTTTCCAAAAGAGATGTCAACATAACAGTACCAATGGAACAATTTTCTTCAAAAAAATAAACCTAAAATTATTGTAAATTTCAATTTAATGTGAAAACTAAAGAAAAATCTTTGGCATTACATGCAAGAAAAACTTTGCGAGTGCTCGTAATTGCAGGTCTCAGCGCTCCGCTTTACTCACACTCGCAAATACGCTGTTTCCGGATTTATTATAAGTACAAATAATTATTTTTATTTATTTATTTAAATAAAATTAATATTGCATAGTAGTTCAAGAGGCAGCGTTGCAAATGGCTAAATCATTTCATAAGTTTAACACTTATGGCAAATTATCCTTGCCGAGTAGTAATTTGGTCTTAGCGTCAGCTGCTTTAGTGGAAGTTTGATCATTATACTTTCACTAAAGTTTTATTATGTTCTATTATGTCTTGAACATATAATCTACATAGTTTACACGTCATCATATTATAATCCATTATATTATTATTAACAAAATAAGAAAATACAACACGTCGAAGACTTGGGCGTGTGGGTTCCGTGACGTGTGCAGGTGCGATTGATCTTTGACGGCTATGTCTTCAAAACGTAGGGTGCGTCTTGATCGTTTGTTTCTCTGAACCAGTGGTCGTGGCGTTCTTGGTTTTGTAGTGGATGCTGTCGTTCGAGTTGGTTCGGTTACTGCTGTGGATGATGTGTAGGCTGCTGCGGATGCTGCTATAGATGCTGTGATCGATGTTGCTTATTTCAGTGACAATTTGTGCGAGGCAAGTGTTGATAAGACGTCGCAACTGGGCTTTGTAAGCCTTGTGAGGTATGTGTATGCGTCCATGGTACCTGTATGCGACAGGCAGTACCACGAAGCTAGACCAGCAGTTGCATGACGAATGAGGGTGCGAGCTCGTTGCTCCAGCGATTCCTGTATTTGACAAGCAAATGTGGCCGGAACCTGCGTTGCAAGCTTCATGTCGTGTAGGCGAGCGCGTTGCTCTAGCACAGGTGAACGATAAAGTCTTGAGTATGTTGAGTTCCGGGTGTCGAATGGGTGTGCGTGATCGCGGACAGCTCTGTCATTTCAAGACGTAGGTTTGTCCTTGATCGATGGGTTGTCTGAAGTAGCAGATGTAGCGATTATGGATGATGCAGCGTTTGTAGCGTTAGAGGGATGGTGCAGCGGTTGATGCGTTTGTGTTGATGCCGTAGGTATAAAAAAAAATTCGGGATTATACCTGTTGTTGATGTTGCAGTGTTGCTCCTTCTCGAATGTTGGTTTTTCTCTGATTTTTCATCACGTCGGGGTCACCACTGTGGCGTCTAGGATGTATACTAAACGCCGGTTTGACCAAGAGAAAGAACTGAATTGTGTTTCGAGTTTGAATGCGTTTGTTATTTACACATACAGTAATCGAGATGTACTGTTTACATAAATGAATGAAAGTTGCTTAGGTCGTCAAACATATTACGTTCGCGTACTACTTGCTGCGTGTAGGATACTGGACATTGTGGTATTACATGTCGGGTCGTACATTGCCGGCCGATTTGGGTGTTAGCTACGCACTCGTGCTGGTTAGCGTCGCAAACTAGTCGAGGCAAATTAAGTGCCGAATTAAACTGAACCAAACTGATACTGATTGGCAACTTGACTTAACGTGATTTTTTGTATATTGTGCCAACTTGGTGTGTTTTTGTGAACGAAGTAGGTTCGGGGGCTTTGATAGAGGACGGTTTTAGCTATGTTTTCACGGTTGTCTGTTTGATTAATTTCGTCCTGTTCCGCTGAATGTTACTTGCCGTGGATTGTTCGCCTGCGCTCTGTCTCTAATGGCGCTTAGGTAAATAAAATCTACTGTTTTCGACGGCATCATTAGTAATCGACCTTTTTATTTTTAGGGTATAACTATTTATAACAACAACGCCCATTGGTTCTCTATAATGATTTTTGCATATTTTATGCGTTTTCCGCATTCGAACATCGTAAGTAGTCTGACATGTGCGTTTAGGCGGTTGGGGATGACATCTTCTTTGCTTCTCTTTTAGACGTAAAACGATTCACGTAAATACGGATCAATAACAAATACGGATCATACAAATACGGATCACACAAATACGGATCACGAAATACGGAGACGAAATTACTACGACGACATTACTACTACCTTGTTTCTTTATGCGAGTTGTGAGTGTTAAAGACGGCACCCAATATCAGAAACCGTACGAGTTTTCCTCATCAACCACGCCCGCGTCGTAGATTTAGTGCGCCCAATTAGGAACGGGTATTGGGTTCGTTAAACCCGTTACGATACGCGTTTCCATAGTGTGTTTTGTACAATTTGTGTTATTGTTGCCGTCAAATAAACTTAAATTGTGACTTGTTTTCAGTGCGAGTATTTTATTGTAGCCCTAAGTACGAGTACATTAACCGTTCTATCTTGCGGAAATGTAGCATTCTCTTTATAGAAAGATAGTGGCGATGGGTTTGACAACCAATATTTGAGACGGTCCCTTCAGTATCTTGACTAATATCTCGAACACACGCCTCCCGTTACTTTAGTGACCTAGCCGGACATACGATTGGCACTGTCGAATACGAAGTTTAGATCGGGTTCAATGAAATACTTGTCTGTTCACTTTCTCTCTCCTATTTTAATTACATTCGTTGAGAATCCCAAACTCGGTCTATTTCTATAGTTTGTACGTTACAAACTTAACTCTAACTGATTTTGTTATCGTACCTACTTCGTTTTATATGAACGAAGTAGGTTCGTTGGCTTTAATAAGCAGGTCGTTAGAAATGCTTCCCGGATTGTCAGCATTTCCTTAATTGCGTTTGTTGTGTTAATTGCATGTTTTGATTCAGCGTTCCAATCGTTGCAATATGCGGATGTAAGATTGATCGTGTCGATTTGCGATTAGGTTGAGGCGGCACTCCACACGTACTTAACGTACTTCACATTCTTTTTTATATGTACCTACTAAATTTATTCTTTCAAAACTGATCTTTGCTTACTTATTGTACGATAGAAATAGTAATTTAAAGTTTTTCTTAAGATAGTTCAAATAATGTGTCTTTAATTCATTATTAATTCTATTATAAATCTTACAAACGATTTATGTAAAAGAGCAACCAAATAAGGACAGTCAGATTCTTAGGACATGTTAATGTTTTTAAGGTTTAAGTTACCACAATAAATTTGTACCACTGAAACAGTAGCGAAATTATTTTTTTGAATTTTTAGATGCATTTCGATTTTCTCAAGAAGTGGTCAACTTCAGCCATGATTAAAAATATTTTGATCTAGAAAATTTCTTACTATTGATATGAGTCTAAAAGGCGATGCAGCTCAATCAAACCATCAGTCCTAACAAAATAGGTAAAGTATATTATAATAATTCCAAATAGGCTTCTCCCATAAGTGTCTAACTAATCGGTCGTTTATTATACTACACCAAATAAAAATTTAATTTGTGAGTTTGTCTGTTTAATTACAAACGGATGTTGAAGAGCCCAAACATGAGAGTTTCTTAAATTAAAAACATCGTCTCTTATAAATTGAGCTTCATCGCTAAACCAGCAACGATATAAAATTTTATTATTTTGTAAAAGCCATCTACTAAAAGCCACTTGAGGAATTTCTTCTCCTATATGAAGCCTCTGGACCCTTAGTAAATGACACGAATGGTAATTATCTTTTTTTAATTGCCCCGAAACAGTAGATTGGGAAATATTTTCACAGCGCTACTAAGAATATTTTGTTCCAATCCGATAATTGACCTCTCATTGTGCTTTATTTTCTACTTTTGGGAACTTTGTATATTCTCTTACATAATAATTAAAAACATTAAAAATGTTGTTTTCATTTAGTAACCGCTTGTCGGGAAAACTTATCCATTAGCATCACAAAATCCGTCCACATACAACATATCTGCATATTCACGATGATCAAATTTATGGAGCATTTTGAATTTACAACTTGAAGTTTAACAGACCCAAAGAAAAGCTAGTTGTCAAATTTTAATTAAAAGCACAGTCTAAATAAATTATTAATCCAGTTAGCAAAAAAAATCACAAATTTCATTACTTTAAACTGAAAAACTTATTAACCCCCGAAATTTTTCTGGTCTTTGAAATATGAAAGGCACTACCAACGAATTATTCTGTAGCACTAAACGACAAATAATGTAAGAAATCTTAAGGCATACATATATCGAGATTATTTGAAACCACATTTTAAAAATATTTTCGATTGTACAGGGTGCTCCAGAAACACGTACTATATCAGAGTTGGGTTATTTAAAATGGAACACCCTGTATTTTTTTTAATTTTAAATTGTAGGATAAAAATAATGTATGTTCTTTAACATGTACCTATACCAACTTACATCCGTTTCTGAGATAAATCGATTTTACCTGATTTGCAGACCCTCCAAAAAAATGCAATAACTTCAAGATAAATAAGAACAAGCAATTTTGTTTTACATCACCTTACTAAGAACCTTCAACATTCCTTTTGCAATATTTACTATTATGTTATGATGTACAGAGTGTTTTAAATACTACCGCATAACGCTAACGACGTAAAACGTAAATAACTTGCTTAACTTAAATAAAACACTCTGTATTTTTGTAGCCTGTTGGAATCAGGAACTAGTTACCTTTCAATCGGTATTAAGGTTCCAACCCCTAACTCTGATAGTTTTCGAGATATTTTAAAATTTACTAGTTTTACAATTTGCAATTTATTGGAATTTAAGTTACCTGTGAGATATCAGTAAAATGAACATTTTTAATGTATAAGCCAATTTAGCTTTAAATATTAACCTTAAAAAATTTTTCAGAACAAAATAACAGAAATGTGCTTATGACTTATGCCGGGCTCTAAGAGTCAGTCGAATCACGCCCACCTGTAACAAACAACAGCAACCGTAATTAGTTTCAGCAAAAATCGATGGCACTGAAAGCATTGGTAACTTTGTTTTATCGTACTACTATTAGAGCGATTTGTATTACATTCTTAGTTAACAGGTTAAAGTTTGTCGATGTTTACAGTATGATCAATTTTTGATGTACCAAATAACGGTTGCTGTTGTTAAACATCAGTAAATTGTGCCCGGTGTGCGTAGTTCGACTGCCTCTTAGAGCCAGGGATACTAGTCGTAAACACACTTTTGTTTATTTTTTCGCTACAATTCAAAAATAGAAAACACAGGATGGTCCATTTAAAATAACTCAACTTTAATATGATACGTGTTTCTAGAGCACCATGTACAATCCAAAATATTTTTAAAATATGGTTTGAATAATCTTGACATATGTATGTTTTAAAATTTCTAACATTATTTGTCGTTTTAATGCTATAGAATAATTCGTTGGTAGTGCCCCACTCTGTATAATAAAAATACTGTATATAATGCTGTACATTCTAAACTAAAAGACAAAACAAACAATGCAGATAAATCATGTTAGGTATACAAGATTGATTGCCTTAATTGTGAATCCTGTTACATAGGAGAGACAAAACAAAATTAAAAAATCGAATTAAAAATCATCAATACAATTGCAAAAAAAGAACAGAAGATACAGCATTATCGATTTGTCATTTTAAAGAACATAACTTTGATTTCCAAAACCCATGTATTCTAGATGTAGAACAAAATTTTTAAAAACGTTTAATTTCCGGAATAGGATTTATCAATCTTTATGAAAACAATATTAATTTTAAATACGAATAAATAAAAAATTAAATACGAATGTTAAATTATGTTTATATTTAGTCGTTTTTATGTAGGTTGTTTTATACATATGTGTGTGCTTTTAATTATTTAAATCTAATTTATGTTTGAAATTACTATACTGTGAAAAGAGTACGATTAAAATTTAGCAAATCCATTAAAAATGATTTAAATTTGCAAGTATTAATTATTATGTTATCTAATTGACATTAATAATAAACAATAATAATTTAACGGATGAATCTATATTATGGCTTACGAGTTTGAAGGACATCTGAATTTCAGCAATATTTTGTATTCTCTGTCCTGATTATCAGTTTTTACATTATTTTGTTTTGCTATTTGTTTAACCTACTATTTTTTCGTCATTGTCGTGACTGGCGCTTGTACCGGTCCATTATATGTCGTCATGCAATGGCTGTGCTGGTATATTTTATGTTCTTATTTATCTTCAATAATGTTTACACACTTAATTAATATTATTACATATGAATACTAAGGTGGGTAAGGGTTGGCATGTTTACGTTTTAGTGGTTTTCCTAAACCTTCAAGCAAATGCTTTGCCAAGACAAACCAATCCACTATTGCACACGGTTTCGTCACCACACTATACAAGTTTATACTGATCTTCTGGGGCACCATACATAACACTTACAACACAACACAATATTTAAAATGTACCATACGAATAAATAAATAAAATAAACAGGATGTCTTGATAAAGGCTATGCATTGTAGTTGAAACGTTGACAAAAAATTTACTGTTTTTACTGCTATCTCCACAAAAAGATCCTATAAATAGGAAATCTAAAGTCATTGTCCAATATATAATTTCAGTAGTATGCTAAGATTCCTTTAGCATTCTAACTATTAATTCATTACTTAGAAAATAGAAAATCTTACAAATTTGAGTATATCTTGTATTTTATTATTGTAAGTGCAACAATATTTTGTGTTTATTTGAATAAAATCAGTATAAAGAATAAACATTATTTATGTGGAAAATATATACAGCAAAAATACCCGGGTTTATTTTAATGTAAATGTTTACATAACTTAAATCTAAAATTACATTAAATATTTATGAGTAACAAACAGAAATTTGATCCCCGCTAAATACGTGGTGTTAAAAAGATTATTCATGTGATATTGTTCAATGGAGGTAGTGGTTTTTGTCAAAAAAAAAACTATTAAATTTTTATAGTATAGTTTTGAACACTTATTTATTCCAATAATAATTCATAAGGAATTTTGTTTAATTGGCGATGTATACAGTGTGCTCATTTAGTGTGTAATTGTCCGATTATGGCCCCCCAGACTACTTGTTAAAATAGACTAAAAGTTGTACATTTTAAAAATATTGTCATGTATACAGAGTGATTCAGAAAAACGTAGTGAACCAAAGTTAATTTTTTCTAAATGGAACATATTTTGGCAACATCGAATAACTCTGAAATTTTGAGTACATTTGACCCGTAATTCATATCTTTAGCTTCAGCGGTTTTCAAATTATTGGCATAATTTAAAAAATTTTAATAGATGTACGGTATCAAAGAAATTAGTGTACCGTAGAAATGATTGTAGAGATAAAAAGTTTACCAAAATCATGACTTCGTAATTTTGAACTAACTATTTGGTCATTTTTAATTTGTTTTTGTTGCTTTTTTCTTACAGAATCAATGATAACAATTTCATCACCGTGTATCAATATGTTTATTCAAGGCAAAATACTTCATGTGTGTTGAATAAACTTTACAAACAAAATTTACCAATTGTGAATATATACTGACATCCAGAAAAATTGCAACACTTAGAATTTGTTAAACGATTTTATTGAAATTTTCAGGAAACGTCTATTTTCATGAAACTAAGTGATGATTAAAATTTGAATAAAATCTAGCCAGTGGTTTTTTGTGTTTTTTCTGTTGTTTCCATAGCACATAGTAACAATAAATTTGAAGTAGTAGACCATTTAGTAACTGACAAGTTTGCAAATAGTTGTTGTGGTTTGTTCACACGTCACAAGTACGTCAACATCAACATTTTGTCCAATTAAGTGATTTTGAACGTGGCCGTATTATTGGTATGTAAGAGGCCGAACTTGCGCTAAGAGAAATTGCTCGTCGTGTAAATCGAAATGTAAATCATCGCCGGGGATCTGGACGTCCTCGGAGGACTACAGATCGCGAAGAACGTCGCTTAAGAGTTTTGGCCACAAGAGACAGATTTTCAACAACTCGATCAATTGCAAATGATTGGATGAGAGGTGTAGGACTCAGAATGTCAATGTCATCTGTTTATGGCCGGATAAGACCTTATAGGTTGCAACGTGGAGAACTAAAAATCCAACATATTTTATGGAACGCAACACAGCCCTCACTCAAGGAATTATGATATGGGGTGCAATATGTTACGGTAGCAGATCACCCTTGGTTTTTATTAACGGCAACTTAAACGCAGCTAGTTACATTGCTAATGTGCTACAGCCCGTTGGGCTTCCATATCTTCAGGGGCTGCAAAATCTCATTTTCCAATAGGAAATGCGCGCCTTTATACGGCAAGGACTACAACACGGTTTTTGGAAGAAGCTAACACTCTTGTTCTCCCAAGACCTGCTCGGTCGCCTGATTTTAAGTAGTCTATTTTAATTAGGTACAATAAATTCTGTAACTGCCCACCATTGGTAATTGGTCATACTCATTATACTCACTTCATAGAATATTATGTTTTCATACATTACGCTTTTGTTGTTTATAAGGGCGAATAGGGAAGCTATAAAACTTAATAGATGGTTCTGTGTTATAGTACGGATTTTGAAATCCCACAAAACAACAATTGACAAAGAATTTAGTCGAACTAAACTGGCGTAGTCAATACTCATTTTAATTGAATCCAAACAGAAATAGTTGAATAAAACCAATACAAAGTTACAGCGGTTTACCAACAAATTAGGGATTACATTATGCCAAATTGAATTAACAAAGTCAAATGTTGCTTTGCTCATAAATTATGATAATGACGGTTTTTCAGAATTGATCAATGTTCCAACGAATCAATAAGGTGTAACAACAATACTCAGACATACATATATGCTTTTCTTTTAACTTTTGTTTATTATCATTTTTTGTTTTATTTTAGTAATCTAATAATTAATGTGCAACATATCTACTTTAATTATGTGAGCACTCTTCAAACTTAAACAGAATCTTGCTTTAAAAACATGCAGTGATTGTTAAACATTTTTTTTATTCGTTAAAAAATCAATTTAAAAACAACTGAACTTGCTGTTTATTATCAGGTTCATGCATAGACAGACGATCGGTTCTTCATACACCGGGAAATGTTTAATTGTTGATTATTTTTGTTAGGTTGGAAACATATTTGCTGTAATGTGACATAAAATGTTAAATAATAAAAATTTCAACCCGTATATTTGCTTCATTCATAAGAAGTTTCACGATATACTACTATATTATAAGATAAAATAAAAAACGTAATGAGATATAACTTATCAATGAATAATGTTTGTAACAGTTTTGACTGAAAGTCGTTGGTATTATGAATTATTTATTAGTAATTATATTCAATTCCTAGTGTACTTTTCCTGGTTTATAATTTCTACTCTACTCTGGTATAAACGTCTATTGATTATGTTTCAAAGCGTTTTGTTCTAAATTGTATTTTCCACTTTCTTCTTTACCTTTTGTCCGTATCGGTTTGTGACATATCGTGTTATTGTGAAAATTGTCAAAGGCAATGGAAGTATTGAACAGACACGTTTTAATATAGAAACAATTTCCTGAATTGTTTGGTTTCTTTATATAAAAAAACGTTTAAGTGTTAAATCGCATTAATACGACAAAAATATTAGTCAAAGGCTTTTTGAATATCTGTGTATATGACGGAAACTTGTTGTTGGTTATTCAAGACATTGGAAATAAATTGACCATAATATATCAAATTGAAAATTGTAGAGCTACCACTCATAAATCCATGTTGGTGTTCAGAAATTATCGATCGGGCCATCCATTGTTTGGCGACTATTTTATCTAAGATTTTAGGTATATCGGATTGATTGGCAATCCCCCTATGATTATCAATTTGATTTTTAATTCTACTTTTGTGAATAGATTTCCGCAAGGCAGGAAATATACCAAATTTCAATGGTTTGACGAATAAGGCCTAGATTGGGTAGTTAATGAGAATGTACATTTAATAAGCAGTTGAGTAGTCGGTCCCCCGGTCCAGCAGTACTAGAACATTTTAAAGATAAAATAGTGTCAAAAACTTCGGTGAGTAAAATAAGTAGTAAGAGGAACATCCTAAATTTTAGAAAGGTTGGACAAATAGTAGCGACTAACGTCATTGTACAGGGTGATTCATTAAGGATGGTGACCGGCCGTATCTCGGAAATCGCACGTCCTACAACATTGGGAAAAAAATCTTATAACAAACTCGACCCATAAAAAGTGTTTTAATATATTTTTAAGTTGGTAGTTTTCCTCTAGATGCCGCAATCTATAATTCACAAAATGTAATTGAGTTTTTAAAGATAATTAAAGGTAAACTTCAGAAGCAGATAACAACATCACATTTAATGTTTTTATTGGAAACTAGAGGGCGTTATGTAACACCTATCTCTATTTGTTATTTTTTCTAGAAAATTTTAAATGTAATGCTATAACTATAACCAGCTTACAAAAAGGCAAATAGTATTACTTATTTACCTGTAAAACTGCAAACTAATATCTCTTATCGTTCCAAAATATTGTCATTTTTTTCAATTCTGATCAGTTTTGACTCACCCTGTAAGTTTTAAGAGAAATTATGTTAGGTACTTAATTTGTCTTGACAACAAAATTACAAGTAAGAAAGCGTGAAAATAACTGTATAACATAAATAATGGAACGTGTGTCTCGACGATAGCATGTTAGACGAATAATGAGAACGAAAAAACCGATTCAGCTGAAAACTTGTAACTTTATACAAATGGACATGGTCTACTTACTGAAAATATTTTCATGGCGGTGTCACTTCCGGTTATACCGGAAGTGGATACCAACTTTGTTATTTTAAATACAATGCCCCAATTTTTATTTTATTTTCGGTTTCCGCATAAAATTTTACGTCTTCTACTACCAGGTTTGGCGTACCTATCTCTTACCATTATTAAGAAAAAAAATAATTTCAGGCGTTAGCAACGAAAATTTGAATCTACTGAAAAATTAATATTTCATGAAACATAAAAGGCAGATAAGCGAAACTTGTACAACGGTTAGACATGGTATTGGACTATGTTTTCAGTATTAGACATTTTTGAAATTTATTTCTAGGGGAGGTCCGGGAGTATCGGTAGTTAAGAAAACTAAAATTGTCAAAGAGTCATTTTTTTAAATTGCAACTATGTTTTTTATATTCTCATTCGATGCATAATTTAATTACCCATCTGCTGATATATCATGTTCCTATACCTAAACTGAATAATTTTCGTGTTATCTGCTTTTTTCTACTTTTCTTGGAGATGATGTAGTAAATTAATAGTGTGCTTTGTAATCTGTTTTAGCCAACTGATTGAAGGTATCATACGACAGGCAGCAAAACAGATTGCAAAGCACACTATTAATTTACTACATCATCTCCAGAAAAGTAAAAAAAAGCAGATAACACGAAAAGAAAAAGCAGATAACACGAAAATCATTCAGTTTAGGTATAGGAACATGATATATCAGCGGATAGGTAATTAAATTCTGCATCGAATGAGAATATAAAAAAATTCACTTGCAATTTAAAAAAATTGACTCCTTGACAATTTTAATTTTCTTAACTACCGTTACTCCCGGACCTCCCTAGAAATAAATTTCAAAAATGTCTAATACTGAAAACATAGTCCAATACCATGTCTAACCGTTGTACAAGTTTCGCTTATCTGCCTTTTATGTTTCATGAAATATTAATTTTTCAGTAGATTCAAATTTTCGTTGCTAACGCCTGAAATTATTTTTTTTTTTATGGGGGAGAGGGTAAGAACACCTTTGGGATTAGAAAAAGTAAAATTTTTTACAAAAACCAAAATAAAATAAAATTGGGGCATTGTATTTAAAATACCAAAGTTAAAAAAAAAAAAAAAATTTTAATTTTTAAGTAGAAATTGTACTTTTTTTTTTTGTTTAAATTTTTTTTTTTTTTTTTTTTTTTTTTTAAAATGTGTTGTTGTATATATTTTTTTGTGAGTTTCTTCATTATAATTTTTTTGACTTTTTTTTTTTTTTTTTTTTTATTAAAAAAAATGAAATTTAAATAATCAAAAATAAAAAAAAAAAAAAAATAAATATTTTTTATTTTAATTTAAATTTTATTTTTTTTTATTATTTATTTTAGGTTAAGTGGTGATGTAAAAAAAAAAATAAAAAAAAAATTCTATTTTTTTTGGAAATGGAAAATATTTTATTTTGGTTGTTTGAAATAAAACAATTTTATAATAATAATCTAAAAAAAAAAATTAAAAAAAAAATTGGGATTATTTTTTTATTTTTTTAAAAAAAAAGAAAAAAAAATAAAATGAAATTTAATAAGGGAAATTTTTTTTTTATTTTTTTTTAGAAAAAATATTATTTTTTTTAAAAAATTTTTTTGTTACCAATAATTTTGTTACTAAAAAAAAATAAAAAATTTTTAAAAAAAAGAAAAAATATTTTAAACTTTCCTAAAAAAAAATTTGTTAATTTTTTACTGTAGAAGAGTTAAACATGCGTTAAAAAGATAAAATCAAAGAAAGCTGTCGGGTGTGATGGAATACATACAGAATTTGGGAAATTATTCTTTGAAGTGGCTACTTATGTTTCTCGATGATATTTATAATACAGGTAAGCTACCAACACATTTAAAGAAATGTAAAGTAGTGGAAATTTTAAAGAAAATAAATCTGCTGCAGACCCTTTGCTGCATTGGCATTAGTTTATTCTACAGCAGAATATTGTGCTCCTGTCTGGTTGAATAGTTATTATACGAAAAAAGAGATGCCCAGTTGAATTCCACTATGCGTATAATTAGTGGAACCATCAAATCTACTCCTCTCGATTCACTTCCTGTTCTTTGTAATATTACTCCATCAAAACATTCGACGAGAAGCTGCGTTAAAACGAGAATGGGATAAATGCCAACTTACTAAAAACTTACTAATTTGGAATAATATTGAGAACCCTTCAGCTAAAAGGCTTAAATCTCAAAGAAAAAAGAAAAATTTGGTCAAAAGTAAATCGCATAAGAACAGGCCATTAAAAATGCAACTCCAGGTTGTTTAAATGGGACAGCGATTTCTAATCCAAATTTTGAATGTGGAAAGAAACCAGAGACCGTTGCACATATTGAGGAAGATTGTCAATTAACAAAGTTTAAAAAAGGGTTTGTAAACATTCATAATTTAACGGATGAAGCTATATTTTGGTTTACTAATCTGAAAGACATCTGAAATTAAGATTTTTTTGTATTCTCTGTCCTAATTATCTGTTTTTCTATTATTTTGTTTGCTATTCCTTTAACCTTCTATTTTTTGTTGTTGTACCGCTTGAGGCCATTAGTCGTCATGCAGGGCTGTGCGTTATATGTTAGTTCCCCAGCTACACTTAATTAATTACGTAGAATACAAGGGTAAGGTTGGCATGTTTAGGTTTTAAGTGGTGTTCCTAAACCTTGAAACAAATGCTTTGCCAAAACGAACCAATCCACAATTGCACACGGTTTCGTCACCACACTATACATATTTATACTGATCTTCTGGGGTGCCATACATAACACTTACATCACAATACAATATTAAAATGTACCATACGAATAAATAAATAATTAAATAAATATATAATTAGATACGATTTCACTTCAATTAAATTTTTGGAAAAGACACCGAATTGATAGCTATGATATTATCGTCTGTAGGATGAATACCCTACCCTCACTATCTATTAAGTAACTTAAACATTTGACACTGGTATGAAAAAATTCCACGTGTTTGTTGACGTTATATTGTTTTAGTATTTTAAAAACATTTTTGACATTTTCATAACATTCTGACAGGGAGTGACCAAACACTAAAATATTATCTAGGTACCATTTTGTGTCTTTCAAACCGCTAAAATGATGTCCATAACCGCTTGGTAGCTGAACTTGCTCGGAAAGTCTTAAGTGCGTACTCATGACTATTTTAATAGTAAGTTTTGCGACACCTAGAGTTAACTCATGTTAACGACCACGTACGTAAATGCATTCGCATTAAGCAACTTTGTCGACAGATAAGTAAAAGCAGTTACATAAGTCGATCCTTTGTTTTTATTTTTAACACGAATCTCGAAATTTCTCTCTCATTACTGATTATTTTCTGATTCTGTTTTTCAGCACTTACAACGTTTTTGGGTATTACCAATTTTAACATCATAACGACTTTTCTGAATTAATTTGAGCATTTGACACTTTCTTAATATTTGATTTCCTTCTTCTCCAATCAGGATTTAACACGTTTAATCAATTTTGGCCTAATAACACCTGAGAGATTACTAATGGCAACTTAACAATCTTACGTCTATGCTTGACAAAAATATCAGTTTCATCCACCTTGACCTATTAATTTACAGAATACAAATTTAAATCTGATAAATGTTTGTTAAAATGTCTATTACTAACCGACAAGCACCACTATGAATTTCAAAAGCAATTTTTTTGCTTTCTACTTCCAAAGATGCTTGCTTTGGCTTTTATTTTTAACCTTCCTTTTTGCTTGAATCAACCCCTATCTTTGCCCTGAAAATTTTTTGGATCATACCTTCGTGTGCTACAAAAACACTTTTCCATGATCTTCCTTTACTAGACTGACAATATTTTGACTTTTCTTCGAAGAACAGTTGTTTTTTAATTACAAGTTATCAATACTCTGAAGCTATATCGTTCTTTATATCCATCGACTTGACTTGTCCTTCAGTCAGTTCCATTGAAAGAGCAGTTTTCAAGGCGGTTTCAAAGGTTAAGTTGACTTTAGACAAAACTTTTTACTTAATTGATATGGATCGTTTACCATATACTAAACAATCTCTTAATGCTTCTGCTAAAAATGTGGAAATCGAGATGAGAATCATTTTAATTTTGCGACATACATTTTGACATCTTTGAAAGGTTTTTGTTTTTCTGATTATTACCCTTTGTGGATTATAATGGTTTGACAAATCCGTTATTAAGTTATTGGCGATTATTGGACTAATAAGCCTTGCAACACGCCATATGCTTCACTACCTATGAGTGTGAGAAGTAACGGATTTTTATCTTGTTTGACACTTAGGTTTTTCAGTGGCTACAATTTAAAAATATTTTCAATTATATAGTGCGTTCCATTTTATTGACCCTTCTCAAGTTTGACATTTTAAATGAAAACATATATTTTTTTATTCTAAATCAACGTAAAGAACTATAGGGACTTTATGTATACGAGTCTTACCAAAAAGTGATACTTTTTTAGATATTGATTTTAAACAGTTCCTTGGGTCAATATCGGCTTTCAGATATTTCAGGTTCTTTAGGTTATTATTTGAAATATCAAACTCAAACTTTATACACGCTTAGAGCGGTAACGACCTTACTGTCCATGGTTTAAAAGTTGACAGTGGTTATACAGATATGAGAAAAAAATGTCAAACTTTGTATTCGAAAATGATAAATAACTTAATAAAATCAAATAGAACACCTTAAATATTTTTTCCCAGATCAATGTAGAATTAAATTTCTACAACTTTGCTATTAATGTTTATTTACCACAATTCAACTGTGTGAAACTCATTTTTTAAAATAAAAAATGCACGTTTCCAAATTATAAAATAAATCATCAAAACTTACAACAAAATCAATTATTTTAAATAGCCAAAAGGAATATCTGAATAAACTGGAGATGTCAAATACGAGAAGTAGTAAACGTGTCAGCATTCAAAATCCGTTTTTGTCAGATATTGAAATGGTGTTGTGCGCGATAAGGATGGAATTTATTTTTTCGTAACCCGTTATTTACATCAAGGGTCTTCAAAAGCTCCAACTGTTATCTCCTATTTATCGCACTCCAGTGGTAGGGTTCTCAACCACTGAGAAAGATAACGATAACCAATTGCATATACTCTTCAGTACAAGATGTTTCCTAGTATTTTTCTGGTAGTTGGCAATTGTATTTTTTTTAATCTCTCCCTTAGCTTTTAAGTCAGGTTGGGAATATTGTTGTAGTTCTGTCTTAAATGCTCTATGCCCTGTCAATAAACTTTTATTCGATTTTCCGGTGAAATAAACCATACTAACTAATTCTGCAACCGAAAACTCACTCATTATTATTAACGATACAAAGATACAATATAATTGTGATAGATTGGACAATAACACAACCGTGACAACAGTTAACTTTTGACATTTGCATTTCATTGATTGACAACTTAATTTTTCGATGATAATTTTCGATAAAAACGAGTTTCACGGCAAACAGTTGATTTTTTGGTAGATAGCAAAATTGCAGGAAATTTAATTTTACATTGATTTGGCAAAAAATATACAGAATGTTCCATTTGATTTTATTAAGTTATTCATTATTTTCGACTACTAAGTTTGACATTGTTTTCTCATATCCTGTATAACCGATGTCAACTTGTAAATCATGGACAGTTAGGGTCGTTACTGCCTTGAATGTAAAAAAAATTGAATTTGATATTTCAAATAATAACCTAAAAACGTAAAATATCAGAAGGCCAGTCCTATATTGACCCAAAATTAATTGTTTAAAAATCAACATCTCAAAAACTTTTCATTTTTTGAATAAATCTACTATACATAAAGTCACCATAGTTTTTCACGTAGATTCAGAATAAAAATTAAAAATATGTGTTTTTTTTTAAATGTCAAAGATGGTCCATTAAAGGCACTGTGTTTAATTGAAAATATTTTTAAATTGTAGCCACCAGAAAACTTAAAGAATGGTCAAAAACGATTTTAAAAAGTTCTTACACGACGCGACGTAAGCCTGCCAGAAAACAATGAAAACTTTCAAATTACAATTTTTGCTAAAAAGCAAAAAAAATCAATTATTTGACCTACCGTGACTTATATCATTAAAACCAGAAAAAAAATAACATTTTTAACGTCAAAGTCAATTATTCGTTCTATATAAAGTAATAGGACTTTATGCAATAACTCGAAGTTTAAAACTATTTTTAAAACACTGACTACGCCAATGAATTCTTATTAAAAAAAGTGCCTAAAGAACATCAAAATGATTTCTTTTAATTTTTAACAAATAGACGAGATATAGCCAAAAAACGAAAACTATTTTTAAAAAACTGACTATACCACTGATATTCATTAAAGAAGTTCCTGAAGAACTTGGGGCAGAAAACAACAACATCAATCTTTAGAGTAACTTCTGAAGAAGCTAACAGCATGGTTAGCGAAACGTCAAACGGAGAACGAAGGAGGGAACGACAAACACGCTCAACCCGGAAAATCACAATCTTAGTGCTTGAAGAACGTCAAAATTATTTCTTTTCATTTTTACAAATAGACGAGATATAGCTAAAAAACAAAAATTCGAAAAATCAAACTATTGTCAATAACTCAAAAACAAAAGACGATAACAAAGCTTTTGATCTATTAAGTATTTCTCAAAAAAGAGATCGCGGATGGGTGGTTCCCTCTCCCTGTACAGGGTGTCCTATTTTTGATGTAATTGGGGGTTTTAGGTATTTCGCGAATTGATAGGGAAAAACCGTGGTCGGGACCCTTGGCCCGATTTTTTAAACAAATTTAATGGCTTAAGCAGCACTTCGATATCTTGACTCTTTTGGGAGATACAGAGTGTTTTGCGTTTTATGCCGTTTTCTTTAAAACCTCATAACTTTTTTGTTTGAAAATATTTTTTATTTTAACTCAAACATTTCATTGATTAGAGTATTTTTTAGATTTCTGAAAATATATGGATTCATATATTTATCTTGGCAAATAAGGAAATTATAAACGATTTTTGGAAAAATACCTCTTGATCAAAATCACCTATGAACTTTTGTTTACTGCGCGCATTCGTTGGTAGTTTTTTGACACTTCACGCAGTTGTTTCTTATAAATAAATGGCCAAAAAGTAATTAATTTCAACAATTAATTATTATTTTAAGCAAAGCTTTGAAACATTAAATCTAATCACACTATGTATGTTTCGGCCATTTATTTATAAGAAACAACTGCGTGAAGTGTCAAAACTAGCAACAAATGCGCGCAGTAAACAAAATTTATAGGTGACTTTGATCAAGAGGTATTTTTCCAAAATCGTTTATAATTTCCTTATTAGCCGAGATAAATATATGAAACCATATATTTTCAGAAAGCTAAAAATCTCTAATCAATGAAGTCATAGCCAACTATAGTTTCCATTTTAAAAAATGCATGCAGAATTGCATATAAAAAAATGAACAAAAAATGTTTTGGTTAAAATAAAAATATTCACAAACAAAAAGTTATGAAGCTTTAAAGAAAACGGCATAAAACGCAAAACACTCTGTATCTCCCAAACGAGTCGAGATATCGAAGTGCTGTGATCTAACACGATAAAGTTTTAGGATCTTTAATAGATAGAGACACTAATACTGTTTACATTGTCGGAGAAAAACTTGACAAAAGTGTCTGCTCCTTTATCATGTGTTTTATTTGTAAAAGTATTAGTACGAAACTTTCTTCTCTCGTAAGACCCTTCTTTATTTGCGTAAGTCTCCTGTTTGAATATTAAGCGATGACATCATCAAATAGCATTTTTCCCAAATTTTACAAAATGTTGTAATTTGTTTTTCATTGTTTTGAATAAATTATGGCTTACTAGAGTTTGTCATTTTAATAATTATTATTGTCAATTAAATATGTTTGAAGCAACGTTATATTCTTGAAACAAAAAACGAATAAATAAATACATGCGTGAAACAAAGTTATATTTTTAAAAAACATCACGTTTGCCCTTATAAATTAAAATCTTGAAGAAGTAATAAATATCCTCATAAATGTAATTTACTTCCAAACAGCTTATATTGAAAATAATCTAAAGAAGGACAATTATATCCTAGCCTCCCTTCAAAGTGTACAGAAACAAAGGTTTTCGGAAACCATTTTGTTGTATATTTACTATATAAAAAAACCAATTAAAGACATCAACAAAGTTTTTTGTAACAACAACAAAGAAATACATGGTTGTAGTGTGAAACAACCACAATTTACACACACAACAGTAACATTCTTTTTCCGTCTTTACATCTAACTCCATTTAAAAATAAAACGACCAACTTTTAATTTAAACTAAATAATTAAATAAGGATTTATGGTTTTCTCTTAACAATACAAACAAATGAGATATTAAGAAAGAGGAAACGTTCGGGAAGATCTCTTTGTTTGTACTTCCGGTTTAGTGAATTAAATCGTATAAAATTAGACGAGAACTTTGTTTCGATTTATATTGTTTTCGACACAAAAGAATTTGGGCTTATGTATGAAATTTCACGTAATGTAATTACAACTTTTGTAACTAACAAGATTGTTCTAGTTTGTATGCTAAATGATTTTTTATAATAGAGAATTGCAAACGATTTGGTGGGTGTCATCATTATTTTAAATATTATTTTTGTTTCAAAGTTTAATTGTTAAAATTTTTAATATTGTTAATATTAGGATACTAAATTTTTTTTCATATATGTTACATATACAAGGTGGCCCAACCAAAACTTTATATCGTGATTTTAGAGCTTTAAAATGAAAATTCGCAAAACATTCGGACCCGTCGATTTCTGATTCGAGGGAACAGGGGAAAGCACAATCCTCTGATTTTAAATAGGGATAATTTCCAGCATTTAATAAAGTAATCAAAGGAGTTAGTAGTCTTTTCATTGGTTATTTTTACATTACTTCTTCCGCTATTTTATCTCT
>JALBCR010001366.1:0-60000 GCA_030710515.1 Abscondita cerata | reverse complement strand
CTTTTAAAACGAATCGCACAACATTAAACATCATTACGGTTAAATTGTTTTTGTATTAATTCGTAAGAATGTACAAACATTTTCTTTAAATGTACTAAGTTTAGTATTTTCGGAATGAAAGGTATCGATCACGTAATCATTTAGATATCATCTCCTCGTTAATCACGCTCACCCTATTAATTATTTAGTTAGTAGTGTTTATTTTATTTTTCTTTTAATGTTTGTTTTTTTTAATGCAATAAACTATGTTAATGTTACATTGTAACGAGCCTTTTTAACTTATGTTTGATCTTAATTTTGTGCGGTTTGCGTTAACTTTTTCAGATTGTGACAGTATTTTCATGGTACGTCCAACCGAAAGTAGCCACTCTGACAAACTTCCGGCAAACAAGGGCTGGAAGCAAAGATTATGTGGTTGATTTTGACAAATTTATCAAATTTTATTAATGGTTTTGCATCTCGTTACTCGACTGTTTTATTTTACGAAAGCAATTCATCACAGAAACCACCTCTTTTCCCGCGGAGCCACTGTGCAACCCCTATTTATGTTACGCTTTTGAATTACAAATTTCGTTAACCTAGTTTTGCATGTAACACTATACAATGTATCTAAATTATAGGATAATGAGCTGCAATATCACAAAACATAGATCAAGAAACACACCACATGTATTCAAATCTTTTCTTTGCGTCAAACTTAAAACCAATTGTATTTTGAAGGATCGCAGCTCCTTTGGTAGTTTCATAATTAGCCATGACTCAAATGTTGTCATATGCTCAGTGGCGTAACTAAAACCCCCCCCCCGATGGGTGGGGCACATGCAAAATATTAAAACCCGCTGGAAAGCGCATCGAATCTTAATTACGCCACTGTTGTGCTCATTTGTCGTTGGGAAGATTGTAGTCACTACATATTATTAAGATTTTGACCTTTAAGAAAAGATGTTCTAGTTTATAGCAGCGTTGAGGACCGAAGTATTTATAGATTTCTTTACCGCTATCAGTAAACCACCGACACGTTTTTTCCTACTTGTTGCTTCAGATCTATCAGAACGATTTTTTAATTTTTTTTTACATGTAAAGAAAAAAAAGCTTAACAAAAGGTTTATTATTATTATGTATCAAAGGCAAATTCGCAATCCTTAATATAAGTATCGAGCTTCAACAATAATTATTACATCATTACTACAAAAAGCTAAATCATGAATTTTACTTTTGCTGAATGTTTAGTTTCTTGATGTTTGAGCGAGAGTTAATTTTTGGGGTCTCACAATTTTAAGAATACTACGAATATATCGGATTGTCAACTGCTCTTTACCCTTACTTATTCGGTTTTCTAGTTTCTTACGCACATATTACGCATTAAGATATAATCGCTGGTTTAGAGTAGAATCAGATTTAATAGTAATCCTGCAATATTGCCTCGCTGAGAGTGGTGCGCTTTGATTAGTTGCAGAGCAGACTACTTGAAAATGAGACTTTCAGAGGCCTATTATTGCTTGTTGAGTTACCGATACGAATGGCTTGTATGGGGGAATTATCAAAGTTTAAGAATTTAATTATATCAGTGCAAAATGTTAAATCAGAGGTGTATACTTAAGTGCGGTATAGCCTGGATAAAATGTGAAGGAAGGCAATGGTGAATTTGTTTATTTAACTAAAAATAAAGCAATTAAGCAATTATCTCAGAAACTATTGCTCGGGTGAATTTATTAAGGATACATTTTTGGGTCAGAAGAAGTTAGAGTAAAAAATATTCAAATACAAATTTCATACAGGAAGGCATCAAAAAAATAGAACATTTTAAAAGTAAAAAAGCTCTGTAAGTGACGCTCCCGGCAATTTACCACAAAAAGAGAACGGATTTCGAATTTTCATATTGGCATCAATGTTTTTGAGTCTGCTGCCTCGTGCGCCGTTTGTCTGCCATTTTATTTCCTAAAATACTACTGTGTCCCGGTACCCACACTACCTAAGCATATTTTCTTTTTATATCATCATAATATCATATTATTCACTATAAGATACTGCTTGGCATAAATAGATTGATATATCGGTTAATTCGGTTAGCTTTAGCGGTAGTAGGCGGATGACGGTTAATTCTAATTCAGTGCACAGTTCTAACGCTAGTACTTTGACCAGTTTTGAAATTGTTAGCTTTTCTAGATATTTAGTCTGTGTTTGAAGAGAATGCCAAAGTTTTGGTGACTAGGTTGTGATCTTATATGGATACAATAACTAGTGAGTAAGTGAGTGCGTTTACTTTGCAATGTCAAAACATCAGATTTGCTTTGGATTTGTACAAAAGGCTCCTAGTCAGCACCGTAATGACAAATTTTGGATCGGGTACGGCTATGCAAGCGTCGCATTACATGTTGACGAGTACGTTACACATCCACAGTCAATTTCTAGATGGATCATCAAAAGGTAGATGTTTACTAGTATCTCTGTCTTCCCTTCAAACCTCGTCTCTGAGATCGCTCTTAGCGCGCTCAACGCGCTTTTGCACCTTTAAACAAAGTCAGTAATGGAAGGTAAGTATGGACTTTTCTCTGAGCAAAAAAACCAATTGTTTTGAAAAATGGGGTTTACCGCGTTTTGTTATTTATTGACTGTTGTGTCCAGAAAATTATGGCTAAAATATCTACATATAGACATCTGCTTTCTGATGCTTCTACGAACACTGCTATGTCATTCACCACACTATCAAAAAAGTTAACGTTATTTGCCAGTCCCCGTAAGTTTTCAACTGCCACATAATCCGATTACTAATTATTTTTCCCAAGATTTTGCCTAAACAACACGTTAGGCGTATGAGCCTGTGACAAGAAGATTTCGCAGAACCTTTTCCTTTCATTCGAATCGTAATGAACACGGTTTTTTTTTCAGGCAACTTTCCTTCACAAGCTGGTACGAGATTCCATCTGGACCTGATGTGGACTTTATCACTTCTGCAACGCGTCTTGTTACGGTTAAAATTGCTCGAACTCAAACGTAGGTTGCAAGCCTTCTGAATAACGGTTGTCGTGAGTTGCACGTTACGACTAAAATCGAATTTGCCGCGCACGCTACGTATTTTCCCATTGATGGATCCGTTATTTTACAAAATTTATTGAGACGACGCGACGAGCGGACATTGTGTGATTTTCTTCTATTCGGCGTTTCCGGCGTGCTTCGTGATGCTAAAAGTTTACACGTAAAGTATTTATGTGACTTTAATAATTCCAAGTTACATTGGTGTGTAAATGTAAATCCGACCGCATTCGCCGTAAGTATTTCTTTTTTCAGTCCTTTTGTTGTCTCGTGGTTGTGTTAATTCTAATTACGACGTATGCTTTAGCACGTGTCTTGACCTCATACTCTACTTGTGTATTACAATTTGAATAATTCCTAGGAACGCTGGAATGGCTAGTTAAGAATCCTTCGCTATAAAACGTGACGACTACCACGGTTTTGCCTGTACAAGACGGCGGCACTTAAGTATACACTTCTGATGAGCTCACAGTAAGAGCGAAATGCTGCATCAGGTGTTCTTTTTGTTGCGCGTGTACTTCTGTACAAGTTATCTTGGCTTTATCGGCAACGTGTTTACAAGCATTAAAGCTATTGCTTAGATAGCGCTTTGAACTTTAACACACATGCCGTTACAGTTAACTGTTGGCATTTTTTTAGTTTATACTATTCATACGTGTCAATGTTTACACGAGACGTTGCAAGACACACATTTTACTTATAAACAATAATGTTTTGACGTATTCAGGATCAGTGGGAGAAGAGGTTTAAAACTGTGTGTCATATGCTACATCTATTTGAAATTCAAAATTCAAGTCAAAACTACATATTCAAGCGGAAAAACCGTATGCAATAAAACCATGAGTAAAAACTAATACATTTGGCACAATAGATCGTAAGTAAATCTTAGTATTGGCCTACTTATTCAAATTAAAATCAATTTATGATACCATCAATAAAAAATACCGTGAGACTTTTCTTGTGAATAGAATGTGAATGCGATGCATCACGATGATTAATTGCAAATTCCATTAAAGGTAAGCGTAAATTTTCACTAGTTTACTTATTGCCTTTAATTAAATAAGCAACTTTCAATTTCTTCGAAATACTTATTAAATATGTACACAATATCTACAACTTTATAATCAATGCTACAATATTGCAGTTGCATTGCCTCAAATACAAACGAAACGCATGTAGTATAAAACTCGATACCTTTGCATATGTAGTTTCTAGACAGATTTATATCAATTATGAAACAGAGCATAAAGAGAAATTAACATTAGTATAATTGTTTCAAAACGATTTTTATGCGCTGTAAACAAGAACTATTACAATATTTCTTGTATACGTACGATAGAGGAGAAAGTGAATTACCACATCAATCGTAAAACTTTTATTGCAAACAAAGAACTTTTTCTTTTACGAATATCAGTTTTGACGATATCATCACAACCACGGCGTGGGGGGTAATCTAATCAGAATTTTTGCACAGTTTGAATTTTCATTTGTTCGATTCAAAGAAATGTGTCTTAAAATATGATCAACCGAATTGAAAACTGTTAGAATTGGGTTGCTGTTAATCCACAAATGCAATTATATTTACTATCTAATTTGCTTTGTGTAATCTTAGTTTATCGCTAGTATTGCTACGATTTAAGCTAAGATTCCGTGTGGTTTGACACAATTAAACATGTACCCTTGCAATTTAGAAATAAATGGTCTGAAAGTATAGAGATTATTTATTACGGGATAGAAAGCTTAGTACGGATAAAATCATTGCCTATCAATTATTGATTTTAAGAAACAATCAAAGTATAATTCAATTGATAAAATTAAATGGAAAATGGAACATTTTTAATTTATCCTCTATAACTTGAAAATATTAGTACCTAGTAAAAACTACGAAGTGGAAGCTGGAATACAACATCACGGAACAAATAAGATAAGGAAGTTGTTACAGAGTTATAAACATAAAATCAACACGCTCACTATCTATTTTAAATTGAGTGAAAAGAAGCGGCAAAAATATGCAATTTTTAGGTGAAAAAAGAAAAAGCGGAAGACACAAAATGAAAAAACGAGAACAGTGATCCGGGAAAGGAAAAATATTGAAAGGATTTTCGAAAAAATATGGAAAGGAGGGGTTTCCTTAAATAATGAAGAAAAGTGATGTTTCTGAATACAAAAGTTGCTTTTGACAATGTAGATAGGCAAATTCTATGGAAAACTTTGGAAGAATGGAATGTAGATGAGGACTTGATAGAATTGTTTAAAGAAATATTTGAGTCCAAGTTTATTTTGAATTACGTAGGGCGTTGAGATTATGAATTAAAGTGCCATCAAAAGAGAAGAGTTGTGATTGGAGAGATAAAGGTAATGGTATTACCTTATCCAGACGACATAGTAGTAATGGCCAATATGAGAATGAAATATTAAGAAAAAAGACAATAATGTCTAATGTACAAAACCAAAATAATAGGTAATCGTAGGGCAGAGGCCCTGAGCAAAAATATCATCGACAGGTTTCTTCCTATGATCCTAACAATCGTCAACTAATGACGTGTTAGATCGAGAGATAGAGAGTGTAAATAGGTAGGGATTACAAAATAAAATGACAATAAAGATGAGGGGGGCATAAGGTAATTAATACGGAAGAGAAATATTATATTGGAGAAAAGAAGATGGATTTTTGATAAAATTGTAAGAAATAAAATTGTGTTCGGAAAAAAGATTTGGGAGTGAAAGAATGAGAAACATTGGAGAACGTTCACAAAAATTTTGGATGTGAACGTTGGAATTGGAGAGACAAACGCCGGGGTACATAGAAATACATATGTGACGGGAAAAAAACGAGAAAGTACTGTGAAGGGATAAATACTATTTAATACGAATGCTGTAAAGGTGTGATGGTTCAAAAATAAAACATGTACACTAAGAGAGAAGATTATATTACAAAAACGAGGATACACGAGGTGAAAGGTGGAAAGATTAAGAAAAAAGAAAGAAATATAGAAGAGAAAAACCAATTAGGGATCAGAATACATAGATGCAAAGAAAAACAAAGATGAAAGGGAGTAATTATATTGAAAAAAATTAGAAAACTAATAACTGCACAAAACCAAAATGAAGATGATTCAGAAATGGAAAAGATGAAACTTTAAACAAGTGCTGAATTTAGGGCAAAAAGGAAATGCAGGATGTGCTAATACAATAACAGAAAACGACCTAGAAAAATTAAAATCAAATATAATTGCATCTCGGACACTCATTGTGAACGATCAACAACCTGCGTTTTATAAATATATTTATATATTAGCATTAGAATTACTAGCTCATTTGCTTAATGTTTCAAATTCTTTGCCATAATTTTCTTAGCTTATTATTTAGGCTTCTTGGCTTTTTTAAGTCTTTTCTCGTAGTGTACGGTAGCTAAGAACCTTAAATGTATTGCGCTTACCTCTATAGAATACCGCACAAAAACTTTTGAATTCTTGCTAACATCTGAAAGGGCACATCAATTCATCTTAAAAACCAATGTTGCGTACAAGCAATTTTTTTTCTTTATCAGGCATATCCTCTCTTCAACAATATTTTCTTGTAAGACTAACAATACTATATTTATGAAATTGGGACGTACCTTATTAGTACATAATTATTTCATCAGATTTGATTAAAGAATGGCATGACTGGCTATCTTTTCCACTTCAAGAGATTGCAAATAAGGAACTGAATTTGACGCTAGAATTTGATGTCTAAGAGCTAATCTGATTATGTTAGTTAGAAAAGTTAATAAATTTATTCAAAAGGATAGTTATTCGTTACAGTATATTTCTTCCCTCTTGACTATCTTTGATATTCTATTTGTGTCGCCTGTTCTCTGTACTTTGTATTTTTATTGGTTCGCAATACCAAGAGGTGTATTAGCTTACTTTTCTTCTTTGTAGCGAATTTTTTTTTGGATTTTTGAGTAGAAGTTTTACATGAACAAACAAATGTAATTGCACGCACGCCAATGTATAAATTTATACTTACGAATATATCATTTTGTTTTGAACTTCCAAAGTTTTATAATTTCCGTCATTTTGCTTTGGGTTTTTGACTAGACTACATGCCATTTAACATTTCGGTCTTAAAATAAGTATATATCCGCTTATTTAATAAACATTTATAGAAATTAGTAGATTGCGTCTATCATACGCCAATAATACGTCAGGTAACGCGTTATTAATTGAGAGGGGGATCTTTGTTAAACTAAAATTCAGAGTTCTCTCTGACGGTTATGTCAGTAGAAGAGCTGCATACTAACTTTTATACTATCCAAGAATGTTTATCTAATCGTTGCCTGCAATTTCACCATTCAACATCTGTTATTCTAAAATTTAATTTTTTTTTATTTAAAAATTTGGGGTAGTGCACAGAAATTTTTTGCAAACTAAACAAAAATTCAAAAAACCATAATTCGAATTCTAGATTTTTCGAAAACCAATTTTTTCAATTTCCGGTTCTTCAAAATGATAAATAATATTTTCATTTCAGTAGTTTCTACGCATATCGTTTTTTTATTTTGCAGAGAACTGATTGACAATTTGGCCAGCAACCAATAGAATTTTTGTTTTCTACAGTACAAACTTAATTTTCATTTAATTGTAAGTGTTTAATGTTCTTACTATTTCAATTGTTTCCAGAAAATAAACTTAAAAATTAACGTATATTTGAGCAAAAGGTGATGATGAACAGGATTATTTATACCAAAAGTTGAAAAATGTATTTTTGTATTTAGGATATAGAATTACTGTTTTTCATGGAATAATATTTTGAAGAACTAATGATTCGATTAATTTTTCAAAATTTTGAAAATTCCTAAATTTTCCGTAAGCTATTTGAAAAGAGTGACCTAAAGAGTAATCTTCTTACCGAACAAGAAAACACCAAATAACTGCACCAAAAAACCGATATCGGTTCGCTGATGATGATAGCTTAGCTATTGAAATACGTGTCGGAATATAGTTTTTTGGTGTTTTTCCGTTCGTTAAAATAGACGCTGCAGTTTAGAGTTCCATTTCTTTAATCTCCTTACGTCTAAATTTTCTAAATTAGAATTTACGGTTTGTGTTTCTTTTGTTTTCTTAAAAGGTATATTTTTAAATACCACTAGACTGCTTTAAAATAAAAGAGTTTATCAACGAATTCATTTGTTTTTTTTAACTGTGAGATCCTAGAGACGTGTACCTATTATTCGTTTTTTTCTGATTGGTGAAAACATAATGTGTTACTACGATCTAACAGATAAAATGAGGAAAACATGCAAGTCATAATCGACTGTCCAATTGGGATCGATTTACAATATCTTATACAAATCTACCTACTGTTGAAAACGAATTTAAAGTTTAAATTTGTTCATATTAACAATTGTTATACATTGAAATACTACATGTTTTTGAGCATGGAAATAGTATAGTACATAATTTGAGCTGCAAAATGTTTTTCATGCTCGTGACTTTCTTTTTGCTGTCGGGCAAAATTCCGCTTTGCGTGAAAAATGTCGTTTACAGCACTCATTGCGTAATATACTATTAAATTTTTTATGAAATAATTTTAAATACAATTGTTGTATTTTTATTGATTTGTTTAATTTTTAATTAAATATAATGTACCATTCAGATGATTAATTTCTTAATGACTCTGTAACAGGGAGTTTATATTGTGTTTGATTGTCAGCAAGACGTACATAAAATTAACACAAATTCGATAAGTGAAAGACGGACTCCTCAATATTTTTACGTTGTCGTAGGATCACTGCAGTGGCATACGTTTATTCGGTGGTTTTAAACCTATAGTATTTGCACTGTTAGTTTATTATGGTTATTTTTTAGAACTGATGTTTTAGGTGTTTTAATAAGATAGGACAAGTTTCTGAAAATCGATTGTATTATAAATTCAAATTCATTTTAAAGCACCTATACACTATACATAACGTCACAAAAACTTTTTTGTCATCAAAATGATTTTATAATTCATTGGAGAGGTGACTTTTTCTCGTACCTAACAAATAATTCAAGTCAAAATTATAAAAAATACATCTGAAGTATTCTTGAGGTATTCTGAAATTATTATTTTTAATGTTTAGTAAGGGTGTGTTATTTCTCTCGTACTGTATTTAAAAAATACTGTTTTGCTTTAGAGACTAAATTTAAATGAGTGATGAGAAAATGTTCAACTTTTGAAGCGTCTCTCGTAGCTGTGGACAGAGCTGTAAGTAGTAGTAGTTTGTGATATATTTACCGCATTTTTTATATTTTGAAGTCCTTCATAAAATTATGATTTTTCTTTATTTATTGTACGTTTGACGTTCTTTAAGAGAACGAAGATTGTGTAAGTTATACTACTTTTATTGTGCTATCATGGAAGCGATTTCTTCGCAAGCGTTTATCAATTTTCTTTTGTTTCAATAGTCGTGTACCAAACTACAATAGCGTACTTTAAGCAATTGTTGTTGGTGAACAATTGATCTCTTTCTTTACTTTCTTGTGTACTAGAATGCAGATGTATGCTTCATCGAGACGCATGATTGTTAGAGAAAAATTAAATAAGTCGTACTATCAAAAAGTTTGAATACCACTGCTTAGTGAATATTACTTATTACTCAAGTACCTTGGTGTAAGTTGAGTTCTTAACTTTGGTAGAGCAATTAAGTTGAAGCATTATAAACTGTAGGATGTTCTACACCGTACTCACTCACCAAATTATTAAAATATGATTCATTACTATTTAGGCGGTCTAAGAATTCAGTTTTTTATTTAATTGTTAATGTTTTGTGCTTCCACCACTAAAACTGTGGAAAAACCACTAAATATTTTTAAAAAATTAAAAGGAGACGTCCGTACCACCTATTAAACTATACACCAACATGTAGTTCGAATTACAAAAAATGCCGGATTACTAAGAGTTTACCCTTACGGCTTTGCGATACATTTTAATAATAAAGAAATAAGTTTACCAAACCTGAATTTGCGATACTCCAAAAGTGTACGCAGGTAGCGGTTCCACTGCCGAATTGATAACATAATCTCCGAGAGTGACGTGAACTTGTCTAGGTGTTGCTCTTGCAACGCAATGTCCAGCAGTTACGACGTGCCTCCTACTGACTAACGATCCGCCACATCTGAAATTTATAGAACATATTAAGTATCATCAAAGAGTATGTATCATACTACTTTAATGGCTTTAATCACAGAAAGCGTAAAATTCTTTCGTAATTATATACTAATTATACACTTGTTGCATTGTACCAATAAATTACTTTAATTTTACTAGACGACTTTAATAGTAAAGTACAAATTGCTAAAGGATACAAAATGAAGCAATGGTTTTAAATTAATTACATTTTTTTCGCAATTAATTGCTTACGTAATTTGTTGTTTCGAACAGAAGCTATAATTGTTGCATTATTTTACTGCTTTTTAAAGGAAGTTAACTTTCATAATTGCATTAGTGTCGTATTATAATTTATTAATTAACTAATTTATTAGTTACATATTTGTAAATCTATTGCTTCTTAACTGTGTCAACCAGGAACAATTATTATTTAATTGCAACATTCTTACACAGTATCGACGTTATAATTAATTCAAATTGTATTTTACTAAATATATTTACTATAAACTACTTTATTGTTAATATCATCCAAACGTCAATAAAACAAATCAAATCAAACAATGAATTTTAATTTTGTAGATGTAGGGCATCTTCGTACCAACTTTCGCTGGCGGTAAAAGAACAGATAAAAACATTTTTTCTTCAAGCGTATAATTATTATTACTTTACGCCACCGGTAGCATAGAAAATATCTATTATTTTATAGTATAATAATTCAATTCCATTATTGTACTAATACTTTAACCATTAACGCTACGAATATAAAATGAGAAGTAACAATATTTCTTAGGGTCTGGGCATAGATTTAAAAAAAAATTCATTGAATCAGGTATCATTTTTAAACCAAATTTGAATTTAATTTTTCTTTTAACTGTTACTTTAAAACATTATTTTTTAATGTGCAATAAGAGAGCTCGACAAAAAACAAAAAAACTAGAGGAATATACGGAAATCAATGGATGCTATAAACATAACCAACAATAGTACTCAAAGTTATAGAAGAATTTATATGGTCATAACTAGAACCGTAATCAATATATAAAAAAGTGATTATTTACTGTAAAAAGCAAAAACGATAAGACAGGTAACCTTTATTCTATTAGAAAAAAATAATATACAATACTCAGCAAACATTTAAAAACGTCACGTGGATGCAACAGCAACTATGTTTGTTGGCTGCGCTTTTATACCATTTTGGTTTTGAAGCAACTGCTTATTATGTTACATATTTGACGATTATATACGTAGATTTTACTTTTAGTTACAAAATTGAGTGTCGAACACAATATGCACATGTTACATTTTTGAACATTATATCAAGATTCTAATGTCACGTTTACTGACTACATTTTTATAATGTTTTTGATACGCTTCAAACTAATTTGTGTAAATGACTTATGCAAATGTGAATGTTACATAACTAACTTGTAAAATTTTACCACAACGGTACACTTATACAGTACAAATATTAGAAATAAGTCTTCATTAAGGGTCACTGCTTAGTGGTGGTTTTAACAAACACCATTTTCATTATCTTGTCAACTGTAAGAATTTGTTAGATGCCTACAGAAAAGCTATAGTTGGTGGTCGAAACCTATTTCACAAACTAATGTATCTAATGACCACACTATACAGGTTTTTAAAATACTGATCTTCTGGGGTTTTTTCCAACATGACTAATACCACACACCATACATAACACTTACATCACAATCCAATACTTGTATAATGTACCTTACAAATAAATAAATAAATGACCTAAATTTAAGTAATTCTTAATGTTGCTATGGTTTTAGCAATTGTACCTAAGGTTTTAAACATTACTTAAGCTTAAGCATTGCCTAAGTAGGGTTGGGGAAACTAACCCTAAGTTATTGTACAACAGATTTTGTGGTTTACATTAGATTCTTCTTTTGCTTGTTTCAAGTTTTTTGATTCTTCAAGTTTTGCTCTAACAAAACCTCTTACGACAGTAGGAAAAATGTAGACAAACACCGTTCTATTTCAACACGATCCAATCCGTTTTTGCTTCAACAATAAGTCCGGCCGTTGAAACCTGATTTCTAACTGTTATTTGTAATGTTCATTATGCCCATTTAATCTTTACATAAAAGTTGTTTGTAATTCAATTATACACAACTTTTGTTAACAATTATGATCCGATAAATAATTACTGAGAAGTAATAATCACGTTACACTAATATATCTAAAAATGTTAATTGTAAAAAACAGTTATAAAAGTAAAGTTGTTGGAAATTTTATTATCTATAATGTTTGTTTAAATTATTTTATTTTTCCTCTTTGTTGAGTAAAATTTTAGTTACTTTTATTAGGACAATGTGGAGTTCTACGCAAAAGGTTTGTTTTATTTTGTGTTTATATTTAGGTTGTTATTTTCGTTCCGGAATTTCAATCATAATCTTCGGGTTTTAATTAATAGATCTGGTCGTATTTTCTTCATCTTTTAAACATCTAGATCTAAGCTCATATTTTACTGTGTTTTGAATAAACGAGTTGACTTCGGTCATTTGTATCTCTGCGCCCTTCTCCACTGATCTACTAGAAACCTTCAGTACATTTTAGCTCGTTGGTAAAATTCTACCGTAACAAAGTAGGAGGGGGGTTCTATAATTTTTTTAATTTAACAATTTCTGTATTACTTGGGTTTTGAAAGATTTGTTGTTTTGTCCTATAGTACGCAAAGTAAGCGTTTGCATCTTGCACGTTGTGCAAAAATGCTGCCACTTGGCAGAATTATTTCTTAGCTCCCAAAGAACCTGCATGGTCCCAGTTTTGATCCTTGTTTGCCATACAGTTTTGAGTTTGAAATTGGTTTTTGCATTATGGGTTCCCCAAAATCGGGAAGTGTCTCAATATCTACGGAATGTCACTTGGGCTTCCTTTGTTGCAAGGTAAGGCATCTGGTTTTTAACTGGTTTGTACGCCTTGTGACGAAGAAAACGCTCTGCAAACGACATTTGGTACATGATGCCCCACTTTTTTATTTGTGGGGTTTGTGGAGTCCGAACCGATTCCGACCCCAAAAGCTTCATGGCAAATTGTTTTTGTAGACGATTACGCACTTCTCGAACTCTTCTAAGAGAGCAGAATTAAAACCGGGACACTCCAAGATCTGACGGGGCGCTACGCGGGTCTGAAATCGTTCTTTAGGATCTAAAGAACAACTCTGCTAAGTGCAAGGTGGTAGCAATATTTTATTTATCTTTTTATTTTTTGATAACGTTTAGCGCTTAAAACTGATTATATGTAATTCAATTTGGATTTATTTGTAATGTATGCGTCGGATCAATCAAATGATTTGTTGTCTTTTTATTAATTATTTCAATTAATTGAAGCTATCGTGGGAACGAGTGACCTACAAGTTTTCTTTGTATATTCTCTTTTTGAGATAAACTCGATTTACGATTTCACTAATATTTACAATGTTTAAAGTATAGAAAAACATAAATTAACACTAAGGTTATCTAAAAAAAAAACTGATTAAACATCAACAAAAATACAATTGTTTGATATTATGTGTACTTTGTACTATTTCTGTATATCTTGTACAAACAATGATTGGTGACTTCTACGTTTAAGTCTTAAAGAACAAATGAAAATGTTCTCAGAATGCCTATAAGGCAACATGTTCAGAAATAATTTAAATAAGAGTGTTATTATAACTTTTATAGCTATGATTTACTTTACTTTTCCAATATATCTTATAAAGAGTGTTGGTAGCAAAGAGTTTTTGAAAATGTGCAGTGTTAATTGTTTCTTAATTATTTAAAATAGCAAATCAGAGACGTTCATTGTCTTTTCCTTACTCTATTTTATTGTCACCGTTTTTCATTTTGAATTCCATTTTCTTCTTCTTCTTTCGATTTTGGCCAACTATGGACCACGTGAAATAACTTATGATTTCTTCTCTCCTTCTTTCTTCTCTTCCAGTATTCTTTCATTCTTTCTCCATATTGCTTTCTTCTTTCCTCCGTCCACTTAGTTCCAGTCTTTTTGCTATTCCATTTTATTGTTTTTATTTTTTTTTATTTTTTTTTTTTTTCTTTTATTTTGATATTATTATTTATTAACTCATGTTGCCCTTTTTATCCTGCACTGTATTACTATTCAGTTTCCTATTTTTATATTAATATTTTAACCTATTCAATAATAACTATTTTCTTCTCTCTTCTATTTTAACAATGTGTGATCATTTAATAAAATTAAATCAATAATAGTTATTTGACAAACAAATGTATTAATGATGGCGAATAATAATCGAGATAGTTTAACAAATGAGCGAGCGCAGCGAGCGAACTTGTTATTATTGAGATTATGAATCGCATTAATATTCGAGTTAGTTACAATATTTTCAGTCGACTATATTCTAATAAAATAGAAAAATGATTAAGCATTGACGAAGTTTATAATCAATGGTTTAAGTTATAAAATTGTTACTTACGTCACAACTCACAATAGTTCAACTAGTAAGTATTTTTAGGCAATATTTGCAGCTCCCGCCACGTCCGGCGGCGTTAAAAAATTATCAGCATTCATTTAGTCACCTAATTTGTTTAATTATGTAGAAATTTAAATTTTGTGACTAATTTGCTGTTTGATAAGCATGCACTTGATTTGTATCTTTATTGAAATCGTGCATTAATAGAAAAAACAAAATCATTCATTAATAAGGTTCATTAATGAATGTGAATACAATTAATTGAAGATGATTAACTCCCAACGCCTTAACGCCTTACATATTTTTTATTAAAGAAGATGGAAAATTAGGAGCTTGAAAGGAAGAGAGGAAAAATGTATGCGTTGATTTCGAATTTAAAAGCAGCATTTAATCGTCTTAACTGGAAAAAATGTGAAATGAGGTAAAACAAAAAAAATATAAGACGAGATTCTAAGAAAGTGCAGGATAAGAATAGAAAAGAGTGTCCAATAAGTCCTACTTTTTCTGCCTGAATTAAAAGAGGAGATGAAAAAACATCAAATGTAGGCGGTGGTAATAGGAAAGAAAAAAGTGCGGTTGCTGCCATATGCAGACGGCGTACTTGTGTTGCCGAGTGATAAAAACACCTACAAGAAAAGCAGTTAAAAGCGAACGTACGTAAGATGAAAATCATAGCATTCTAAGAAATGGGGGAAGAAGAAAGAGAAAGGGCGAATAAATAAAAAGATGTTGGGTGTGGGAGGGATAGTATTTGAAATAATTGGTAAAAAGTGTAATTATATAAGAATTGAAAGAGGAGGAACATTGTAAAAATTCAAGATAAGTATCTGAAATAAATATTACGGTTGGATAAGGAGATGCTGGGTTATTATAGTGATGGAGGGAAAAATTAGAAAGGGTAAAGAAATATGCAAAGTAAAATGGACAAAAGAACAGAAGAAGGAATTAATACAGAACAGGATATCGTAAAAGGATCAGAATGCGCATTGCTCCTGAAAGAAGGGTAACGTTAAAAGAAAGAATATATAATGAGGAACATGGAGAATTAGTCAAAGAAGTGAAATCAAGATGCATAATGGGGGGTGGAAGTTTAAGAAGTGAAATGATAGCAACATTTACATGCGGTAATGAAAAAAGTGAAAACAAATACCAGTGACAAGCTGTAGGTTGTGTGGTAAAGCGTAGCAGAAATTGTAACGTATTTTAAAAAATTGTAGGAAGACGAGAAGAAAAGTAAATTGTTTGTGGGAGAGGATTGGATGCAAGAGACATAAAAAGGGGAAAAGTAGTAGGGAATAGAAGTAAAACACTTATAACGTAGGTGTCAAAATAGTCCACATTTCGTAAGTAATTACGAAAAGTAAAGTTTTTCGGCCACTTTTCAAATTGTTTTGACATTTGTTTTGGAAATGGTAACCGTGGTAACATATCGGTTATTCTCGATTGGAATTTAAATTCGAAATAGGTTTAGTTCCTTTTAGTTCCTTTTCTAAACTTTGTTTTTCAAAATTGTTACACATAATAAAACATGCGTTTCATCACTGGTAACATAAATAGCTATTAGTTAACCGGCTTCTAAGTACAAAACTCAATAGGTTTGATTTTAAAAATCACCAACAGCGAAAAAACAGAAAAGTAAAAAATAGTACTCAGAAATTTTTTGTGGTTGTATTTTTAAATATTTTTTGAATTTATAATTTATCATGTACAGTAGAACTTCCAATTCGGACTTTGTTAATTTTGACGTATCTTAATCATGATAGCCAGTTAAGAGCAAGTTAAAAATTACGTACTGCAATGTTGGGAATGCGATTGTGAAAATGAAAACTATGCAGTTGTATTAGTTTTCGGTCTGATTTTTCTAAAATCTAATTTCACAAGTTTTTGTATATTAAAATTCAAAATTGTACTAAACAAATATTTTTTCTTGAAAAGGGTGTTTACTTACTTATACACCTCAACTCATATTCAGGTTATTTAATTTAGTCTCGACGTTCAATAATCTGAACTACTTAGACCTCATTATTAGTTCGAGTTTTTTACTACATTAACAAAGGAGGATTAACAATTGATAATAATTTATGAAAACTAAAAATTGATTTATTTTATTATTTTTTAATTAAAAAAGTCTACCATAATGAATGAACTTCACTTACCGTGATGATCCAATTCTTATATACGCCTGCCATGGAAACGTCCCAAATCCAGCTTCATCTCCGCCGACAATCCTTCTTTGCGCTTGTTGTCGTGTAGAAATGCCACATCCTAAAATAGAAAGAAAACACACTTCACAAACGTCATCCTACATGGATTAAAAAATAAGTTAAGTGAAAGTTCAATTACCATTAGAAGTTTATTGGCATATGCCTGTTATCCTTTAACTTTCTCCTTTAATTATCTACTTTTATTATTCAACTTTATTACATAGAGAAATGCTTATGTACAGTGCTTGTAATAATATTGCATGCAGCTTCAACTTCGTTAGTAGGTATGTACAAAATATTAATTGCGCCAATTTTTCAGCTCATTTTCGGCACCGTCACTATTCAACTTACGATCTATAACATCTAGTAAGCCAGTTTGAGATTTTGACGTTTCTCGGGGGGCTTCAAGAGTACCGACCGCTTGATTTAAGCTTTGTCCATTCTTCGAATATCCACGATGGCAACAACCACGAAATAGTCCACCACAAGGACCTTCTAGAAGCCCCCCGCTCATCCAACATGTTAGGAAGAATTGACACGTTGCATCTGGTGCACATTCGTCATCTGTCCAAAAGATTTATTTTCAAAAAAAAGCAGACAAACAATTATACATTTTTTGAAATAATCGCGACTCGGTGTAATTTTTACCTTCTTTATTGTTTTGTGAATCACTATTTATGGCAAAGTTAATAACATGAAAATAAACATACAAAAGTAAAAATTAATTTAAATGGGAAAAAGCTATTTACACATCCTAGTTTACATAGTTTGAGATAATTTAGTAATAACTCAAAAAATATCAAACTTATTATCGTATATTTCAAAGTTCAAATCTTCTTCTACGTATATAATAGAAAATTTTCAGTTACGAATTAGATGAAGTTGTGGAAACAGTGAACTTACACCGACGATGAAGTTTTTAATATTGTGTTGCTTCATACCTTTAGCATTTGCAAGTCCGGTAATACAAAGAAAATAATTTTTTGTGATTAAAATCAGAATAATTTTAGTTATTCAAAATACCACTTCTATATTTAACTTCCTGGAATGAACTGGTGAAACCTTTCAGAAGCGAATGCATGAGCGAAAGTGGAGCTGATACATTGGATACGTTAAACTTTTTTTTGAACATGCATTTCCCTGACAAATCGTCTTTTAAATGTTACGTCAAATGTTTCCTTTTACGATTAAATTGTATGGACGAAAATGGTGTTTTCAATGTGGAAGAAATTGTTTCAAAAGTTAAAGGTGCAGAAGTAGAGATGGTGAAAGAATGCGAGTTAAACTTACGGAACGTAACAGATCTTTGCGAAAAGGGTTACTCTGGCATTATGTGCGGTATGGATAAAGTCAGTAAACTTCCTAAAATACCGTTGTTATCTATTCTCTAATTGTCAAGTTTTTGAAAATGGGGAAAATGCACAAGTGTAGGGGCAGTACATACTCAATATACGAAAAATTAAAAAGCTTAACAATAAATTAAAATACGAAATGTAACATTTACCAATACAATTATTTGTATGAAAAAAGAACGTGTAGGTATGTACCCATCCTAGTTTACATAGTTTGAGATAATTTAGTAATTACATACTTAAACAATATCAAACCAATTAACGTACACTTCAAAGTTCAAATGTTATTTTATGTATAGTATAACAAAATATTTAGTTTACACTAACAATAAATTTTTAATATTGTTTTGTTTCATATCTTTAGCATCCGCAAGCCTGCTAGTACGAAGAAATTTTTTTTTGTAGTTAAAATAATAAAACTTTAACTTCAGTTATTTAAAATACGATATCCATATTTAACTTCCTAGAATGAACTGGTGAAACTTTTCAATAACAAATGCATGAGCGAAAGTGGAGCTGACACAATGGATACGTCAAACTTTTTTTTGAACGTGTATTTTCCCGACAAATCGTCATTCAAATGTTACTTAAAATGTTTACTTTTACGTTTACGTTTTATGAACAAAAATGGTGTACTCAATGTGGAAGAAATTGAAGGGGACAAAATCAGAGATAGTAATTGAATGTGATTTAAACTTGCGGAACGTAACAGATATTTGTGAAAAGGCTTACTCTGTCTGATGTTATGTGCGGCATGGGTAAAATCAGTAAACTTCCTAAACAATCCTTGTTACCTATTTTGTAATTGTTAAGTTTTGTAAAAAGATCTTTAATTTTTATTTTGGTTTTGACCAGTATCTTTTTCCTTTTTTTATAAGTATGTAATTAAATACTAATTGCAAACTAAAATAAATTACTATTAGATATTTTGCAATATTTAAAGCTTACAAACAATACGGAAAGGAAATAACTAAATTCTTCCATTTTAACATTTATATAGATTGCGTTTATTTTCAAAATCTTTCAAACGTTTTAAATTAAAACATCAACAATACCATCCAAACTTTAAAAGAATAAAAGTACAAATATTAACTTTTATTTCTAGAATAATTTGGAACAAATTTTTAGTAAATTAAAAAAATAGTTTAAGAAAAATATATCTATTTTATATTCAAAGCTGTATCTTTTCTTAGAAGTAAGAAACATTTTTGTTTCTATTAAGATTTTTAAATCTGAAAACTAAAATGTTACCAATAATCTTTTCTTAACGAAAAATGTCAAAAATTTGTATAAGATTTTAATAAACTATAACATTTGTATGTTCAATCCTATTTCTTTTCTTATAAGAAAAGTTTAATTAGATTTTTGAAATCGAAGAATGAAGAATTCTTAAAAGATTACAACATTTATAAGTTTAATACTCTTGTTATTCTTATATGTATGTAGAAGTAGGATTTATTATTTTTTCGGTGATTTCTCACGTTCTATGAAAAACAGCGTAATTATTTTGTAAAATTTTAGATAAATTATAACGCTTATAAGTTTTATCTTTACTTTACTTTTAAGTAATTTATTATTTAATTTCATTTGGATTTTCAAATTAGAATAATGTGCTGCTAGCAATCAAAAATAATTATTTTAAATTATTATGTCTTCTGGAAAAATAATGTTGTTACAAATTTTGGGCGTTTTGCAAGACAATGTTATTGATAACTTTTGTCTTAATCTACAAATAATAGATTAAAAGTTCAAAAAGCATTTATTTTCAGAATTAAAACAATATTAGCAATACTAATTTGTTCAAAATATACACATTAAACCGATATGTTTTAAGGAAAAAACATAAAAATTCTAGTTTACAACTTTTGATTCATGACCTTTGTCTCCGTTTTCGAAAAACTCAAATATTTCCGTTATCGTGTAGTTTATTAAAAATTTCAAACAAAAGTTGTTTGTTTCTTTAAAGTAAACTAGCTATAATTAAAAAAATTTTTTTTCATTTGTTCTTGTTTTCAATAATGTGCAACAATCTTGGTTTCCGGTAATAGATTCATGCGTATTATTGTATTAGAGTAAGTTGACCATAAAAACGAATGTGTTATGTTGTCATGGACTTCAAACTGAATAAAAGTTTGCTTTCTCAATTTTGATTATACACAGTGTATAATCAAATTTGAAACCACTAATATTAGATAACATAGCGTATGAGAAACACGCTTCTCTAAAATCAAATCTTTGTTTCTATAAAATATTCAATTATTAAAACGCGCAAGCGGAAATTGAGACGAGTTTACAACTAAAAATTTAGCTCAAAAATTGCAATCTAAAAGATGTGTTGTTGACATAAAATAATAAAAATTATAAAATTTCATTTACAACAACGTTTCTTTAATAACTTTTTTGTCTAATTAATGTTCTTAAAGATATTGTTACACAGTAAAAACAAGTATTGTTAATTTAGCACTAAATTATAGTTTTAGCAGGTTCACTCCTATTTGTGGTAATGGTTACAATTGGGTTGTAGCAGATTTTCTCAAAATGTTTTTAGTTAGTATGTAGTACAATTATAGTTACAATTTTAGTAATTGTACAAAACGTAATAGTATTTTTATATGCTATTTTCATTAGGCAACCTGAATTTGTTGTTAATTTACTACATGTTTTTGCTGATTTGATAATTTATACTTCTAAAATGAGCTACTTTGCAGTTAAATTTGCAATATTTTGTTGTCAATTTAATTATGTTGTTAAATAATTATCATTTTTTGCAAACCTTCACTATATTTTTTTGTTCATTTTGCAACTCTGTATTTCCAAATTATCTTCATTCTACCTAACAATTTTTGTTGTTGATGCAAATTGAAAACAAATTTGAATTTGAATTTCCTTTATTACCTGTTGCTATAAGTATATACAAAATATTTCTGCAAAAGCAATAGATATCATCAATAGCACTATAGCATTAATACACACATTTGACACTAGAAATGTAACTTTACATATTACATATTTTTTTCCTTTGGGTCTTTTTCGTATACTTTATAACAACAACGTTTATCAGTAGCTTTTCGGTCATTAGATGCGGTAAACTTTCACTTTTCTAGAATTAACTTTTATTATCTTAGTGTACGAATGGAATATAATTTTGAAGGATGTTTGATACGGGATAGGACGATAGATCAATTGTTTAATAAGTGACTAGGTCGATAAATATTAATTAATATATTAAAAAAAAATTAAATATTACAAAAAGAATAAACATAGTTATAATTGTATTTTAACATTAAACAAGAAAATTAAATGTAAACCTTTAAGTAATAACCTTATATTCAGGAACTATTAGGCAAATATCAGATGGTTTATGTAAGTCGTTGCATGCAAGATGCTGCAATGTTTTCAATTCAATAACAGTTACATCTGTTTCGGTTATGATCGGTTTTACTAAGGTTTTAATGACACCAATGAAAATTTAGATGAAATTGACAAGTTTTTCACTTGTCACAAATCAAGTAAGGGTTTTCTTCAAAAATAACGAGTTCTAAAAATTTGAAGAAACATAGGTAATCAAGAGCATCACAATGTTGAGAAACAAACATATATTTCTGAAACTTGTGTTAAAGTTAAATTTTATTATATTTTCTGTTTCTAATTTCTTTCTTAAAATATATAATTATTTGTTATATGTTATTGTTCTTATTTTATTCACATCTGGTTTATAAGAAATGCCTTCCTGTAGAAAAATTTAATGGAATATAAAAATATAGAGTGCGTAGGTTTTGTCAGAGTGACTGATAGATGGAATAAGATTTATTTTAATAATGAGAAATATGAGATTATATTTAATTATAATTTAGAAAAATATTGAAATTTGAGTAGACCGATAGTGAAGACGCAAATACTTAGTGAGCCGGTAACAAAAGGTTGGTGTATTTGAATATCATTTAACCATTCACCCCCGGTGCACAGTTGCCCGACACAATGTCGTGGTTCATTCAGGTGGAGTTACATTTATAAGTGGGATGTAGCAAACGGTTCACTTCCTTATAAAAATCTAAAAATGTGTCTAAATGTCGTATCAATTACAGGGTCCGTATGCTTATATTGGGGGTGTTTGTATAAAACGCGATAAAACAACGAATTTCAATAAGTAGATTTTGAGTTTTATATAATTTGAGTAAAGGTGAAATTAGTGCATAAAAATATTATTTGTTTAAAAAAAATTGTTTTGTTGAATGTGTGATTTTCCATTGTGACAGATTACGCATCACTTTTTACTACAAATTGTAATTTTCTAGAAAAACTGTGCAGAATTTGAGGATTGAATATTGTGTACTGATTACTTAATTGTTATATTACTTGTTTGAAGTTTAAGCAAAATGTCCAAGTCTGCTCGCCAGAGGAAAAGGCTGCATCGCCATTGTCCCCAGTCCCATGAAGGTGATTCAAATCTACAAATCGGCGACGCAACACAACTAGTAAATTCTCAAACAAATCAAATGCAAGTATTAACAGAAAGTATTCAAAATATAATACGCGTAATGGAGGTGCAAATGAGTTCTAGCGTAAGTAAAATAATACCGGTATCCAACCATAATCATCCCGGATTTTGATCCAGAAGATGAGAAACATTTAGTTATCCGGTGGTGTCAACGTAGTGACGAATTAAGGGAAATGTATGTATGGACTAAAGAAATGACAGATTTTAACGCCTTATCGAAACTAAAAGGTCTTGCTAGAACTTGGTATCAAAGTTTACCGACTATTTAGCATACTTGGATAGAATGAAAAGATATTTTGAGGAATGCTCTTCCAGAAAAGAATTTCTTCAGAAGTCTTCAGCAAGTGTTCCACCGAATTAAAAAAAGAGATGAATCGTTTTTATCTGTTATTATTATGAAAAAGTTGCTTTGCTGAATCAGTGCAAAATTTTCGGACGCGATGCAGTGTCTTGTATAATAGGTGGTATTATGGATCATACTATACAAGCAGCTGCAAGAGCTAATAATTATCAAAGTACGGAGATTTTACTAAACTTTTTTAAAAACTGTGATCTAAATCAACAAGTTAGTTCAAGATTTAGTACCTGTACCGGAAACATTCTAAGTGATAATTAGTGATAGTTAAATTTTATTATATTTTCTGTTTCTAATTTTTTTCTTAAAATATATAATTATTTGTTATATGTTATTGTTCTTATTTTATTCACATCTGGTTTATAAGAAATGCCTTCCAGTAGAAAAATTTAATGGGATACAAAAATATAGAGTGCGTAGATTTTGTCAGAGCGACTGACAGATGGAATAAGATTTATTTTTAATAATGAGCAATATGAGATTACATTTAATTATAATTTGGAAAAATATTGAAATTTGAGTAGATCGATAGTGGAGACGCAAGTAAGTAGTTAGCCGGAGGTGTTGCGGGCTATCATAATGACATGATGCAGGTGGAGAGGGTAGTCTTATTAGGTGCCCCCGATCTTGGTCATTGGGATGCCAAGTAAGTTGAGCGTCCGGAGAAGCCTCCAATTATTTCAGGTGACACTAGCTAGTTGTCGAAGAGTATATTAATTTATATAATTACTGTATGGAATAATTAAATGAACCTAGTTAACCGAATTATAACAAAGATAGGGGTGAAGTCCTCCTGTGAGTGTACAAATTGTTCTTTGTTTATCAGATGAGTAATTGTGATTTTATTTGCAAATCTCCTGCTATCGTGTCTGCTGTTAGAGTGAACTGCTTTGTGAGAATTCACGAATTTTTGGCGAGACAAACATATTTTACACTTGGTTCCAAAGACAGAAATTAATTTTGTTACAGTAATAGAATTATTAGGACTTAGCCTGCCTTTGAAATATTTTTTTAAAGAGTTGGTATATGATAAATTACACACACTGAAAGCAGTAGTTTTTCCGTAAGTTGTCAGGAATGAAACATTTATGTTATTCCACTGTGTTCTTGACGCCTAAAAGCCAAAATGGTGCATATGGGTTTAAAATTCTTCAAACTGTGTACTAAATTTTTAAAGTATCCATGCTTTGCTTCAAATCGTATTGTACTTAATGGAAGAAAAGGTCTCATTTTCTGGATCACGTAAGGATAATGTGTCTTACCATTGTTGTGTACTACTGCCAGTGGTAAAACACCAAAAAATACACTAGTCACTCACCATAAAATCTGTGATGAAATAATAATAAAAATTAATAGCAACGGTTCTGCTGATCTGTACAATAAAACTGATGAATTGAAAGATAACACAAATCAACAAAAAAAAACTTTTTTTTGAGTTTGATGTAAAATGCTTATATTCTAATTGTCTACAACAAAAAGTAACCAGAGGATCCATTTTTCCAAATAAAGTTTACTTTTGTACATTTAACAAAGAAAAATAAATATTCTAAATTTAGACAAACACTTCGAGTTGCAACGGCGTTAGGACGCAAGGAACGGGGTGAAAGGGGGTTGCGGGTGCAAAGCGGGAGGTGGCATGTAGTCTCAGCAGTGTGCACGCGCGCATTACACGGAAACGCGACGTCATTTGTGTAGCTCGCGATCTAAAATGGCTTCCAAAAAGTGTAAAAATGATGTTGACTCTTTTTGCTACATTTGTGGCGAATTCATTAAAGTAAGAGCTAAAAAATTCGGTTTGACATCAAATATAAAACTACATGAAGCTTATGAAGCTTATTTTAACTTTCCTATTCGAATTCAAGTTAAAACATAGGCACCTCACTTCTCATGTAATAACTGCAAAAACACTTTAGAAGGTAAGAGAATAAATACATCACAATTTTTAAGGATTTTTTTTGCAAAATATGTTCGATTTGTATTAAATGATGTGTATATAAGTATGATAATTTATTTCCAGCATGGTATCGAGGAGAAAAAAAAAGTATGAAGTTTGTAGTCCCAAGAATATGGAGAGAGCCCACTAATCACATCAGTGATTGCTACTTTTGTGTAGTTAATCCACGTAAGCATCGGGCTGGCAAAAATGCCAAGAAGATTCAGTACCCAGATTTACCATCAACAACCGCTCCAGTACCGCACAGTGAACATTTTCCTGTGCCTTCTCGACCAAAGTTGAAGAAACAGCTACCGCTATCACAAATGTCTAGTAGTAGCGGAGGCAGCAAATTTTTACTCAGATGAGAGTCTGTTGAACTACATCTCATTAACTCAGAAGACTTTAATGACTTAGTAAGAGACTTAAACCTACCTAAACTTGAAACAGAAATATTAGGTTCACGGTTAAAACAGTGGAATTGGCTCAAGAAGGATGTTAAAGTAAGTGATCAAAGGAAGCGCCATGAAATATTCTCTAGATTTTTTACAAAGGAAGATGGACTTTGTTATTGCAATGATGTGAAAGGTTTATTTGATGCAATTGGAATCCCTTGCGTTCTTTCTGAACAGTTTCTTTTCATCGACAGCTCTACAAAAAGTTTAAAAGCAGTCCTTCTTCATAAAGTAAACAAATTTCCATCTCTACCTCTGGCTCAGTCTGTAATGTTGAAGAAAAATTACGAAAGCGTTAAAATGGTACTTTAAACTTTAAAGTATGAAGAGTATGCTTGGCTAGTGATAGGGGATTTCAAGATGGTAGGTTATTTAGTGGAAATGCAAGACGGATATACTAAATATCCATGCTATCTTTGCTAATGGGATAGCAGAGCCGACGCACTTCACTACGAGCAGCATTCATGGCCTAAACGGATCGAGTTTCAGATAGGAAAACATAATGTCAAAAATGAACCAATTGTGAAGGCCGATCGTATTTTGATGCCTCCGTTGCATATAAAATTAGGCCTCATGAAGCAATTGGTAAAGGCTTTTCGTCAAGACTCTGAAGCTTTTGAATATTTAAAGTTTTTTCTCTAATTTGTCAGAGGCTAAAGTTAAAGCTGGTATTTTCGTCGGTCCACAAATAAAGAAAATAATGGCCAGTGAAAAATTTCCAGTGCTACTAAATACCCACGAAAAACAAACGTGGCTTAGCCTTAAAGCAGTGATCCATGGCTTCCTTGGCAATAAAAAAGCTGCAAATTACAAAGAGCTCATTTCTAATCTGCTTGTTAACTTTAAACTCATGGGTTGTAGAATGTCACTTAGAGTACATATGCTCCATGCTCACTTAGACCAGTTCAAAGATAACTTGGCGGCATATTCAGAAGAGCAAGGGGAACGTTTTCACCAAGATGTGATGAACTTTGAAAATCGTTATCAAGGACAATATAATGAGAACATGATGGATGACTACATTTGGAATCTTGTGCGAGAAAGTTCCTGCCTACACAGAAGAGAAACTAAAAATATTAATTTTTAATGCTTCTTTGTCCTTTTTTTCCCTAAGATTTAAAGCTTAATCTTTACTGTTTTTATAAATAAAAGTGACTGACAAGTAAATTAAATTTTTGTTTGCTTTTACATACGATTGAAACATAAAAAATAGAAAGACTTAAAAATCGTGTTCACTTGTGAATTTATCATTTTCAAAATATTAAATGAACAATTATTTCGAGTGGATTTTGCTAATGAGATGACAAATTAAGAATTATTTTTAGTTGATTTTGTTATTGAAAAGACATAATAACAATAATTTTTAGTTGAATATGTTAATGAGCTTGTTGTCAATTTCAGCTATCGAGTAAAGTAAGATTGTCGAAAGTAATGATGATTTTACAATTATTTTAACAATTTGATACAGTTAATTAACTACTAAAGTAACTACTAAAATTTTGTAAAAATATTGTAATTTATACAACAATTTTTTTACTGTGTAAAATAAATATAAGCGTTACATGATTATTGTGTCTCGGTAATTTGTAACTATACAAAAAACGATTCAATCAACAGCAGCGAATTTTGTTAAACCGATTACTTAATATTTAATAAAATCTTCGTAATTATAAAAAATACTTGTAAATACTAAGATTGATTGAAATGATTACCCACGGCCGGACGTTTTCCTTGTTAGACAACATTTGTCAAGCAAAACGTCAAAAGAATGGGTAAGTAGTTGCATCCTTTTTAACTGAACATGGAGTAAGTTTTCCTTGTCATGTTGGATTACAAAACCCATCAGAAGAAAGTAGGGCTATATCACTAATAGTGTACGGTATCTTTGACTTTCACTAAATTTTCATTGTTACAATTTTGAACCACTCCAATAATATGGGATGATTGTGTAAGAATATTGATAGCGCTATCAACTCAGTTTGCAAAAATAGCAAACCTGTTATCGTATAGTTCGAAGTTGAAATGTTAGTCGTGCCAGGGTATATATAACAAACATTTGCAATCAAATGATGCAGTGAATTTCTACACTTTTACCGACAATGAAATTTGTAATATTGTTAAGTTTCATTACTTTTGCATGGTCAAATCATCTGGTAACATTAAAAAACTAAATTTTTTTTGTTAAATTCGTAATATTTTTTTAGTTTTCTAAAATACCATTAGAAAGATTAAATTCTTGGAATGAACTGGTAAGTCCTTTCAGGAACGAATGCTTGATCGCCAGTGGAGCTGAACCGTTGGATACGTTAAACACATTTTTGAACATGCATTTTCCTGACAAGTCGTCATTTAAATGTTACTTAAAATGCATATATCTACGTTTGAAATTTATGGACGAAAATGGTGTTGTCGATGCGAAAGAAATTGCTTCAAAAGTTAACGGAGCACATATAGAATTGGTGCACGAATGCGAATTGACCATACGCAACATAACAGATCTTTGTGAAAAAGTTTACTCTGGCATTATGTGCGGTATGGAAAAAATTAATAAACTTCCTAAAATAGGATTAATTTAATTATATTTTTGTTTTGTTGGACCAGTATCTTATTAAGATAGAGAGGTCGCGCTAAAACTTTAATATACGAAAATTAAAAAACAATGTTTAATATTTTGTATAAGTAAGGGACGTATAAAATTACTGGACATTGAAACAAATAGTAGATTATTTTATTAGGAGTTAAACAATATAATTATTAAACTTAAACGTTTGCTGGCGAGGCGCCAAGCGAAAGGTCAAAAGGATGGGTAGGTAGCAAACTTTTTAACTGAACATGGAGTAAGTTTTCCTGCAATATGTACCCGACTGTCATGTTGGATTACAAAACCCATCAGAAGAAAGCCATATCACTAATAATGTACTGTATCTTGAACTTTCACTAAATTTTCATTGTTACAATTTTGATCCACTCCAATAATATGGGATGATTGTGTAAGAATATTGATAGCGCTATTAACTTAGTTTACAAAAATAGGAAACCTGTTATCGTATAGTTCAAAGTTGAAATGTTAGTCGTGCCAGAGTATATATAACAAACATTTGTAATCAATTGATGCAGTGAATTTCTACACTTTTACCGACAATGAAATTTGTAATATTGTTAAGTTTTATTACTTTAGCATGGTCAAATCATCTGGTAACATAATAAAACTAAATTTTTCTAGTTAAAATCGTAATATTTTTTTTAGTTTTCTAAAATACCATTAGAAAGATTAAATTCTTGGGATGAACTGACGAGTCCTTTCAGGAACGAATGCTTGATCGCCAGTGGAGCTGAACCGTTGGATACGTTAAACATTTTTGTGAACATGCATTTTCCTGACAAGTTGTCATTTAAATGTTACTTAAAATGCCTTTATCAACGTTTGAAATTTATGGACGAAAATGGTGTTATCGATACGGAAGAAGTTGTTTCAAAAGTTAACGGAGCAAATATAGAATTGGTGCAAGAATGCGAATTGACCACACGCAACATAACAGATCTTTGTGAAAAAGTTTACTCTGCCATTATGTGCGGTATGGAAAAAATTAATAAACTTCCTAAAATATGATTAATTTAATTATATTTTTGTTTTGTTAGACCAGTATCTTATTAAGATAGAGAGGTCACGCTAAATCTTTAATATACGAAAATTAAAAACAATGTTTAATATTTTAATAAGTAAGGGACGTATAAAATTTTTGGACATTGAAACAAATAGTAGATTATTTTATTAGGAGTTAAACAATATAATTATTAAGCTTAAACGTTTCCTGGCGAAGCGTTAGCCAAGTCAGCAAATTCAGCAAATAGTTATATTTTTTAACTCTAAGTGAAATATACTATTTTTCTTCAAGAGTTTTTTGCTGGTTTTCGTGTGTTATTCCCAATTTTTCGAGATTCTCGAGTGTTATAGTGATGTTTTATTCTCTTTGATACATTACGGTAATAAGGAGTAACTGAAGTACCAACCTAAATAATTCTTAAAACAAAAGAACTGTTGTTTTTAATGTCTAGACATTTGAAGAGATTTATTAAATCATACAACCTTTAACGGAATGTCGAGAACTTATTGGTTTTAATTGCACGAAACATTCGTCTAATACGAACAAAACGAAATTGATAAACTTTTTTTATAGACGATTTCGGATTATCAAATTTGTCGGAGTATAGGATGATGCCACGGGTTCCTTGTTATAGAGAACTTTTGAAAAAAGCTGTCTATAAAATATAACCATACATTTTTAGATTTTGATATATTTGTCACATAGCGTTACACTTTCTTCAAATAATAAATATAACGTAACGAATTTTAGACCCTCCCCTTCACAAACGATTTACAGAAATTGTTTGGTGAAAAATTTTGGAGTGGACTTTGCCACTAACTTTTACTTCGCAAGAGGGTGTAAGACAAAGTCCTATTGTTGCGTTTTGTTAATACAAAACAAAATACATTTGATTAATTATTGCATATATGTATGTATAAATTTATTTGAATTTAAAAAATGCAAAAATTAATCCAAAATAGAACGTTGCCGCCTGATGCTTCTCAGGTATTTCTCTTATTTATCTATGGAATATATTATTGAATAATTTAGTAAATTGTATTTTCAATCAGTGGTATGATTGAGGTAAAGTGACTTTGTAGCTTTTTAAATGCTAAGCACATTTCATAATAATAGATTCTAGTTTGTCTCAATTGTTTCGACTATTATTGTAAAAATTAACTTTCTCTCTCTGATTGGAACCGCATAATTAAGTCGGCCGCTTTTATATTTTTGGACATGTCAATATTGGACAGTTTCATCTGTCAACTGTCTAAAATACGCTAACATTCTGGTCTCTAAATATCCACAAATAGTTCAAAATTATTATTATATCTTTCATAGAGCTTTTCGACAAATAAAATGCAAAATGTCATATAAACGTCTATCTAATTTTTGTTGCTAGGAGAGTCTAAGATGTTAAAAGTCACTAATACGTTAAAAAATATAATACGATACAAGTGAAGACAGTTTTTCTCACTCCTGTGCAATTGTTATATTCTAGACGACAGCGTTGCAACAGCACAGAAATTAACGATTTAGTTTTTTTATATAAAAAGTTCGCCATTACTCTGATCTTGGTTTCTAGTGCCTTTGTATAAATGTCAGCATAAAATGTTTAGTATTCTACTAAATTTTTTTAAATTTTTTAAATTGATTTCGGCGTTGCCATTTTAGAGCAATTTCTTTAAAAATTCTGCATCAGAAAGTAATGGTTACAAAACCGGTATTTTTGGAAATTTTGTTTTTGTAAATTCGTAGATGTAAGTCAATAAGTGTTTAAATAGTCTAAAAAAATGTTTAATTCGCCATACTTATTTTTTGCTGAAACTTATTTTTTTTAATGGCATCCTCGATTTTTTTACCGTTTCTAATGTATTTATTAATTCTCTTTTGATTTGCACTAATTCTTTTTTCTTCTAACACCTACAGGTTTGGTAATATTTAACAATTTTCAGTTAATTCACAACAAGCAGGTTTATTATAGTAGGTTTTGCTTCTATTAAACATAAAACAAGTAGCCAGAGTAAAAGGTACTTATTGTGTTTAGTTTATTATTGGTTCGATTCAAACAAACATGATCGGTATACTACAATGCATCAGTTTAAAGAAAATCTGTCAGAATAGAAGAAACAGAATTTATAATAGTTCATAGAAGATTACATATTTCAAGAAGATTGTACTACACAAAAAGCAATAAAAACAGAAAAAGCGCATTTTCTAACGTCATACACTAGATATTACAAAAACCCAAAATTTTTAACACTTGTTAAATTAATATTTTTTTCATTTTTGTTGGTTTTTTAATGGTTTTCCTATTTATGTTTTTGTTTAATAGACAAAGCCTACTAGATTAAACCTGCTTGATTAAAATAAATCTGTTATTTAATTGAAAATTTATAAATATCTCTACAACTGATGTAGATGTTAGGAGAAAAATGTACTAGTCCAAATCGATAGAGAATTAAAAACTACATCATTTAAAAAAAAAATGAGCTTTACCAATTTGAAAAATTATAAAATTAGCGCTCTCATACAGAAGAAAAATCTTTAAAACTATTTAAAAACTTCTAACTTCCATCTACGAATTTACAAAAACGCTAGTTTTGTGACCATTTTTTTAATGCTAAATTATTAAAAAAATTGCTTTAAAATGGCAACACCTCAATCAATATAAAAAATTTTTAAATATTTTTTAACTGAATGAAGTCTTCATCGAACAGAGTAAAAAATTAATTGGTTGCTATTTACTAAAAGTGTAACTTTATGCTTCCCAGCGAAAACTAAACACTTTGTATAAACAATTTTTTTTTAAATATGTAGCATTTTAATAGAAATGAGTAAAGTACTAAACATTTTATGCTGACAAATATACAAAGGCACTAGACACCGAGGTCGGAGTAATTGCGAACCTTGTATATAACGAGAGATCACAGAAAAAAACCAATTAGAGAGTTCAATTTTAAGTATTTACGTCAGAAATGTCATTCTGTGTATGTGATGTGCCTAAAGTTGCCGTTCAAAATGATTAGTCTTACAGCCCACTATAACTGATTTTTCTTATTGATATCTAGTTATTATTAGAGAATGCGTGGAATTAAGTAATTTTGGTAGTTACTAATGGTTTATACAACAAACATTCAATTGTTCAAAATGTTTTGCACGCACGTTTTGATCACGTTTTAACGCCTCAAATCAGAAATCGACCAGTCCGAGCATTTTTCTGGATTTTCATTTTAAAGCCTTAAAATCGAGGTGTAAAGTTTTGGTTTCACCGCCTGATGATTGTAATTTAGATTTTAGGACATGCAGAACTTTTATGAAAAATTACTTTTTTGTAAAATTAGTAATAAAAAGTTGCCCATATGTTGCCAACATTTACAGACACTGTATGTAGTAAAATTGCAGTTTTTTTACTGTAATTAATAATAAATTAAAAAAATTTATAATTTTAAAATATACTATTTTGTAGAAAATTTATCGCCAAATAAGAAAGTATTATGGCTTTTTTCTCTAAAACTTACAGAAAAAAAGGTACAGAAAAATAAACAATAAAATTTTAAATTGTTAATAATTTTTGAAGCGGTTTCTACTTTTGGACAAAGCTATTTTTCCCATTCTTACATTATTCTTCCAAAGCGATTTACACAGTTTTTGCAGGTAGGGGAACAGTCTGAAAAAGTGCCAGAGTGACTGGACTGAAAAGTATAAAAATGTTTACTAATTAAAAAAGTTTTTATGGTTAATTTAAATTTTTTATCTGATGTGCGTTGATAGTTTATTAAAGAAAATAGTCCTCCAGTAGTGGTTTCTAAATTTGTTTTTCTTCAAACGTTAATTAAGTATGCTATTACATGGCCGAGTTGATAATGCAGTCACTTCATTGCCATGACACTGTTGGCGGCGCTTAAGTACTTAAGTGCCGTTGACGCGAGCTCTGAAGTACTTAAACGTCGCCAACAGATAAATTGCACCAATATAATAAATAATTTCATTTTATCAAAAAGTATTACTGACGTTTTTGTTTACAATGAAAATCATAGCAACTCACCCAATGTTACAAAGCAAACGGGATTTGCTGTATAAACATTTTTTACGGTTTATTTGGCTGTTTTTGTTTCTTATTTCTTCCATTTGAAGAAAATAAATAGTATATTTTATGCGCAGTTAAAGTGGTTTTTTGTTGCTCTGCTGTTTTGGCGTTTTGTCGTTATCCTAATATACGAACCCAATCCAGATTATTGATTTTAGATGAACGAAAATATTAGTTTTTATTAGTCTATTTGCTATAAACCATTCTAAAAGACCACGTTTACTTTTTACTTTATTCTTTCGATAATTTTGCTTTTGCTCATTATTGTAGAATCATCGGCGTACATCATATGGTATTCCAAACTTGAGGACCTTGTAGTACTTTAAGATTCACAATGATGTGTTATATTATAAAAATCAGTAACTTGGCTTTTATCATTAAGATATGAAGCTGTCAAATTTATGCTCGTTTACAAAACACGGAGTTTACTAAACATAATCGGCTGTGTCACTCAATCGAAGGTGTTCGATAGGTCACATATTGCAGCATAACAGTATTCATTATTAACACTTTGTAAGTTTTCACGACTATTGTCACTGTTACTAATAATTCTTCAGAATTTTACCGTGTGTCAAAACTTGCGTTCGACGTTTCGCTGTCCATACTGGCAGCTTCTTTACGATAACTGAACTGCTTCTCTGTCCCAGAATAAGTGTAAGAGCCGCAAATTGCAGATTCTCTTGAGAAATATAATAATGTAGTTGAAAGAAAAAAATCTACGTGGAATAGAATTTAATTTATAAAGGTCTTAGCTTGACCAAATATGAAGAACTTTCTAATTAACTCTTTATGTGTAAGTTATGTTTGCAACTAATTCAATTTAAAATTTTCTGTTTCCTATCGACTCAAAAATATGTAGCGGCAATGTATGCGGTATGAGGTATAATTAAGGCTTTCGTAGTTGGTCAAAATCCTTTGTTGTTGGTAGATACTACTGGATTGACGTGGTGGTTCTGAAGCTCACTTGTACCTTTTATTTCCGGATTCGTTCGATATCTGGTGCTTTTATTTTACAAGAGGACCTTAATAGATTTTACAGGTGGACCGAAAAACTTTGATGGTGCTTTTTAATACTTTGATTAGGCGGATCCTTGAATATATGTCGGTAGTATGGACCACTGCAGTCAACGTGATGTCGATATTTTGCAGCCCATTCACAAAACACGACGTCATCAACAGGCTGTTTTGTTTTTATCCAATCTAGTAAGTGGTACAGTGGATAGCTGATTTACTTTCTCTACTAAACATAAAGGTGCCAAGGTTAGGTGCTAGACATCAGACTACTTTTAGTTTACTGACACCTCGTACGAATTTATTCCGAAATTTGCCAGTCAATTGTATCTGTAGGATATTTGAGAGAACTCAGGGTTCTTTGGGTGTTTACAGTGCTCTTCCAAGTGATATTAAGAGAGTTGTTATACATCTTGAGTGTTCAAGCATGTAAAAATTTAGTCTGTATTTGACTGTTGTAAAATGTATAATGTATAGTTTTTTGTGTTATCTTTATATTCTCTATCCATGCATGGCATATCGCTGTTTAATGGATGTATATAAATTAGTTTAATGTCGTTTTTGCAAATAAGTTTGTCTATGCGATCAGTACCCTCTTGAATGAAAGGTTGAAAAGCTCGTGTTGTATCTGAAGTGGTAGAAGGAACATTTAGACTTTGAGAGGAAGGATGCGGATGACGTCTAATGACTTTCTAGATAATCAATAAATTCTCTAAATAACTGTGCCTGAAAAATTCCATTAACAAAGAAGGACTCAAAAAAAATCTGTTTAATGCAAACGTAATTCAAACAAACTGTAAAAAATGCAAAATCTGTCTTTGAAGACTTTTTTAAAAGATAGACTAAAGAAAAGGTATCGTGTGAATAGACATTCTGCATAAATCGTACCAAGAGAGTATGCATAAATCAGAACAGCTTTTGGAAGTAGTAAGATTTGGGTATTGACAAATCTACCGACGCTGTTGAAAATTCTATTGGCAATGTAGTATACCTTCTGACATCAGAATAAATTCAGTGTAAATTACAGTAGAATCGAATAGAAGTTTTTGTGTCTTTGTTACGTATTCTATGGCTTGAGGGAAAAAAACATTAATTTTAGTGTTTGTTAGTGTAGATCACGAAAACTGGGAATGCACTAAAAATATTGTTTTCAAAAATATTTCACATAAATGTTTAGCACACGCTTTACACCGAATGGCAAAAAAACTCTTAGTTTATTCCCGGAGGTTGATTCATGGACACGAATAAAAATAGTAAATGAAATTGCTCCAAATTTACGACACTCCCACAACCCGGTCTTACAAGATGGGGAACTTGGATCGAAGTAGCAAATTATTATACAAAATATTATTCAAGTTTTAAAGAAAGTTGTTAATAGTCTTAAAATAGTAAAAGTCTCTTAGTGTGAAGTGTATTTTGTGCTAATAAGGACTCATAGACTATTTAAAGTATTTCAAAAATTATTTGTGGAGAAGAAGAAATTAATGTTGAGCCAGAAAATGCTGTATGTTTTACATAATAATAAATTTTTGTGTCATCAACATACCAACCATAGTTTCCGTTATTAATTCAAAGGCTTCCATAAATGTCGGTAATCCCATAGCACTACTCGAAATCTGTTCGTAAAAGTTATTACGGAATTGGAAATAAGTGGACGAAAGTCACTTTTGTATAAGTGGTATCAATTCTACATCGTTAATATATTATTTGGTCGATAATTGCGAAAGAATCTTTGACAGGAACTTTTGTAAACAATGATGTAACATCAAAACAAACAAGACGATCATCAGGATGTACCTTCAAATTATCTAAACGTTGAATGAATCGATGAGAATTTAAGATGTATGAAGGAGTTTTACCTCCAATTCGTTAAGGAGTTTTAAGAGAAATTTGGTTAGTTTTTTAATCATTATTTTTTTTTTCTTTACAATTATCATTCATTGCGTAAAAACCCAAAATCTCAAATAAATGTTAAAAGTTTATCTACACTACTACATAATAATATTACATAATATTATAACAACACAGTAAACATAAATATCACCGTATTTATAGACAATATCAAGAATATAACAGTGTTTTTACAATAAATTTACTCGCAATCAGTTATAATTCAATTTATTGCTATGAAATTATTAATAATTTGTGCCACAATTTGCTTGGTTAAATCCAATCATGCAAGTAAATGTTTTAATAAAAATACAATAGATATATTTTTACTAGATATTTTAGAGCAGAGATGATGTTATTAAGCAATGGAACCAAATATTAGATACTTACAGAAGTGAATGCATTAACGAATCCGGAGTAAATAGTGAGATGGTTAAACATGTTCTCGAACTATTGAAAATATCGACTGACCATAATTTCAAATGTTTTCTAAAATGTCTTTACGAAAAAACAGGTTTTTTAAACACCGACGAAACTTTCAACGCACAAGTTATATCGAAGAAAGTTAAAGCGGCGGATCCAGATTTAATGGAGCAAGCCATCAGCTTATTATCTGAGTTTAGTGACCCATGCGAAAAAGTTTACCAATTTATCCACCAAGCTAAAGCTAAAGTTGCTTCAAGATATCCCAAATTAAACTTAAATTTAAATATTTAATTAGATAAAAACATTATTCATGATTACACCAATAAGTAAATGTTTTTTGTAAACGAAATATAATAACATATCCTATAGAAAAATCGAAGAGAACTTCACATTTTTTAGGTTTTTTATTTTCTTGATAAAGTTGTTAAGTTGTTTGGTAAATGATAGTTTATAAAGTTTGATGTTTATGGTGACCCTGTAAACGATGAATTCCAATAAATATTATTAGGCTTGATGAATTGCAAATTCACCATGACTATGTGTAGTTTGAAAGCACTAAATCCACGGACCTTCTTTATAATTATTTGTAAACTTGTTTGTTTTCGTAACACCAAGTTTAAATTGTTAAAGTTAAAACAGGCAGTAGTCTTTAATATCTGAACATCATGAACTCTGCATCATAGTGATTTGATAAATTGTGAAATATTTTATATTTTTGCCAAGCAGCACCGCAAGTACTAATACGATTCCCAAAAATATTTTCCTATCCACTGTGTTCAATCAAAACAACATTGTAGGAAAAATTTGATGATGGAACAGGCGCCTTGGAAACCTTAAGGGAAATTGTTGTTAGAAGTAATAACAAAGGTTTTAGAGAACAAACGGCAGATACGTGCATGGTTTACCCTCACTATGCACAAATAATATAGAAGATACAACACACATTATAGGGTATCTACTATGTTATCGCCAATGAAAAATGTGTGGAAAGTTTTGAGTAATGTACAAGTTTACAATAAAAAAATCACAATGAAATTCCAAAATGAATGATTTTTTTTATTTCTATGATAGGCATTGATTATAAATTATTTAGTTCATATACGCGTACTTCAGAGGGAAATGTATTTCTAATTCTCAATTGATACAAAACTTAATTATTTAAATCATTTTACAACTTATTTTCTTCTTCTTCTTCTTCTTTCGATTTTGGCCAACTATGGACCACGTGAAACAACTTATGATTTCTTCTCTCCCTTCTTTCTTCTCTTCCAGTATTCTTTCATTCTTTCTCCATGTTGCTTTTTTCTTTCCTCCGTCCACTTAGTTCCAGTCTTCTTTTTGGCTTTTCTTGATAGCCTTTGAATTTTCTTATCTTCTCTCTAAATTCTTGTCTTCTCTCCACCTCCTCTCCATCAATTTTCATTTCTTCCATGTCTCTTCTGACCTCCTTGATCCATGTCATCTGTGTCTTGGGATTTCTGTCGAAATAGTTGAATATTCTCTTTGTCAGTCTTTCTTCATCCATTCTCTTAATGTGTCCGTAGAATGTCACTCTTCTTCTCCTCATCGAGTCTGTTATTCGTTCTGTTTTTGTGTAGATCTCTTTGTTGCTTCTCAGTTTCCATTTTCCATCTTCATACTTTGGTCCCAGGATTTTCCGTATAATTTTTCTCTCCTTTTTTCTACCTCGTCTAACTGTTTGGCCGTGTTTAGTGCAAGACATTCTGAGGCGTAGAGGCATTCTGGCTTAATAACCGTATTGTAGTGCCTCAGTTTTGCATTTATAGATATGGACTTCTTATTATATATATTTTTCGTCAACTGAAATGCCATTTCCATTTTTCTTGCTCTTGCCAGGACCGCTTCTTTGTCCAGGGTGTTTGGTTGAATTAGTTCTCCTAGGTATTTGAACTTGCTAACCACCCTAATTTTCCCATATTTTGTTTTAATCTGCCTTGGTGCATTTTTTTATTGGTCATGAATTCTGTCTTTTCATATGATATTTGCAGTCCGGATTTTTCGGCTGTCTCCTTCAGTATATTTATCTGTTTACTTGCGTCTTCCATGTTTTCCGCTAGTATTGCTAAATCATCTGCAAAAGCCAGACAGTCAATTTCAAGGTTGTCTTTCTTTCTTCCTATCTTTATTTTTGGAATTCCTTCCTCTTCCATTCTCTTCCTCCACTCTCTCATTACCTTCTCCAGCACACAGTTGAAGAGTAGTGGGAAAGGCCATCTCCCTGTCTTACTCCTGTTCTGACCTCAAAAGGTTCTGAGATCTCTCCCATAAATTTTACTTTTGACTGCGTGCTTGTCAGAGTTTTTCGTGATTGCAATTGATTTGTCATCGGCTCTGAATTCCTCCAAAATATTGAATAGTGTCTCTCTTAGAATCGTAGGCCTTTTTGAAGTCCACAAATGTTACTTGTATGTCCTTGGCTCTCAGTTTCCTGTACCTTATTATGAGTTTCAGGTTTAATATCTGCTCAGCACAGGATCTTCCCTTCCTGAATCCTCCCTGGTAGTCACCTAGTTGTGGGTCCAGTTGAGCCTCCAATCTGTTTTGTAATGCTTATTTTATTAAATATTAAACTTTATTCTCCTGCTTTAAAAAGAGGCCTTGCCCTAATAGTAGACCCGTCCAGCGGATCTTCGATTGAAAATAACAGGTCCCCTATTTTTCGGGAGGTTTCAATCCATGCTGCATTTGTTAGGTATCTGCAAAATGCGCTTTGCTGATATTAACAGCACAGTTCAAAGCCATAACTTGCTTGCTGAGAAGAACCTTTGCTCCTAAGTGCTTCTGATGAAAACAAGTCAGAGTGTAATACTAAGAATGTCAATCCCTAAATGATTAATATTCTTGTGCACTTGGTGCTTTCTTAATATAAAATCCGTGCTCTAATAATAGGCCATTTTTCCAATCTCCAGAAATGAATAGTAGGCCTGGCCTCTTATTAGGACACTTACGTAGTTATTTGCGTAATCGTCGTCAAGGTGTGAAACTACTAGCCTAAGTATGGAGTTCCTCATCGTTCAATATATTGGGTCGATTGCTATACATAATTTATACCACCAAACGTTGTAATTGTTTAAAGAATTCTAAGTATGATCTATATCGACGACGCGCAAATTTATGTTTGTTTTTACCCTAAACATGCAGTCTAGGATATCAATTATTGAAAGAGGATTTCTTGTAGCTGTAAGAAAACATCTACATTCAATGCAGCTAAAGTGTTTAGATATTGATGAGTTTGAGTTTATTTAGGTAAAATTAATATACAATTTGATGAAGTCCTAGAAATTAATCAAAACAAATTAATATTAAACGACTATATGTTGGAGATTTCAATTTGCCATGTTTTTGTGAAGAGGTTCAAGATAAATTTAATGATAAAAATTTGCACTTCAAAATTTCTTAGATCAATATAAATTAAAACAGATCAATGAAGTTAAAAATAGTTTAAATCGTGTTCTTGATTCGGTATTAACAAATTTGAAAAATATTAGTGTTGAAAGAGACGAATGACCACTAGTAAAGGAAGATAAGTAATTACCATCCAGCATTGAGTATAGATGTCAAAATTAGCATATTTATTAAAACCAAAACACTTGATTATAAACCAATTTTGAATTTCAAAAAAGCCGATTTTTTTAAGATGTATTATGATTTTAATAAGGTTGATTAGGCCAAAGTTTTATTGTCATCAGATATTGATGATGGTGTAGATATGTTCTATAAAATTATTAACAGTGTTTTCAAGAATTGCGTTCCACTAACTAGGAATATGTATAATAACAATAAATATCCTGCCAATTATCAACAAACTGAAAATTAAAAATAAGTACCATCTTTAAATTTAAAACTAGGTACTGGAAATAACTTTTATCAACATAAATTTAAGAAACTCAGAAGAGAATGTAAATATGAGATTAAACAAGCATATAATGAATATATAAAATCTTCGGAGAAGGATATTAATGAAAATCCTGGAAACATTTGGAACTTTATCAATTTTGTCAAATCTACTTAACTAAATATAAACTAAGAAAAATGCCAACAGTTAACTGCAACGACATGTGTGTTAAAGCACAAAGCGCTATCTAAGCGATAGCTTTAATGCTTGAAACACACGTTGTCGATAAAGCCAAGTATAACTTGTATAGAAGCACACACGCAACAAAAGAACACCTGATGTAATAAACACCTCTGATGAGCTCACAATAAGAGCAAAATGCTGCATCAGGTGTTCTTTCGTTGCGTGTGTGCTTCTAAAGTTATACTTAGCTTTATCGACAAAGTGTGTTTCAAGCATTAAAGCTATCGCTTAGATAGCGCTTTGCGTTTTAACACACACATGTCGTTACAGTTAACCGTTGGCATTTTTCTTAGTTATTCACACGTGTCAATGTTTACACGAGATGTCGCAAGACACACATTTTACTTAACTGAATATGTTTATAAAGCTTTTAATGAGAGTCATCAAGTTGATGTTATATACACCTATTTTGAAAAAGCTTTTGACAAGGTTGAACATGGTGTACTTATTAAGAAATTGCATTTGAGCGGTATTAGTGATTCAGCGGTAAAGTTTATTTATTCTTATTTACCCAATAGGCAACAATATGTTTTTTATAATGGTTATTCCTCCTATAGCTTTGGAGCTACGTTTGGAGTACCGCAGGGATCTAACTTAGGTCCTTTACTATTTTTAATTTTTCTGAATGATCTGATGGAATGTGTAAAGCATTCCCAGAAGTTAATTTTTGCGGATGACCTTAAAATATATTTGAGAGTTGAACATTATAATAATTGTAGATTAGTGCAATTTGATATAGATATAGTTTTAGTAAAAAGATAATTACGGAATAAGACTATTACATGAATACAAGTAAACTCATGCGTAGACATGAAATGATTGACTTGGGAGTTACTTTTGACACAAGATTTAGTTTTAATTCTCATATCTATAACGTCGTAACTAAAGCAAATAGAATTCTAGGATGTATTAAATGTTACTCAAGATTATTTGATAATGTAAATACTTTACTAAAATTGTACTATGCGTTAATAAGACCTATTCTTGAATATGCGATGTTAGTGTAGGGTCCAAGGCAGAAATATCATAAAAAATCATTAGAAAATGTTTAAATCAAATTTGGAAAATATGTCTGTTTCAAAGCAACAGGTGCTTATCCTGCAAGTCATTTATTTGATTATAATATTTTTTGTAAATGTTATAATATTTCCACTTTATCAGAAAGACATGTTCATAGCGATGTAATGTATATTCATAAAATCTTTAACAACCTGATTGATAACCCTGAAGTTCTAAAAATAATCAATCTTAACATACCAAAAATTGATTGAGAAATAGTAACATTTTTCATTTACCATTGAGAACAACCAATTATGCAATGAATTCTCCTATCTATAGTATGTGCCATGTGTACAACTTAATTAGTAGAAAACACGATCAATTGTACAATTTGTTGCTACTTTGTTTACATTTTTCTGTCATTTTCTTTTATGCGTGTTCTGGCGTTGAGATAAATTATAATTAAATTGACCTGTTAATGGTTTTTTGCTGTTGGTCAATAAATATTATTATTATTATTAAATAGTCCGGCAAACTACGAAAATCTGCATTCGTGGCAGATTAATTCCACGAAATCCAAATTAAGGCTTTTTGGGAATATTCAAATCATTAAATCTATATTACCGTTTCTCTCTTTAAAAATCAGTAATATTCTTATTCCTTATTATGAGCTAGCAAAAAACCTCGGTGTGGTAGTTGATAATAGGTTACGATTTTTGGAGCATATGAACATGTATATAAATAAGTACGGAAAATTGAAATTGCTATAAAAGCCATGTATTAAAAAAAAATTTAAAGAAAATGCTTTGCGATTCCTTGGTGTTAAATCGAAAACGGTGATCTCTATCAAATTGTTACAAGAGCACGTTTTTTGCGTAGAAAAGTCTAAGGAAACAATTTTTAAAATAATCTTTTATTAACGTAATTAAAAATGACATAATATCCCTCACTTACCCTTTAAAATTACCCTGTATTTATATGGGATGAAATAGATGGTAACATGACATTAATTATCCTAATGTTTTATAATCACTCCCAAAATTTGAACTTCGTCATCAAAACCATTTGGAAGATATTTGAAAGAATAAAGTGTTTAATTTACTCTTATTGTTCTGTTTTTAGAAAAAAGTGTACACAAAGGAGTATCTTTTTTTGGACATACTATCACCTATGGAAATTAATGAACATAATTCTGGGCCATATTGTATATTTGTTAATTAATGTTAATATTAATATTGTCTATGGTGAAGGATGCCTCATAGAAACGGAGGTATATTCTTTGAGAAGGTATGATATTACAGTGCTTTCCATCTTCAACATAGAAATTTTGCAACATCAATAACAATTATTGCGTTGAAATTCAAATTGAAAGTATTTTTATATCAAGCACCTACTATTGCCACATGGAACATGAAAGTTCAAAAAAAAGTTACATAAACAAATTTATTTTCAGATTACTATTCAGTTAGTAAAAGAATATTTAACAGTGAACTATAGATATCCTCACAATCAGCTAATGTTGAATTAATGGCTATGAAGTTATTAATAATAATTTGTGCTGTAATTTACTTAGCTAAAGCTAATCACTTAAGTAATAATTTTAATAAAAACACTGTTATATTTTTTTAGTATAAATTTTAGAACATTTCACTGAAAGATGATATTATTCAGCAATGCGGTGAAGTATTAGATCCTTATAGAAGAGAATGCACTAACGAATCCGGATTAAAGAGTGAGATAATTGAACTATTAGTTATCGAAGCTTTAAAATTACAAATAACTACTATAATTACAAATGTTTTCTAAAATGTATTTATAAAAATCAGGTTTCTTATACGCTGACGAAACTTTAACATACAAACTATATCGAAGAATATTAAAGCCGCAGATAAAGATTTACAATAAATGAAGGTGTTATATTTCAATTTTTCAAAATTTGAGTTTTTGGGGAGCTGGTGTTATGTAAATATTTATCACGTAGTACTATTAACAAAACCAATATAATTTTGATTTAAGAATTATAATTCTGAGACCACAGAAACACTTTAACTTTTTCAAAATTTTATTTCTCATTTATCCACTCATATCTTTAATTGCTTTTTATTTAAATCCGAATTTGTACGAGGGTTGCCTTTTAAGTGTCGGGAATAGAACGTTCCTTATCACCTAGCAACCAAAAAAACTGTTTATAAACAACTGTTGGTATTTGTCAATGTCATTGTCAAAATATCATTTCGATCTGCCTGATAGTTTTTAAACCGTGGCGTGTTAAAGTTCCCAAGTCGCTGTACGAGATGAAATTAAGTCCGGAACAATACCGCACGATTATTTTTATAACTTTCAACGAAGCCTCACCCAGCAAGAATGCGTCGCAGAACTTGTTGCTGTTTTTGGCGAAGAAGCACCATCAAAGACAACCATTTATCGCTGGTATGCAGAGTTTCAGCGAGGACGCTCTAACCTCAGTGACGAACCGCGTGAAGGGCGACCAAAACCGCCGTCACTCAAGAAAACGTGGATGCTGTTTGCAACATGGTTCTGGAAGATCGTCATGTGACATACCGTGAGATTCAGGCATCATTGGACATCTCAGGGACCTCAGTTCAAAAGCTCTTACACGAAGAAGTAGATGTTAAAAAATTGGTTTCCCGGTGGATACCGCATCTCCTCACAGAAAAACAGAAAGCAGCTCGAGTCAATTGGTGTTGAAAAACTCTACAACGATTCAACTCAGGAGCATCAAAACACGTTTACGACATCGTAAGTGGTGATGAATCATGGATCTATAGCTATGAGCCTGAATCGAAACGCCAATCTGCAGTATCGGTCTTCCAAAGTAAACTAAAACCGACAAAAGTTGTTCGCTCTCGCAGCCTTGCCAAGAAAATGGTTGCATCGTTTGTTGCCAAATCAGGGCATGTAGCAACGATTGCTCTTGAAAATCAAAGAACAGTTAATGCTCAATGGTATACGACCATTTGCTTGCCTGAAGTGATCGCCGAGCTTCGGAAAGATAACCCAAATCGACGCATTATGCTCCATCAAGACAATGCAAGCTCGCACACCGCTCGAGCCACAAAGTCGTTTTTGAACAGCAAAATGTCGAAGTTCTTGATCATCCTTCATACAGCTCGGACCTAAGCCCCAATGATTTTTTACATTCCCAAGAATCAAGAATATGCTACTAGGAAAGCGGTTCCAGTTCCAACGTATGAAGAAGCGGTGGATGCCTACAAAACAGCGATTTTGACTACACCTACTTAAAAAAAAAAAAAAAAAATGTAAAGGAAAAATTCTATAAACACTTTTTCATTCCCGAAAATTTTTTTAAAAACAATAAAAAATTTTTTTTTTTATATCTCTCACTTTTTTTTTTTTTCCAAACTTAAAAAACACAATCCTAAAAAAATCGTTAATTTTTGTAAAATGACTCCTTTTTAAATATTACTTTTATTAATTGTGAGCATTTTACTTTAAAATATAAAACTTTTTTAACAGTCGTGTCTAAACCAATTAGAAACGACTTTTATTTTTTAAAAAAACTTACTATATTTTCTTTTTAAAAACTTTTTCTAACAAACCTTTATTAGTCGTGCTACACACTTCCTTCTAAACCCGATGACATACGTATTAAATCACGAATTGTAAGTCGTCTGAAATTTAAAGCATAAATATGGGCACTGATACCAACATTCGTTATTTACTTATTTGTTAATTTTTCAAAACTCACTTCTCATTTACCGGTCAAATAGGCCGGTGCTTCAACCGGTTTAATCAACTGATTAGGCTGTGAATTTTGAAAAGGGATGAAGAGGTGCAAATCGGTAAAACATAACTAAGAAGTTTTAACCGAATGTATTGTTTTTATATAATTGTGCAATTTTTTTTTGAGAATGGGCTTCCAATCAATTTTATCTATTTTAAATAATACTCAATTGTACAAATAAGCAACCAAGTAAAGCAAAAAGCAAGGTTAAGCCGAATTATTCACCGAAATTCCAACTCAAAAACCCAGTAGTTCCGGTGCGGCACCGGTTTCGATCTAGTACTCCACCGGTTAATTTAGAAACACATCTGTAAATTGTACCATCACGAAATCGATCAGTTTAGAAACACCCCGGTGCCGAACCAGTTTAACTAGGTCTTGGAACCGGTGAGTTTTGAAAAACCCCCTACGTACGTTTATTTTGGTACTTTATTTAAAAATTACATTGACATGCCTTCATAACGTGATATTTACGTTAAGTTGGTATCAAAGCTGTTCGTGCAAGGAAACGAAATTTATTGTTGATAGTATCCTTGTTAGTTGACATGCAAAACGACACTCTCGAAATAATACATTAGTTAATAGTGTGTACGTTGTATTTAATATATAAAAAGAACAACATCGATCAATCTAGATAAATAAAACCAATGAATTATACGTATACTTCTTTAAATAGGTTACTTCAGTTGCTCCTCTTTTACACCCAGAAATAAAGTAACTTGGGACACATGATACTTACTACAAGACTCGTGTAGTATTTACGACTTCATAAATCAGATTGTTTGAGGGTTCTTTTTTCCTTGGTAAAAAAATTGGCGAAATGCAATGTTTTTTGATGAGGATCCTATGTTAAAGACAATACTTTTCTACATCTCGTCTTCCCTCGTTGTTAGCGTGTACGTATTTCGCATGCGTGTTTCAAGATGTATGACATACTTAACTAGTAAAGTGTGATTTGGGCCACTGCCGGCAAGTCATAACTCGCATCGTCAGCTGTTCATAATTTACGTTAAATACGCAGCAGTATTTTCAGTAGTTTCGTATTTTGACTTATTTATGAAAACTAGATGGCTGGAAGTTTCTCAGGCATATCATGTAGGACACGCTTTTCAAAAATACACTAAACTAATGTTAAAGAACGATTGCAAAGAAAATCAGTTTTGGCAAAAATTGATTTAAAATCTGTTTGGAATTTTTTGCTTATTAATATTAGTTGTTTATATTCATCAAGTTATATTGTTATTGATAGTGTCAGTGCGAGTGTAATACACTTTAGTAATGAATTGCAGAACATTTATCAGTGGAGAAACTTGCTGTATGAGGGATATTCAATTTGTCACGTGGCTAATGTGTTAGGAAAAAACCACTCCTGCATAAGGCGCACGTTTAGACGATTTAATAAGACAGGTTTTAACTTACGAAAACCAAGACAAAGAAAAAGACGGTGTACGAATCCAATAGATGAGCGTTTACTTAGACAATCCGCTCTAAGAAACAGGAGAACGACTTATAATATCCTACAAAATGAGCTTGGAGCTGCACCGAACGTTCTTGTATATTTCCGAACGATTAGAAACTGCTTAAATAAAGTTGTATAAAACAGCAGAATATCAGCCGAAATACCCCTGCTCACCTGAGAACACAAAATTCAAAGATTGCGTTTCGCGATAAATCATCAAAATTGGACTATTGATAATTGAAAAATTGTTTTATTCTCCGATAAAACGAGAACTGATGGAGGTGAAGGTGTCTGACAAAGGCCAGGAGAGAGATTTACTAGTTCCAATATCGCTCAGTAATGTTTTGGGGAAGCACCTGTTTCGATGGTCGCACAGAGTTGGTCCCTGTTAGTGTTAGTTCAATTAATGCGATTTACTATCTTGAACACATTCTTGTTGACCATATAATGCTATTTGCTTCTTCTGTAAGACCGAATTTCTTGTTTATGCAGGATAATGCTCGTACCCATGTGAGTAGGCATTTTATGGGCTATTTAAATGCTGTTCCTATTCCAGTCATGGAATGGTCACAAAACCAAAAAAAAAAAAAACCACCAACCACCCCAACCACAACAACAACACAACAAAAAAAAAAAACTCCCAAAACTGCCAAGACCCATGGCAGCATTAATTAGGAGTAGAGGAGCACATACACAGTATTAAAGTAGCTCTAATTCCGTAAATTCGTTTTTTTTTTCATGTTTACGTTGTTTTCAAGGAAAAAAGTTTTTAATAAAAAATGATTAGAAATAACGCCGCGTTTCGATGATTTCATTTACAAGTTACTAGACAGTACTAAACAATAAGTATCATAAACATTTTATCGCAAAATTAATTTCATTGTTGTAATTATATAAATTTAATCTGACTTGGTTGATAAGTTGATTACCTCATCTTTAGTTATTTATCTTGAGCTTTTGTTTGTTTGGTTTTAGTTTTTGTTCTTTTTTTTTTCTTTTCCTTACGATGGCAAAACGTTACCATTTCAACCTGGTCCAGTGTAGGAGGACGTTTGTGTATCAATAATAGCGCCGGTCGGTGGCTGAAACTTCACTTCATAAATGGTATTCTTATGTATAAAATTGTCACCATTATTTTCTAAACAAAAAATGGTCAAAACTTAACTAATCGTCTCATTTTGCGAATTTTTCACGTCAACAACTCGTTGCTGTAGTCTTAGAGATTTTTTGTTTTCTTTCATTTCACACATTTTTGCTTCAAATGAAAGTTGTATGTAATTTAATTATACACAACTTTTAATTAAAAAATTTTTTGATACGATAAGTTCTTAGTGAGATATAACAATCACGTAACACTAATTGTTGTAACAATATTTCCACCAAAATAAATTATACGAAAAAAGTTATGAGAAAATTTGTTAGAAATTTTGTTTTAACTATTTTTTAACGCAATTTTTATTTCACTTTGTGTAGAGAACTCGTCTTGAAAGATCGTGAGCGCGCGATACCTCATTTTGTCCTGACGTAGCAATGGTAGTAGCGGGACAGATAAGCGTTCGTATAATGGTTTACCACTTAGATACATTTAACAATTATTTTTGACCGTTACTGAAATGTATAATTCGATTTTACAAATTGTTCGCTGTGCACATTTCCTTCTTCAAAAAAAACCGCACACTTTCGATACTCTTTTGCAAGTTTGTAAGTATCAGAACAATGTGGAGTTATGCGCAAAACGCTTGTTTTGTAAATGATGTTTCGAATGCGTGTTTGGTATCTGTTTTGGTTCAGTATGGTTTTTTCGGAATTTTAACTGCGGTTATCGACGATTTCAAATTTGATCTCTAAGTCGAAAGTTCTTTCTTAGCGTTTCACATCGGAATTATTTTAATTTAGTCGGTGAAGTTGCTAAAACGTTTGCTTAATATGTAAAAGTTCATAATCAAATAATTGTTTTTATAAAGTTGAGTTATCTACAATTATGTGCTGGTTGGAGTATTTGTTCATAGAAAATTATCACATTGTTATTTTCTCAATCCTACGTTTGTTATGCTTGAAACCCACACATTTTGTTAAAGTCGTTAAATTCGATATGGCTCTTGACGACTGCGTATCATAGTCGCAAGTTTCTATACACACAAATGTTTATTGTCTTAACTTGTAGCTTATGTTTAATAAACGATTATGCTGCGCTGGGTGTTATCTAATTAGTATCAACAAAAAAAATTTCTATTTTCAAAAACTATTTTTAAAAAAAAAATTAATTTTTTTTTTTTTTATTTATTTTTTTTTTTAAATTTTTAAAAAAAAAAAAATTAAATAAATTTAAAAAAAAAAAATTTAAACCAGACGTGCTTCATGTACTTTAGGAAAGGTCATCCAGCAAAGAAATGCAAAGTGTTCGTCAAATGTGTCAACTGTGGAAAACGGCATAGGGCAATAATGTGTCCAAATCTGTTTCATTACCAGCAACAATCAGTTCAAGGCAACAGTCAAGTTCAAACTATGGTTTCAACCCAACATTAGATCTTACTTCCGGGGACCAGAAGTACCCCTCAAACATTGATGGTGAAAGTTAATGGAAGTAAGTCAACTGTCCTAGCGCGAGCATTAGTGGAATACTGGAACACACGAGAGCTACAAATTGGAATCATTCGCAAAACGTGTTGGACTTGTAAAGGTGGGGGAAGAAACGATGGTTCATTTGGTATTTGAAGGATGTCAAATAAAGGAACAACGTCACACTTGTTACAAATTAAAACTATCAAAACTGGAAGATACTTACAACTGCAAAATAATTGTTTCAGACATTCCAAACATATCAGGAGACATCAGAGGAATTCTAAAAGGACCAAGGCTGAACAATTAGCAGTACATAAAGTCAAGTTATTAGATGCACAGACTGTCATCAAAGAAATTGACATCATTTAGAGGCAATACTTTGCAACATATTTATACACTGGAAACCGGATCGGTTTAGAAAGTGGACCCTTGGTTCTACTCGGATGGTTATTAGCTGGAGTGACTCTACATTAAAATGTATCGTCATACAGCAGTGCGTCGGTGACATCACTTCACGTACGAGACCAAGAAAATTTGCAAGTTGTGGGACTGGTTTTTTTATTAATCACCGACAATACTGATGGTGTACTACAGAATTAAAGGAACAATTAGCAGTACAACACTTTAATCAAACCGTGAAGCAGAATGAAGACGAAGACAAAGATGAAGTCAATAAGCTGTCGTGGACTGAGGAACATCCATTTGTGCCGGATAATAAAGTCATAGCTAAAAGGAGACAGTATAACATCACCTCGTTGAAGACGAATGGGACATTAAAACCCTACGATTAGGTGTTTAATTCATAAGAAGATTTAGGCATTATTGAAAAGTTTCTGTGGAGGAGGTGGCTAACCCCGGTCATCGTGGAGTCTACAAAGAAAACACCATGACTCGAATTCAACCAGTATTTGACATATTGTGACATGAAACAGGACCAAAGTTTGTTGCAGTGAGTCTGATGTCGATGGAATCTGCACAGGTATTTAAAGAGGAGTGTGACAACATGCTGTTACCTGTAAAGTTTGAGTTAAGATGGTTAGAAGTTCGGAGCGTCAAATGAAGATAGGACTGGAAGGGATCACAGTAGCTATATGGAAAAAAGTCAGTGGCTATCATCACCAGTCAATTATAATCGACACAAAATTGACATCGAAAAGGTAGGTGTGAATAATAAAAAAAAATTTAAAAAAAATTTTGGCGTGCTTGGATTTAAGTCATTACATAATGTTTTGAAGAATGAAGAAAATTTAACAAAGCGACAGCAACTAGAGATAGCTGAGACGGAACTGTTAAAAATTATGCAGCGGCATTACTTCGGAATTAAGAATCAACAGTTGAAGAGATTGAATGTGTTTATGAATCAGTGTGGACTCAGTAGATTGCAAACACGTCTGTACATCAGGATTTCCCTGACGCTTTTGTGAATTGCTTGGGGATGATGATGCATTTGGAGTCATGCCATACTGGTGTGTCGATATTACTTTCAACACTGCGGGAGCGTTATTGGATCTTGCCCGAAGAACAATCAGACGGGTGATTAAAAAGTGCCTGTTACATTCATACAAGTAAAGGTTTTCAACTGGATATTTCCGCACTACCCAAGGAAAGAGTTCAAGCTTCTGCCAAACTTCAAATGGCTGGACTTTCTAGAAGATTGACTGGAGATTTAATTGCTCATCAACATTTTGGTGGGCAGGATTCTTTAAGACGATGGTGCGTTTCGTAAAGGAGAGTTTGAAAAGAGTACTTAACAAGTCAATTTTATCAAAGGATGAACGGTTATGTTTGAAGTGCAAACAACCATCAACTCCAGACCCATCTTATAAGTCGGTGGACTCAAAGTCGGGTTCAATAAAGTCATTAGTTATTTAAAGCGTTGGTTTTAATTCATTGTAGACATTTAAGCGTCCGTCCGGTAAATTCTTATAATTAATAGATTGTAGTGCATTACTCGCTCGTCATTTTTTGGAGAAACTCTTCGACCGGGTAGTTTGAGGTCGTTTTCAATAACTTTCTTTTATCTTCAGTTTAAAAAAAAGCGATAATGTTTGAATCGGAGAAAGTTATAAAATATTTTTGCATGAATTAATGGATATATTTATATAGTTCTAACCATTTTTAACAGAGGAGATATTTAGTTCATCGGACTCTTTTAAATTTTTGAACGTATGTATGGGAGTCTGGAATGTCACAGGAAAGCGGAAGTTCATATATTTTAGATTTATTAATACCGATAACACTTATTGTGCAGTAGTTTAAAATGTCAAATAATGTGAATACTTTACCTAAATATTTTTATAAGAAAGAAAACAGTACCTAATTATCAGCTGAACAAATCAACACAGTAGAAACATTTAACTCAAATAATAAATTTGTGTTGTTGCACATATGAAGTTATTAATAATTTGTGTTGTTATTTACTTGGCTAAAGCCAATGAGGTAGGTAAAAATTTTATAATATTATACTTTCAGTGTATAGTACTATAGTCATTGGAAAATGATAATGAGAACAATAACAGGAAATAACAATAGCTGAGAAATTGAAGAAAATAACATAGAAAACATTAAATGACCTTACTGTAGAAACCAATAATAGAGACTTTAAAGAAGATAAAAAAATTTCTCCAGAAATTGTTGAGCTTTAATGGTACTATCAACTACACTGTTCAATACATTTAGTAGTAGTACTTCAACCATTTAGAAAAGAAAATAGAAAACATCTTAAATTTCCTCATACTTCTATCAGTAACATGATATTTTTTGTACATTTTCTTTCGTCTTATTTCTTTCCATAATTTTCAACTATTTATCGGTAACTGGTATTTTGCAGAAAACTTTCAAATGTTAAGTTTATTCAACGTAATAAGAAACATCTTAATTTATTTCTTGTTCTGTGCTGTGTTGATACATACAGAGTGATTCACGTATTCCGTCGGTTAGAAAGGGACCGAATTCTTGAAATTATATTAATATGAATTTTGTTATTTGGCCATAAACGACTACTCCAAGTCTAACTAAAATATTTTCAATATTGTGGCACTTTCTGATATATACAGGGTGGTCACTTTCAAGAAGTTCACCATTGGGATATTCTAAGCGGTGGGAGATACAGCATCGGTTAAATTAGAGAAAAGTCGCAGATTTTAACCACTTTCAAGAATTAAACAAAAGTAAGATATCCCCCTAATTCTCAAGTTATGACAAAAAAACTTATTATTTATTAATAAAAATCAATTATCTATTATGGCGCCCATAAGTAAAACAAAAGTAACCGTTTAAAAGAACTTACAAAATTTTTGATAGTCTTATTAAAAGCAGCTGGTCAAAAATGTAAATCTAGTAAGTTTTATAAAATTTGTTAAATAAGTAAAAAAGTTATAACAGAGAAAAATGACAATTTTCAGTTTTTTTGTCATAAATTGAGAATTGAGAATGTGGTTAAAATGTTCGACTTTTCTCTAATTTAACCGATGCTGTATCTCCCATCGCTTAGAATATCCCAAGTGTGTGCTTCTTGAAAGTGACCACCCTGTATACCGCCATCTTTGTTTTTTTAAATGGAATCACTCTATTTTGGCATCATATCTTAATTGTGCATTCAATTCTGTAATCAACACAATCATATTGTCAAAACCGTGCTATAGTTTTTGGACTATAGCATTTAATGCAAAAAATCTGGTGTCTTAATAGAGTGATTACTTTTGAATCATTAAAGATTAATAAATGTTTATTTTCTTTTGATTTTTAGAGGTTTAGTCGATATTTTAAATTGTTGTTAACACTTCTGTCACATCTCAACTGCAATTTTTCAAAATTAACAATCAAAAACTGACAATACCTTCATTTTTTAAATGGGAGCAATCATTTATGACAACAGAGAAATATATAGAGCTAGTTTAATTACTTATGATTTATTTGTTTTACATTAATAATCTAATGCCTATTAATTAAAACAACTTTTAACTATGTTTCTGACTATCTTCCAGACCATTTGATCTAAACCACAGCTGAGCTTAGGCATTGCTATTTTCTTGATGTTATTGATCTCCGTGTCATTTTTGAAATCCCATGAAGAATTCCACAGGTCCTTGTAAGTGGGTTTTTGGTAGGACAGTTCATTTGAAACCAAGTAGTAGATAGAGCATCTTTCTTTGCGCAACTTCAGAGTTCAACCCACAGCAGGTTGTTCTCTCGTCCAGACAATTTTTTAAAAACAACCGTAATTTCTTTTGACATGCGCAGATCTCAAGCCGCACAATGCGCAAGAGAATACTCTTCCGGTACATTGAAAAGGTCTTGTTGAATCTCAGTTTTAACTCCGAACTTTGCATTGGTTGTACACTTTATACTTTGCCATAAATTCATGAAAGTCTTCTTCACATCCTTGGTTTTGTGTCTTATTCGTTACTATCGTCTTATTCGAGAGTCCGAATGGGATTGGTGGACACATAATTATTACCAGCGTATGGGATTAGACGATCACAATGTAATCCTTTCGGTTTTCCTATCGGTAGTTTTAGGGTACCGTAAATGACGTCATGGCTATAACTTTCTTCCCTTTGGCGTTGCAGCTTTGGGCACAACCCAGGCCTTCTTTGAGGATTGTATAAACATACCAAATTGTCGGGTTGGAATCCACCTTCTTAGGTAGCTTCATCCGATCGCTCCAATTTCTTTGGGACAGTATCATGTATGTCATCGAAACTCTTCCAGCGTTTGCTGACATAATCTTCTCCCTTAACTTCATCTCCATGTGTACATCCAAATTGAAGATTGCATGGCAACCGTATTTCACAACCAAGCATTACGCAGAGCAGGTGCTTGGCCTGTACCCTCATGAACAGATGTTCGATATGCCATCATAAATAAATGTAAATACTACTCCCAATCCTTCTGATGTTCGTCGACAACCTTGGACAGGTATTTACCCATTGTTTGATTCGTCTGTTCTACCATGCCGTCTAATTGGGGGTGAAGAGGCGTCGTTTTGGTTTTGTTTATTCCTAACAGTTGGCAGACGTTTTGAAATAAGGTTGACTCAAAGTTTCGCCCTTGGTCTGAATGTAATTCCAACGGCACTCCCACACGGCGAAAAACTTTTGGCTAACACGTTTGCTACTGTTGCTGCCTTTTGTTTTGGTGTGGCTTCTGTCCATTTAGTGAAATAATCCATTGCCACCAAAATGTATTTATTTCCACTATCACTTTCAGGAAACGGATTTGCTGTGTCGATCGCTACTCTTTCAAACGGGTTCCCGACATTTTACTGCATAGGTGCTTTTCTCTTCCTTACTGGGCAATTACCTGATGCTCACAGGACACACTTGTGGCACCACTCTTTAACGTATTCTTTTACCCAATAGAACCGTGTTCTCATTTTTCCAAGTGTCTTCTTCACGCCAAAGTGTTCTCCAGCAGTCCTATCATGCAAGTGCTTTCTTTTAGGAACTACTAATTGTTGCCTTCTTTTGGTACCATCAACACTTTCCAGTGTTTGTTTTAGAAGACCGTCTTCTATTACCAATAAGTCCCATTGGGCCCATTACGTTTTCACTTTACAACTCAAAGCAGTCACTTTTTCCCAGGTTGGCCTACATACTGTAGTTTTCCATTTCAGAAGCAGTTGCAATCCATGGTCTTTTTCCTGTTCTTGCCTCAACTGCTCCGGTTCCCAACTGTCATCGACATGTTCTTTTAAGAACGTTGTCTGTTTCCTACAATTTGGAACAACGAATACAGTTCATCGGATAAGGTCTCTTCGATAAGGCGTCTGCGTCTGGCTTGTTCTGGCACGGTGTTCTATCTCATAGTCGTATATTTAGAATTGCTCAATCCACCTGACGACTTGTCCCTCTGGGTTTTTAAATTGTAACAATAAATGCAAGGCAACATGGCTCAGTAGGAATTTTCTTTTGTGTTTGCCGGACTTAACAACTTCTAGGAGTTCTCTTGTAGTCACGCAGTAGTTTCTCTCTGGTCTTGACAAAATCTTACTAAAATTACCGATGACTCTTTCTTGATCATCTTGAACCTGGCATGGTTTTGCTTCTACAGCTGGTTACTCGGATTGGTGTCTAGCACAAATTTTCCTTCTTTGCGAGGGTAACTAAGTTGCACTGTTCTGAACTTTTCTGGGTTGACCTGCACTCCGTCACGCAATACTAAGTGTCCCAGATTTTGTATTTCTTTTCTAAAGGTATGGAATTTTTTTGGACTAAACTTCAGGTTTGCACTACGCAGTCGATGAAATACCTCATTCAGATTTGATAAGTGTTCTTCAAACGACTTACCAACTACATTGACGTCGTTTAAATAGACCAAGCACGTTTTCCACGACACTCCACATAAGACGGTCTCCATCAACCGTTAAAACGTCGCATGGGCGTTGCGCAGCCCAAAGGGCATATTGCCACAAACCTTTTCCAATAGTAAAAGCGGTTTTCTCACGATCTTTAGAATCTAAATTCACTTGCCGCTCTTTTTGGTTAAAAATTGAGCTAGAATCTAAGCATTTTTAATAGTGTGGCTCGATTACCCTCTTGAGTTTGAAATTAAGTGTGTATACTTAATACTTTTGAAGCAATTCTACATAAATGAAAAATGTTGCGGGTAAAGTGTTTTTAAACAGTGTATTTGTTTTAACTATTTCGTAGGTTATTACACTGAAAATTCTCTCTGTTCAATAAGATTATACCTTGTGTTGTTCCAGATCTATTACGTTTCAAAACTTATTTACTGGCCTAGTCAAAGACAACCCAATAATTCCGATTATCCACAAACCGCAAGCAAATGGCGACGAAGAAATTTAAAACTGACGGAATATCAAAATTGTTTTAATTACTAATCAGTAAATATTTTTCTTTTTACAATCCAATCATTCGAATCGAAAAGAACAAAAGTGTATCAAGATCGTACTATCTACTAAACTCTACTACGCCACAAAATTTTGACCCCAAAATCGGGAACTGTTCCTATTTTCCCATTTTCATTCCAAGAGGATACTCCGCGTTTGTAACGATGTTTCTTCCCGCCTGAATCCACGGTGACAACTTTGACTACTCGAACTTGACCGTCTTTTCCCGGAAACACCTTTTTAATAACACCCTTTCTCCAAACTTTCATCGGCAAATTGTCGTCGACCAAAAACATCAATTCTCCAACTCCAATAGGTTCAACATCTTCATGCCAGTTCTGTCGACGACCAAGTTCTAGGAGCCGAGTCGCGTTGACGATGTCTTGAGCTCCAGGTAGCATGGTGATGAGCGTCTGATCATTTGGGTGATTTTCCAATAACGTTGCCTTTAAGACTTTTTTCACTTTCTTCACCATAACCTCCAATGCACCTCTGAAGTGAGGGGAGTACGGTGGAGACTACTACTACCCATCGTAATTCACAATGACCACTAACAACTACTTCCAATAGTCCAAACAAATCAGCTCTAGTATGTGTGAAAGGTGGTTGTCCATACGATAATCGTGATGCTGGCAAATCTCCCTTTTTTTGGGTAAAAGGTTTAACTTTTTTCAACTTGCAGGTTAAACACGATGAGACGACTCGACAAACTGCTGATCTTCCTCCAAGAATCCTCAAATTATTGAAGTTATTGAAAACTGTGTTAAGGCCCTGATGATCCATCTGCTTGTATTCACAAAGAATCAACAAACTTGTGAAATGTTTTGACGGTAATAGCGTCGGTAGCTTGATAAACTCATCCGTTTTAGCTCTACCAATCTTCCCGCCAAGCCTTAAAGTTCCTTTTACTAAAACTGGAGAGATTTTCCACACTTACTTGACTTTTCCAGCTTTCCATTCTTCAGTTGTTTAATGCCTTCAATGAAGCACTCTCGTTGGATTCTCCAAATAACATGCACTTCTGCTTCCTCCAAGTCTTTAGGTAAAATGTTGGACAGCAGATTCTTGCCTTTTGGTTTTCCATTTTTGTTTTTTAAGCTCCACGGTTGTGATTCGTTTTCGTTTTTATATTTTGCCAGCCAGAACTTTGCCACTTTCAAAACAACGGCTTTGGCACGAAATAAACGGTAGACGTTTGAAAAACGATCCAAATTAACTACAGCTGCTACTACATTGTTTTCTTGCTTGTGTACGTTATAATAAATTGCAGTATTCAAAACCTCGTCAACTTCATCATCAACTGCTTGAGTTTTGTTTGCCGGTGGCGTCTTCGGGTTCAGCATAAAGAAAATCAGGCTCAAAGCTTGTGATTCTATCCAAATAATGACTTCTTCAAACGGGTTGCGTCGTCGATCACTTTAAATCTGTAGATAACTACCTCCATTCTGAGCATTGCTGAGCATATGAATCTTACTAACTCGATTAGCAAAATCTCATTACTGTTTAGAAACAGGTTAAGCAAAAAATCGTCTGGTCTCACTCCAATGCGGAATTTGTTACCCTACAACTTATAACGAACATGTTTTCGAAATAATATTTTTGTAAACTAGGTTCTTAAAATAATTTTGATACTGTAACACAGTAGGTACATGTACAACAAACCGAGACTTTCGGCTCGATTTATAACTTTAAGCCATTGTCACAAGTCTAGTTGCCGTGTATTCTTAAATTAACACAATAGATGAATTAATTATTAAAAAGTATTAAGAAGATAAGACGATAGTATTGAGGTCAGTTGCTATCAACGATAAACGCCGTTCAACAGATTTCACATTGGGTCCCAACTCACAAAGAGGCGTCGGGCTCTCGTTTTATCCGTCTCTCCGTCCGCATTGCCAGCGAAATTCTAAGCCACGGCGGTCTTTAGTCGAAACTAGTTTAAAGAATTTGGAAGTTATAACTTGTTTGAAACTTATATTATTTACCAGCTTCTCCCTCCATTACTATTGTAGATTCTACTAAATAAGGTTTAATAGAAAAAAGACGCAAAATTTGTTGAGCTTTAAAATGGTAATCTCCAAAATAATACCTCATCGTGGACATCCTAGAAAAAAAATTGGCTATTCTTTTTTTTGTCATAATAGTTATGCTTTCTTGCATGTATAATATCTATCTTTTCTTTGGTCTCGTTTTTCAATGACATTATGTACTGTTTCTTCTCTATTTTATTTATCTACATCTAACCCTGCCCTTTGCTTCAATTTCTTTTTGGTTTGCCTCTTCTCCTCCTTTTCTAACTTGTCTTTGTTCATTTATTCTTTGAATACGGCTCACACCTTACTATACATTTTAATTTCTATAACACTTTTAGTTTTAAACAATTTTCTTAATTCTTCATTTCTTATTTTGTTTATTTCGTGGTTCTGAATTTGTTTGTTTCATGTTATCTTTTCTTACTATATTCTCCGTATAAATATTTTATGGTTTATGTTATATCCTTTAGCGTAAATTTATAGTCTTGTGTGCAAAAGCGACTTCTGGGCCCATTTTGTGCTTTATATGACTTTTGTTCTATCTTAATTTTTCTTGCATTGTTGTCTGATATATCTTACATGCTGTGGTCTTGATGCTTTCTAAATGTCAATTTTAGAAAATAGGTACTGTGACCGCAATTGTCCACTCCTTGGGTGCCTACTGTTTGTATTTTCCATGCTTTATTCACAATTCTTTGTACATTCCTTTTTGTTCCATTCAATTAACAGTTTTGGTTTTATTCCATCTATTCCTGGAGCTTTCACGTTCTGGTTCAAGTTTAATATTCTCACTTATTTCCTTCGCCTGTCTACTATCTCTCTTTCTTTTCTTTTCGTTTTGTACTCCTTCTTCTGATTTGTCATGATTTATTAACATATCCTAAAAATATTGCTTCCATCTTTTCATAATTTCGTTTGTTTCGTATCCTCCTCTCCCTAACCATAACTTGTTTTATCCCAATTTTCTTGATGAACAAATAAAGATGAAAGAAATAAAAACCATCAAAAAACACAGGCTACAAGAACACCAAGCAAATGAGAAATACAATAAACAGATAGGGAAAAAGATACAGGAGATGGAGATTAAGATATCGCTAATGAGCATAGAAGAGATGTGGGAAAAATTTAAGGTAATCATACATAAGAGAGTAGCAAAAACTTGCGGAGTTACTATCACAGGAGGATTTACGAATAGAACAAGTTGAAGTGAAGAAACATATAAAAGTTGTAAGGTAGCGAGAAAAATAGTAAAAGAAAAGTAATGATAAAGTATCAAACGAAAAACTATTCTACATAGTGTGGCCGTTTTAGAAATTTGAAAATAATTTCTAGCAATTTTCTTGGTAACTTTACTAAAAATGTTCCGCAATATGACGTAATCGATGAACATTATGTAGAAAAGTAAAACTAGTATCTAATAATTTAATTTAATTCGGTGTTATCTACATACTGGATATTTACCACATTTTTATTTCAGATTTTTAGATTGATGCCCAGATGGAAGGGCACGACTCGTTCCGTTGTTGTTGTTCCTGATGTTGTTCCGTTCCTTTTTGTTGTTGTTATTTGTTGTTATTTTGTTTTGCGTTGATTGTATTGTTTGTTGTTGATTGTTGTGTTGTTGATTGTTTAATGTGTATATGTGGCATGTGTGCCATTGTCTGATTTTACATTTTATTTTATTTTATTTTACATTTACCCACATTACACCATTGTTATTGTTGTGTGATGGAAGGTGATGATGATGATGATGATGATTGGCGGCGGCGTGACGACGTGACCCAATATCTCTACCACTT
>JALBCR010001365.1:0-223237 GCA_030710515.1 Abscondita cerata | reverse complement strand
TTAAATAAAGGAGAGTTTAGAACTGAAGTGAAGTAAATAACTCACTTAAAATTATAGGTATCTTTAACTGATTACGCATATGCCAGTAAGTGGGCTAATTATTTAAGGTTTGAATCTCAAAAAAATAAAATTACTTTTTTCTAATCTCAATTAGATTGGATTGTATGTTTTTATGCAGTATTGTTTATGCCTTTTAGAATTTAACAAACACTTTTACAATAGGTTAAGCACGTGTGGTTCAAACTAAGAAATTATTTTAATATTTGCTATAGTGAAAAAAACAACATATTTATTTCTCAAGATTTTGACTCGTTTTATCTTGAATATATCTGCATTTTACGCTAAATCAAATATTTAACTAAATTGATTGTCTTTTGGGTTAGTTAAATTGTAAAAAGCAAGATAAAATCACAAACAATAATGTGTAAAACAAACAATAAAAAATAAAAATTTAAAAAAAAATTTCATTTTTAGGTAATTATAACGAAAATAATCCGTGCATCTTATTTACCAATCCTTCACACGGAACTATGAAGAACGCTTTTAAGTCGCGGGAGATTAACAAAACAAAAAAGACCTCTTTTAATTATAGATGTGCTACAAATGTAAAAATAGCATTTTCTGATTTTACAAAAAGATTTGTTTTGTAATATGATACGTTATTCATCTTTAGTCCAGTTGTGCAATAAGGTGCTTTAATTTGAATGAGGTAGTACTAGGGAGATAATATTGACCCGTATACATATGATATCAAGAGAGTGAATTTAGGTACATTAAAGATTAATAAATTTTACGTAAGTACTCCTTCCTATCTTCAAAAATATGGCATACGTTCGCCACTTTCTCGGAATTTGTTAACGTTATATGGTACACTATAATATTGCGGTAATTGTTTCAGATGGAAAGCGATGATGTCGATTTGACAACTAGTCTTCGTAGTGAATTAGCCGCGTTGCAGTACAAACGAGATAAATTAACTGAAGAAATTAATGAAATGAAAAATCAAATATTTTCTAAAGAACAACGATTGCAAGAACTGCAACTGGAAACTGATCATTTGAAAGAGCAATCGGCAAGACAAAATGCAATAATATCTTCCCTGAAAAAGCGCATTCATGAATTGGAAACCAACGAACGTGAGTTGCACGCAGCGTCCAGACGAGAAGAAATTACATTGCAAACTATTCAACGCGATTTTCGATACACCGAAGAAAAGACTAAGGATTTAGAAAAAAAATTGTATACGTTAGAAATTGAATTAAACTCCGAAGAACAGAAAAAGGAAAGCATCAGAAATTCTTTACGAGATTTGATTAAACGGTTATCGGTTGCTTTAGGAGTAGACATTGCGGAAGTGAAGTTATCTTCGGAAGTTTTAATACATACAGCGTCGGAATTGATCCAAGTGAATTGACTCCATTAAAAAAGTCTAAATTTATTATACCTATTTATTTTATTAGGAAACAGGACGCTTAAAGAATCACAATAACCACATACAAGATACGTTAACAACTTTAGAATTGGATGTTAGGACACTAAGAGATTCATTTGATCGTTGCATCAATGAAAAGACAGCGTTTGCAGAGGCAGTCGTCTTTCCAAATTTTAGAAATTGATAGGATTGAAGCAAGAAAAGGAATCTGTTGAATGCACATCGTTGGTGAACTCGAAAAATATTGATCTGCGAGAAAATTATCTTCCACAACTCGAAATTTAGGTAGTGCCATTACAAACCTGGCACAGCTTGAACCAACCGTATGTCAACTGCGTGGTATGTGTGTTTGTGACAAATTCTTTTGTGACATAATTTTTAGACGATCTAAAAGTAGAAGAAGAAAAAAACCAACGACTTCTTGTATTGAACACAGAGGTTTTTTAGAATCTACAGCTGCAGTTTTAAATACACCGAAACGATTTACTGACTAAGCTCGAAATGCAATCAAAGATTGCATTCGAGATATCTTAGATGACAATAGAGAAAAATCTGGAGTAAGTTAATTAAAACTATTGATTATACTTATACTTCATTTATCACTAGCTCATAGAAGAACTAAAAGAAAAATTAATTATCCAAACTCAACAATTAAATAAGCAGATATCAAACTACGAACAAACCAATACTAAAATAAAAAGTTTAGAGGAAAATAAAGTCTTACTAGAACATAAAATTTACAAAATCGATAACGACTTAAAGTCTTCGGAAACATCCCGTCAAAATCTTAAGAGAGATAAAATTACAGTAAGTTTCAGTATTGAATAAACAAAAACATAAATTTGAATTTTAGTTTCTGTCATTTTTGGAAAGACTAGCTAGAGCTTTGAATATGGATGAGATATCTTCAGAAGCTGGAGTTGATTTGCATACAGAGTCTTTGTTGCTTCGTGCGGAGCAGTTATCAAGATTAGAAAATGAGAAATTGGTCGATAAAGTAAGTAGTATCCAATTATTGTATATATGTGTAATTTTGGATGTACTCAGCTGCTTTGTTGTGGATATGGAACTTTACCACGTTTGCTGCGACGTGAACGGTCTTGTTATGACATACCGTGGTATCGGGAAGTAAGCTTAGTAGTTGACAAATTACATATCGATTAACACTAATTTTGTGTGACCTAAAACCAAAACAAGACATTCATACAATTAAATAGAAAATGAGAACAAGGCAAAGTTTACTTTATGTGGAATAGATCCATAAATTCTAAATAAATTGTAAAAGTCAAAAAAATTTCGGTTTGTACTAGTTGGTGCCAACTCGGTTATATTGTTTGCAATCTATAAATGGAATTAAAATACCAAATGGGTTATCGATTATATTTTTTGCGTTTATTTATACCATGTTGCACATAGAGTCCAAATCAAATGTGAAATCTTTTTCTAATTAGTTTAGGTAAATTATAGGTTTACTAATAGATCTCTTTTCTAATAATTTGTGCTTGAGAAGTAATAATAAAAGAAAGTTCTCTGTATTTGCATTTGATACTCATTCACTAAATTTTAAATTTCTACTACAAACTTTGTTTTTCCCTAGTATTTTTAATCTGGATTTAATAAATTGATTTATTATACATGAAATTTATGCAATTTTATCAAAAAAATTCATTTAATTTATACATTTATTTAGTAATAGGTAGTAAAAAATTGAACAATAGAATTTAATATGTTTTGTAAGTTTTGTTTTGCATCAAATTCAATTTTTCATAGTACATACTAGCGACTTGAATATATTCATTAAACCCAGATAACAGTAAATCAAAATTGGAAATAAAACAAGTATATAGTAGAAAGTTGAAAATTGATATGTATGTATAAAATGCCAATACAAACAAGTTTTCTCAATAACAGTTTCTGAAATTTTGAGAAATTATATCTTATTTGAGAATTTTTGGAAAATTTAATATTTGTCAGTGCCACATGATCACCTTTATGTACACTCATGAAATTTAAAACTTGGACACCACAATTTCTGTAAACAAAAGTTTGCACATTGTGAAGCGGGCTTAAGGGTATCATTTACAATTCTAACAGCAGGTAGTCTCAGCAGGGGTTATCTTATAGAAGGACTGTAGAATGAATCATTACACTAAGCACGTTTTAGAAAATAGGTAATTTACGTTGCTTACTTAATTTTTTCTTTAAAGAATATATTTGAAGGTATCGCTAATTAAACACCATAGCTCGATTAATTATCGAATCAAAATTTTGTTTAGGAAATGTTTACAAAATAAAATTAGAAATAATTTTGATTGTCTACAAGCAATAACTTTTAAATTAAATCAAAAACTAAACATGGTTATTTGGGTTGACTGATTATTACTTATTTTTAAATAAATCTAACCTACTAATTATTGTAAGTTATTAAAAAAAATCATTAAACTCTCTATTCATAATATTTAGTCCTTACAAAATGTATATTTTATGACGTTTCATTTTTTCTGTAGTTAATATAAAAAGTGAAAATAAAAACTAAGGCAATTCTTATTGTCAACGTATATATTTAGTTTTTGACAAGAATTTATTACATAATTATAATTAAGATACCAAGTTATAGTTTAAAATTAAATGAAAACTTTTTTTTAAATAAAGGTATTACTATATAAATAAATATAAGAAATCAATAATGGGTGTGACCTCCATTATTATTGATACATTCTTGGAGGCGTCTGGTCATTGACGCTATCAAGGTATCAATATTCCGTAATGGCGGACGATGTAGTCGGGTCTGAAACTGCATACAGCAGTTTATGTGCTGTTTGCGGGAAAAAAACCGCAAAAAGACGCGTAAAGTGTGTGAAGTGCTCTAGTTATTTTCACGATAGCTGTGCCAAAAATTAAAAATTGTATCGCTGATAGATAGCGAAAATATCAACTGTTGTGATGTTAAAGACGCAAATAACCCGTATACGCAAGACGAAGTTTTAATCATTGAAAAACCTCGGAAATTGATTATTTAAAATCTATTATTAAAGATAAAAATCAATTAATATCCTTGTTACATGACAAAATAGGATTATTAGAAGACAAAATTTCTTTAATGGTTAACCCCGTCTTACAAAAAGTTCAGCTGGTGATAAGGACTTTAATAAGATACAGACAGGCTCGTTGACTACTGTAAATGTTGTACATCGTCCTCAAAATCATAAACAAGACGTTAAGAAGTTACTTAGAAACTCCAACTTACAAGATAAGAAAACTGACCAAATTGATAATGATTTTCAATGTCAAACATATGCAAATGCAGCTGCATCGAATAAACATTTAGAACTGATATCAGGACACAAACAAACTGTAAAAGATAACTGTGAATTTCAAAATACAGTACATCCTAATAGTGGTGAGTGGACTATAAAAACATCACAACGCAGAACCAAAAAAAAGCACCGATTCGAGGCGCGAACGAATCCATTCAAGATATTCGTGGAGTTTCGAAACTTGAAAATTTGTATATAACCAGACTTCAACTAGATCTTGAAGAAATGCTTGTGAAATTTTTAGAAAAAAATAACATTGAGAATGTCCAATGTAAAAATGCCTTCCAAATTACCCGAAATCTATAGTAGCTTCAAGGTAACAGTCGATGCTAATTCACTAGAGGCTATATGTGATTGTAATATTTGGCCCACCGGAGTTACAATAGGAAAGTTTTTTACACCTGGACAAACTTCGGGAGAGGCACAAGAAGACAGAAAACTAGTAAATTCTTGTAATCGCAATATTTCTGAAGAAATGGGTAATTATGATTTTGATCTTATGTCCTTGAATGTTCGATCGCTTAATAATGATAAATTAACGCAACTAGAAATAGATTTGCAAATGTTTAATTTTAAATTTATGTGTTTCTGTGAAGTGTGGACACCCGAAAATTTTTTAAGATTATGTAACATTAATAATTTTAAACTCCGAGCTAACTTTTCTCGAAATACCTATCGTGGTGGCGGTGTTGGAATTTGGGCAAGAACCGACTTATTCATTGAACCAATACAGTTGGAAGAATGTTGCAAAGAAAAAGACTTTGAAATTTGCGGTTTAAAATGGTTCCCACACCTAGTAAATAAGGAAGTTATTTATATATTTAATTGTTATCGTTCTCCAAATGGCGATTTTAATTTTTTTTTGAACTCATTTAATAGCATAGTCTTTAAGATTTTTTAACGGGGTACTAAAATTATAACAACTGGTGATTTTAATTTAAACGCAAATGAAAATAATTCTGAGTTTATCCAAATGAGAAACATGTTTAAATCATACGGCTTGGAACAGATTGTAACACTACCAACTAGAGTTACTTCTAATTCAAGCACTATTTTGGACCATATTTATACTAACATTGCTGATAAGAGTACTGTACATGACACAGTTGTTTCAGATCACAAAATTATTCTATGTAAGTTAGCTATTGAACATACAAACTCGAACGGTAAATATGAAAACGTAATTTTAGTAACGCAAATATATCAAATTTTAAACGTGATATTAATCTTGAAACTTGGCCTGAACTAATGAACCAAAAATTTAATTTAGATGAATGTTTTAATCGTTTTCATAGTACTTTCCTGTATTATTTTGAATGTAATTTTCCCAAAAAACTGTCCGTATTGTTTCAAGTGATAGAAAGGAATGGATAAGTCATGATATCCTAAAATCTAGTAATGCTTTAAAAACCTACACATTATTGTCAAAAAAATCCATACTATTTACCCGTGTATAAGCAAGCTAAAATTCAACATAAAATTTTAATCAGAAAAACAAAACAATGTTTTTATGCGAATAAAATTAAAGCATCAAAAACGCTATGCGTACTACGTGGAATATCATAAATAATGTAACAAATAATTGCAACTATAATCATTTACCTGATCAAATGAATAAGGACGGTAAAATTTTAAGTGATCCCCTCAGTATCGTGAATTCTTTTAACGTTTTATATATAGAGGCGCCCTATACAACATTAAATAAAATTCAACGCCCTGCTAAAATTATTAAAATAAAGGAAACTGTATCTCAAAATAGTATTGTAACACTACCATTTTCTGAAATGGAAATTTTAAACTTAATTTTTAAAATCAAAATAAACATTCTTCAGGTCATGATGAAATACCATGTTTTTATTGAAAGCAGTGGCTAATGAAATAGTTAAACCTATGACTTACTTGATTAATAGATCCTTGCGCGAAGGTATTTTTCCAGGAACTTTAAAATTTCAAAATCATGCCTGTTTACAAAAGGAATGATGTCAAAAACCTCGAAAATTACCGACCTATCGCAATAACATCAGTTTTTTCAAAAATATTCGAATACGCAATGCTAGAGAGACTACAAAAGTACTTAAATAAATATAAAATTTTAACAGACGAACAGCACGACTATGACGGCGATAAATCAGTTAATGCCCAATGTAACAACATTCTTAGACAGCGGTGAATGCCCCACTGGGATATTTTGTGATCTCAGTAAAGCATTCGATTGCGTTGATCATAATATTCTACTTACTAAACTTTATAATATCGGTATTCGTGGACCTGCAGTTAAGTGGTTTAAATCGTTTTTAACAGACAGAACTCAGTATGTGCAAATTTCTCTAAAACAACACAATAAAATGCAATCTTTTAAATCCAATGTAAAATCTGTTCAAATTGGAGTACCTCAAGGTACAATCCTGGGTCCCATACTTTTTATTATCTACATTAATGATTTAGTAAGTTATCTAAACCTCAACTCAAAGGTTTCCGTTACGTCGTATGCAGACGACACATCTCTTGTATTGTCCAATAGCAATGTGAAAATTCTCCAAAGCGACTGTGATTCGGCATTACTTAACTTGAGTAATTGGTTTGCAAATAACTTGCTGTATCTTAATACTGATAAAACATACTTTGTGCAATTCCATTCCCGTCAAAGAAAAAACCTGGAAGAACTAAATATCAAATTTAATAGCATTTCTTTAACAAAAGCTAGGTCTATTCAATTTCTAGGAATATCGTTAGAAGATACATTAGAGTGGTCTATACACTGTAGTCAATTAACAACAAAAATTAATTGTATTTTGTTTTCAAATAAGAAACCTAAAATTTATTCTCCTCAAACCGGAACTTATTAATTTTTATAATGCCAATGTATACTCTAGAATTGCGTACGGTATATGTTTTTGGGGTTTATCGCCTTCAGCAAAACAAGTTTTCATAACACAAAAGCGAATAATCAGAATACTTGGAGGTCTAAAACCTGGAACTTCATGCAAGGATCTGTTTGTAAAATATGAAATCCTAACAGTTAGTGGTATATATATTTACGAAATTGCTAAATATATATATTCAAACAAATCAAAGTTTTCAACTCAGAATATGATCCATAATCATTCTACTAGAGCTAATACACTGTTTAGAGTTCCCTTTTGTCGACTAGACTTAAAAAAGCATAATCCCGATTTAATGGGTTTAAAAATATATAATCATTTGTCAGATTATATTAAAAAAGCAAGTAATTTAAATATTTTCAAAAATAGATTAAGAAAAACACTTATTAAAATTCGTCCGTATACTATCCATGACTTTCTTTCGCTAAACAAATTGCAGTGGTGCAATGAATAATACAATATTGTGTGTATGTATTTTTGACGAACCTTATACATGTCTATTATATGTCAACAAGGTTAATATATTATTATTAATATTGTTATATAATTAATATTAATCGTTCCCCATGCGGTATCAATGGCTGCAATTAGTGCATTACGGTTTACTGGTATAAAATTTGGCCCTTGTTGTCTTCGAATAACAAGAAAATATGTGTAAATAGTAAATGGAATCTACTAACGTAACGTTAAGTCGTTAATTATAGTTACATAACTCTCCTTTCATAAGATATAGTTCATATTAATATGCTTATTGTAAAGCTTCGTACACACCTGAACAACAAACCGAGAAACAAACAGAACAACGAACCGAACGGCAATCGGAACATTAATTTGGACGGTGCTACGTACGAATTTTAGAACAGATTCGCAAGTCCTGATTGTTCCACGAACGGTTTGCGGCGTTCCCGCAACTTGTCGGTTTTTCTCCGACATCAAAGAAAATGCGCGCGAATGCGTTTGCAGGTTTGGACGAATCTAAACAAAACGGCGAACAAACTTATGCGGGAGAATTAAATTATTTATTTTTGTCCTCCCTTTTGTGGGTTTGTTGTGTTTTAGGTAATATTATGGAGTTGACAGAAGAAAAATGTTTTAAATTAATCAGTGTTTAAGAATGCAAAAAAAATGATGTCCCTATTAGCATCATTTGGGCGGGAAATTTCCAAATTAAAAAAAAGCGAAGTAAATTATAATTTTTTACTCTTCTTTGTGCGTAAAATTTGGTTGGCACTATCTTCTTGTTTTCCGCAATTTTCTCTTCTCAATAATAAATATATATGAACTGAAAACTACTGAAAATAATTATGGGAACAGCACAAACGTTCCGTTTGTTGTTCGGATTGTGGAAATCATAAAAGATCGTTTGTCGTTCTGTTTGACTTTCGGTTCGTTGTTATGTTTGTTGCTCGGTTTGTTGTTCAGGTGTGTACGAAGCTTTACAACTTAATTTTTGGCGAATAAAGATTAGTTTGTGATGTAATATTAGAAACACAAATTTATATCATATCAAATTTATGACAACTTAAAACCAAGAACGTGTATGTTATTGCTAAGAAATTATTAAGGAAAAAGCGCAATTGCAGTGTAAATATTTATAATTAGATATTTTCGAAAGTTTATAAGTCCTCTATTGTAATCTTAATACTTAAAAGAAAATCCTGTCCATTAGCATTATAAGGAAATGGTTTTACTTTATGAATAAGTTTCAATAACAATAGAATATCCTTGCTTGTTTAATTTACTTCCTTTGAGTCATATTGCTCTAAGGGTTGTTACATTGGTCATTAGAAGTATGTAATAAATAAACAATTACCTACTGTTTGAGAATAGGTAGTGTGAACCAATAAATAAAGTAAGAAATGTAAATTCCATTTTAGTTTAAAATTTCAAGTGTTGTGAAAATGCCACCTCATCTCGGTGCTGATTTGAAAGCGCGGATTGTTTCGGAATTAGCGGCGGGCCGTAGCGTGCGTGAAATTTCACGTATGTTAGATATACCAAAAGCACCGTAGGGCATTACCGAGTAAAATGGAATCTTGAACACACTTTGGAAAGAGCCATCGGAAGTGGTAGACCTAAAGTATCTACACGTGCTCAAGATCTCGAGTTGTTTCATTACGTAACAGAACAACCATTTGCTACATACCCAGGGCTATAGCAGATACACATTTTCCCGGATGCCGTATAACTGCACAAAAAGATTAAAGGAGATGGGAATAAAGAAGTATAATGCTGCTGCGAAAGAAGTTCTCAGTGACGAAAATATGAGACGTCGTCTGGAATTTGCAAGGCGATATGTGAACGAACCTTTGGAATTTTGGAATCGAGTGATTTTTAGCGACGAAAAACGTTCAATAGCCGCAACGATGGACCACTAAAAGTTTTTAGAATGGAAGGAACTCGTTACGAAAATAATCACATATGTCCTAAAAACGAAGTGGTTATTTTTCTGTGAATGTGTGGGGTTGGGTTAGCGCGCGGGGTCCAGGAGTTTGTTGGGCTATCGATGGACGTCTTGATTCTGCTGCGTATTTAGATATTTTGGAAACTATTATGAAACCTTCAGTCGAAGTGTTTTATCCAGACGAAGATTATATTTTCCAACAAGTAAGTATTTCTTATTTCACTATACTTTCTCCAAAAATAGTTCGGGATCTGTTGAATTAACATTTTCATAATGTATTTTGTTGTTAAAGGACAACGCCCCTATTCATACTTCGCGGGTTGTGCGCAATTGGATACGAGAAAATAACTTGGAGCTGTTACCCTGGCCAGCAAAAGCCCAGATTTTAACATTATCGAAAATGTTTGGGCTCGAATACTTGCTGTTATCCGAAGACAACAAGGGCCAAATTTTATACCAGTAAACCGTAATGCACTAATTGCAGCCATTGATACCGCATGGGAAACGATTAATATTAATTATATTGATACCTTGATAGCGTCAATGAGCAGACGCCTCCAAGAATGTATCAATAATAATGGAGGTCACACCCATTATTGATTTCTTATATTTATTTATATAGTAATACCTTTATTTAAAAAAAAGTTTTCATTTAATTTTAAACTATAACTTGGTATCTTAATTATAATTATGTAATAAATTCTTGTCAAAAACTAAATATATACGTTGACAATAAGAATTGCCTTAGTTTTTATTTTCACTTTTTATATTAACTACAAAAAATGAAACGTCATAAAATATACATTTTGTAAGGACTAAATATTATGAATAGAGAGTTTAATGATTTTTTTAATAACTTACAATAATTAGTAGGTTAGATTTATTTAAAAATAAGTAATAATCAGTCAACCCAAATAACCATGTTTAGTTTTTGATTTAATTTAAAAGTTATTGCTTGTAGACGTTTTTTAAATCAAAATTATTTCTAATTTTATTTTGTAAACATTTCCTAAACAAAATTTTGATTCGATAATTAATCGAGCTATGGTGTTTAATTAGCGATACCTTCAAATATATTCTTTAAAGAAAAAAATTAACCCATTAAATTGCCTATTTTCCAAAAATGGAACATTCATTGTTTTAGCTTCTGTATGACAGATAGAGCCACATATCTTAATTTTGGTTTTAAAATTGTAATAAATACACCTGAGTCGCCAATTTGATACTTTTGTCGCAGTGATTGAACGAAAGATAGCGTTGCTGAGATACAGTGAATAAAATTTTCAATTTTTTTATAAAACATTTCTTCAATTGTAAAGGTAAGTTATACATGTATAAATTTTTATTTATGTAATTGATATTATGGTGTTATGAAACCTATTTAGTTGAACTCCAAACACAAAACAGATAAATATATGCCGGTTTTTTGTATAACCTCACATTTTTGAGCGTTCCAATTTTGGAACATGGCGTAAAGTAGATACTTATTTTAGTAACCGGGAGTTATATTTTATTTCAGTTATTATGGATAGATTGGGTCCGATGAATGCTAAATCCTTTTATGGAAATAAAATAGGATGTGCAGCAAGCAGTCTAAATGAACTTCTAGATAAATTGCAGGACTCCGAATTTCATGCTGCGGATATTTTATAACACCTCCAGATAGAGACTCTGATGGTGATTCTGAAATGTCGGAGGTGAAGAAAATGTAGAAAACTTTGCCGATAAATTATCATCAAAAATTTTAAGGGCTCCTGCAGAGGCTACACTTATTACGCAAAAATTAAATTCGGATAATGGCAGTGATGAAGAAGATCCTGTAATTTCTTATTCGACTCCTCGTATAAAACGAGCTAGATGTTCGAAAAATATTCCCGATCTAGTAAGCAGTGATGATGATGAAGAAAATATAGATGCCAAGAAAATCTCAAAGCCAAAAAGAGGATCAAAGAGATCAAAGCTCTCATCAGTGTGGATCAGAAGCACAAGTGTAGAAGATAAAATGCAATCGAATACATACTCAGCGGCCAACAACATGGAGAAACTAAATTGTACAGAATTGTTTGAACTCTTCTGGGATAGTAGTTTATTTGAGTTTATAAAAGAACAAAGTATTTTGTACGCAAAACAATTGGATGCAAATAGTTCGTTTACTGTAGAAGTTGAGGAACTAAAAGTGTTTTTTGCAATTTTATTGATATCGGGATATAGTTCCAAACCTCGCAGAGATATGCATTGGTCCTTAGATAGTGATCTTCGAAACTCAGCTATTGCCAGCGCAATGTCCAGAAATAGGTTTAGAGAAATTTTAAAATTCTTACACTTTGCTGATAATACAAAACTAGACTCTAACGACAAATTTGCTAAAATACGCCCTCTCATCAAACATCTAAATGAAAAATTTATTCATTTCATGCCGAGTGAAAAAATATCGATGTAGATGAATCTATGGTTCCTTATTACAGTCACCACAGCTGTAAGCAAAGGATTCAGGGGAAACCAATACGATATGGATTCAAGTTCTGGTCAATGAATCTATCAAACGGCTACCTTATTAGCACTGATGCTTATCAAGGTAAAGGAACTAGAATGGTAGATGACGGCGATCTCGGTTTGGGGGCTTCTGTAGTGCTAACCTTTGCAAATAGGCTCAATGCTAAATACACAGATTGTCGTTTTAATTTCTTTACAGATAATTTTTTACGGGCTTGTCGTTAACGGAAAAATGACTAATTTAGGGTATGGGTGCACGGGAACAATACGGGAAAACCGAATTGGAAATTGTCCTTTGAAGAAAAATAGTATGAAAAGCTCCGCAAGGGGATCAATTGATTCATTCTGTAATTCCGAAAAAAATCTTATTATAATTCAGTGGAAAGACAATTCCATTGTGCAGGTAGCATCCAATTGTTTTGGAGTTAATCCAACAAAGCTTGTAAAAGGTACTCCGCAGCCGACAAAAGTACATACAAGTGGAAATGCCACATGCAATAAATCAGTATAATTGTCATATGGGTGGAACTGACCTAATGGATAGGAACGTTTCCAACTATAGAATAAAAATTCGCAATAATAAATGGTGGTGGCAAATATTCACCCACCTTCTCTCAGCATCTATTTCAAATGCTTGGTTATTACATAGAATTAGTCATGACAATAATATCGTGGCGAAAGAAGAAAGTTTCAAAAAGCTTGCAACTTTGGATTTATTAGGATTTATAAGATATATTGCGCAAACATACTTATTGTTAGGGCGAAAAAAGAGTGTTTAGGTAGACCGAAGACCGTTAAAGAACCACTTTTTCATAACATTCCTACAGCAGTAACAAATAACACTTCGGTATTTCACTATCCAGACTCATTTAGACAAAATCGTTGTAAAGTGTGTAAAAACACTACCTTTGGTTGTGGGGTATGTCTTGTAAATTTGCATCCAATTAACTGTTTTAAAACTTTTCATTTACCTACATAAGTCATTATCGTTATATAGTTTTTATTCATTGTATTTTCATATTCATTTGTATTTTCGTAAATAAATTTAATTTTCAAAAAAAACTTATTATATGCCAAGTTCCAAAATTGGAACACATTTTTTTATTGCCTAATTTTTAAATTTGGACACTTTAAAAAAATAATTGATTGTAGTCGACTTACATTGACAAATTTAACCCAAATTCATTAAAAAAATTAATTAAAATTTGGCCATGAATGGGTTAAGTAAGCAACGTAAATTACCTATTTTCTAAAACGTGCTTAGTGTAATGATTCATTCTACAGTCCTTCTATAAGATAATCCGTGCTAAGACTACCTGCTGTTAGAATTGTAAATGATACCCGTAAGCCCGCTTCACAATGTGCAAACTTTTGTTTGCAGAAATTGTGGTGTCCAAGTTTTAAATATCACGAGTGTAGATTATGTTACAAATATAAATATCAATTCCAAACCGAAGAACACATATTGATTGTTATCTAATTCTAAATAAATAAAGTACAAATTTATTTTAGAAAACATTAAGTCTATTCTTCATGTTATTGTATTCACACATTTGTTAGTAAATACCTGTTATAATCATTGCAATCCCTCCCACAAAATTCAACACTGATTTGTAACGTTATCTTTATTTGTTGAAGTTATGGATTGGTGCTTAAAAATGCCAGTTATGATTAAATAAATTAGTACACTCAGTCTTTTACATTTATTATTAAAAAACGACGACCATGGTTTCAAAGCTGCCTAGTGCATTGTTTTCAATTATAATTAAGTTAGAATTTACTGACGTTTTTTGATTTGTTTATTTATTTGTATGGTACATTTTAAATATTGTATTGTGATGTAAGTGTTATGTATGGTGTCCCAGAAGATCAGTGTAAACCTGTATAGTGCAGTGACGAAATCGTGTGCAATAGTGCATTGGTTCGTCTTGGCAAAGCATTTACTTCAAGGTTTAGAAAACCACCAAAACCTAAACATGCCAATCCATACCCACCCTTGTATTCACATGTAATAATATTAATTGTGTAAACATTATAAAAGGATAAGAAGAACATAAAATATAACAGCACAGCCATTGCATGACGACATATAATGGACCGATCCAAGAGCCAGTCACAACAATGACGAAAAAAATAGTAGGTTAAAGAAATAGCAAAACAAAATAATGGAAAAACAGATAATCAAGACAAGAATACAAAATAATGCTAAACTTCAGATGTCCTTCAGATTCGTAAGCCATAATATTGCTTTATCCGTTTTGATAATAAATGTTAAGTACTGGGTGTACTAATTTACTTAATCATATCCTTTTTATATACAGTGTGATTTATAAGCTCACCGATAAACTTTGAGAGATAACAGCTAATGTAATTTTGAAAAAAAGTTGTATTTGAACGTATGTCTAATTTCACTTATTAAAAGAATTAGAAGACTTCAAAGTTTCAATTAATCTTTATTAAATGACTTAAATATGTATTATTAACAGTCACTTTACACTGGCATAAACTTATAAATTGTTAATTTGCTCAAGATATACAATTTGTTTCATATGCCCCCATAAAAAAGGATTTAAATTTAAAAATAATTAAATTGAAATTTAAAGTTGCTGCTATTAGGTAAGTTCGCTCCGTATGCAGAAAACTTTAAAGTCCTCTAATACCTTAAGTAAGTTAAATTGGACATATGTATATACAATTTTTTTCTCAAAATTACATTAGCTGTTATCTCTCAAAGATTGTCAGTGAGCTAATAGATCACTCCGTATAGTCCATATATCAACAAAGGTTTTATGTGAACGTGACACATTTCATCAAAAATATTAATTATAATAAAATAAATAGTTTTTATTGCTTTTGGTTTAAAATTGAGAAATACATTTTTCAGAGGCTAAAACTGTCTATTACATTGCCTAAATTGCTCACGTTTCGCCCCTGACTAATGGGGGCTTCTTCATAGGCTAAAACTGTCTTTTAGGCAATATAATAGACAGTTTTAGACTCCAAAGAAGCTCGCATTAATCAGGAGCTTTTTATCCTCTACCGTGAAATTCCCTAAAAGGAATAGCATAAATAAAACCCATGCCGGAGGAACATACCACTTTAAATTATTATTATTATGATCATTATTGTTATTATTATTATTATTATTGTTATTATTAAATCACACAACTTTCTTTAGCATATGATTACTTTATAAAAAGTTTAAATTATTTTGTGTTAAACCTTATTCTTTGAAAAATTGTGCTTTACGATTTATGGCAAGATAGTATGACAAATTCCCATAGATATCTGTTTCCATAGATATCATAATTCTCCAACTCACTCTACTATGTGTCCAACTCTGGCTTCTGTGTGTTATAATTGGGGTGATTCATTGATTGAATACTCAGCTTTTTATGTATTGAGGTATCATGTGACTTCCAAATATCCATTTAATTTCACCGAACCCTGCTTATGCAACCCTTATTCTCTTGGAGACTTTAGCTGTCCAATTTTGTTTGTTAAGTTTTAGGATTTGCCCTACGTTTCTATTTTCTCTCTGATCTTTTTGATTATGGTTTATAAATGAGTATGGCTAGCAGTAATCAGTCAAGTAAAGTTGTATCAACCAAGTACATCACTCAACTCGCGCTATCAAGTTCGAAGTCCGCGAAGTGCATTCGCCACATTACCGCGCGAGATCAACAAGCATCCACAAATCCACGACACAAAAGATGGGAGGGTCCGAATCAAAAGAAGATATCATTCTGCAAAACGCCAACAAAAACGCAACGGCCAATTTGACCACCGCCGAAAACCTTCACATGGTGACAGTCGTCCTGCTAATCTTTATTTTCCTACAATTAGTCGCAAAAAATATTTGGGTGTTACAATCAAAACTAAGTTTACGAAAATTTTGTTCCAAAAACGTAACATAAATAGAAGTTGCACAGTATCTCAGCGGAAAAAGGGGTGGTCGTGTGATAAATTGCGTTCGTGAAATAAAACGGTTGGGTACCGGGATGCAAAACCATCAATGAAATTCGATAAATTTGTCAAAGTCAAGTGGGCAAAAACAAGGATGCGACGTAATCTTTGCTTCTAGCTCTTGTTTGCCGGAAATTTATCAGAGTGGGTACTTTTGGATAGATCTAGCTTCAAAATACTGTCACAACCTGAAAAAGTTAACACAAACCGCAAAAAATCAATATCAGACATAAATTAAAAACGCTAGTTACAATGTAACATTAAACAAAAAATAAAATAAACACTACTAGCTAAATAATTAATATAGTGAAGGCGTGATTAACGACGCGAGATAATATTTAAATGATCACGTGATTGATACTTTTCATTCAGAAAATACTAAATTTACTACATTAAAGGAAAATTGTAGTATATTCTTACAAATCAATTCAAAATTAATTCAACCGTAATGCTATTTAATATTATGCGATTTGTTTTAAGAATTTAAATGTTTCGATTACAAAATGTCCAATTTGTGAAAGAAAGGGCGTAGTGCACAAATATTTCTAAAAGGTCTTAGACAGGAATTAAAACATTAACGGAATTATACACTGGATTCGCAAACACTCCGCGTCAGTTAAAATAGAGTAATAATCCAATACAACAAATTTTATCAAGTTTTTCTCAATAACGTAATAAATATCTTAACTTGCTTTTGAGGTAGCAAAGAACTGAGACGTGGCGTAAATTCTTGTTAGAAAAGCCCGAAACTGGTACGTCGAAACGATAAATTTCTTTTCGAAAAAAATTCTACCTGCTTAGGTAACTAAATTCATAGTTTACACCCGCTTTACACGAATGTGAGAATCGGATACGTGAATTCCCCTAAAACTACAAACACTGAATAATTCGGTCTGAAGTACATTAGTAACCGCACATGCAAAGCAAGTCAAAAGACCAATATTTTCAAAAACTTTAGAACACAAAAATGCTATTATTTTTGTTTATTTAACTCTCCTACATTTTAAAGTAAGTAACGGTCTATTGCAAACTGAACTATCTTAATGCAAAACTGCTCCCCTTTTTCCCAGGCGACACAAATTCGTGAAAACTGTTAAATAAAATGATCAAACTGTCACGTACGCAAAATGAACAAAAACATATCCTTTTGATGAAAATTAAACGCAAATTTTTTTATTGTGCAACATAAAGAGACCTAAATTTAGAACGAAAAATAACGACAAAGGTCATATGCGCTTTCCAGAGAAATGTAACAAGGGCACTAAACACACTTCAAGTGGCGCAACCACAGCAACTTCTTTTTAAATATATTTACCAAATGAACAACAAAAAGCCCGCGTTTTTTGAAAAATTGCATTGATGTTAATATAGTATCTTTTTCCAATCTTCCAGCGTGAAGAGTTTTGGTGAAATCACATCTCCCGGTTAGACACTTCTCATTAAGGTTATTGTTGTAGGTTTATCCTTATAGTCTTCATAGGTGTTGTGTATAATTGGTCTATATCGGAAATCTATTCTACATTTGTTTATGGCCTCTTGTACCCCTCGCAGTTCTATACTATCAAACGCTTTCTCATATTGAGTAAAGACGAAGAGCAAGAACAGAACATATTTGTTAGCTTTTTACAAGGGTTCTTATCGTGAGAAGATGGTCCATGTTATACGATGTAATAGATCTCTTTCAAAATACAGCATATTCAACTGGTTAATATACATCCATTTAAGAAGTTAAGTGGTTGGTGATAATGCTAATATGATATTATTGGGATCTCCGTTTTTAAACAATAATACAACTGTTCTCTCATTTATTGAACAGAATTTTAAAGGTTTGTAGTATGATCTCTTTATCTTCGTTTAACATTTCTTCCAGGATTCTATCTAGACCAGCAGCTTTAGTATTTTTCAATTCTTTTAGAACTTATTTCTTCTCTCGTAAGTCTCTATACCTCTATACAGGTCGTGTCAATAAAAATGGACGCCGGACATATAATATTGTACACAATTGAAAACAGAATTTTTATAAGAAAAGTGACCATTAAAAAAAAGTGACTAAAACGGCAGCTAGGAAGCGTAACAGTCATGACTAAATAGAAAATTAGAGTTTTCGTTGTTTTTGCTTATTTAGAGGATATTCAAAAGAGTTTTAATAAAATTCTGAAACATTTTTAAATATTTTATGTCTTTAACTTTTTCAGGTACTTTTTTAAATAAAATGATGGATAGAGAACAAAGCTTTAATTCAAATGCCAATTAATCTGCTCCTACGAAATTTAATAAACTTGAATGTGTTAGAAAGAGTTCTTTTAGTTTATCGTATTAGCGTTGCCGGTTAACAATGTAATCAACAAATAATGTCGTTTTTCTGAAAAATCAAATAAAATCACAAGCCTAATTTTACACGGTAAAATTGAGAACTAAAGCTTAACAAAATAGTAAAAACCGCATCTTGATATCTTTTTTCTATTTTTAGATATTAGCTTACAAAATTATATTTTTAAACTATTTTACAAAGTGGATATTAAAACAAGTAGGCTATGGAACTAAAACCTAACTCAAAATCGTTTTAAATATAATAAATAAGAATACTATATTACAAGTACTGTATTTTTCAATCCTTGCTTAGGTATATTTTCTGAGACCTTCTCTAATATTCTTTTTTTATTGTCTTATTAATTCTGCACATTCGACAGATTTTTTTAATCTTTGCTTATAAGCCATCTTCTTTGTTTCATTAGTTTCTTTGTGATGTCGCTTGTCTTATTATCTTTCTGGTTTGTTTTCCGGGTTTGGTTTGTGCCTTTCTTTGCGTTTTCTAATTTATATTAATCTTTGCTCGTAACATCCTATGATCGTTTGCAGTGATAAGTCGGTTCAGGGTTGTAACATCTTCAAAAATATTTTTCTCGTTAGATATGTTGTAGTCGAGTTCGTTTTTGTTTCTCCGTTTGGTGTTGAGAATAAGACTGGCCGTCGGAAAAACCAACAAATGGATCGAGAGCAACACCAAAGTTCTGAACGCTATAGAATACATCACGGAGTTGAAGAGAAGCTTTACAGAACATAACGCACGACACAGAAGTAAGGAATAGAACGCCACTGTTCAAAATTAGACAGTATGGACGGAACACAGAACATTGAATGAAGCTAGGTGAGGCCTACATCTAAAGTTGTACCACATATGGATAAGGAGGAGAAAGAAGTATCGCATTATAACCAAATATATTTTACTAATTATACAAAAAAGTAAAACCATTAATATCTTTCGTCACTACACTATACAGGTTTATACTGATCTTCTGAGCACCATACATAACACTTACATCACAATACAATAATGAAAATGTATCATACGAATAAATAAATATTTTGGGAATTTTCTTCATTCACCATGAATTAACCAATAACTAGTCACCACTTTAGTGTTTAATATTTTTGATAAAATAGGTAAATAAATAAAATTCTGTTGATACACACCTCTGCAGTAACTTCCAATTTTAGACGAGTAGATCAGTGACACGCAAAACAATTTTTAAAAAATCGTAAAGCTCGTATTTCTATAACTCCTTGTATGTTCGTAATGTACTTTGAATTGCCTAAATAGTAAATACCACTTATAAATGTTGCACCAAATCAAGCTTAACAAATTGCAGTGTTATATTTTAATGATGTTATTCCTCAGACAGCGGTAGTTTATCAATTGCAAAGAAGAGTACGAACATTACGCGAACAACTTCAAAGAAAAGATCTTCATTTGGATTTGTTAAGAAGAAAATTGGCTTTACAAGAAGACAATACTAAAGCAAAATTTCTTTTACAAGGTGAAAGAGACGAGGCTAATTTGCGTGTTAAGAAGCTTAATAAGCAAATTGATAAATTACATGTTCAATACGCCGATTCTAAAGATCAAATCTGAGACTCAACGCTCAATTAGCCGAAGCGGCAAATTACAAGGTAAGCATAATACTAAATACACTTGTTCAAAATAAAATGATTAGAAACATTTTAGATAACAGCTTTAGAACGCAGTCGAAAAGTAGAAGATTTGCAAAAACGTTTAATTGAATCTGAATCACTTCGCACTAAATGTAATCGAAAAGTATTGTTATTAAAAGACCAAGTACGCGTAACAGGTCAAACAGTTGAAGAAGAACGTCATATCAGTGATCATTCACTTCAACTCCTCCGTGACGAATTGGCACGTCTGAAAGATAATTTGTCCGAAATAAGCCGAAGAGAATCGCAATTACAAATTTTTAAAAGTTCAGTTGCTAAAATTTTGGGAGTAATTTTACCTGTGCCTGACTTCGAATTGGTGTCGCGTTTACAAAAATTAGTTGATGCCCATCATGATTTTACTATCGTTTCACGAAGATACGATGATCCAGTTTTACGACTAACTTCTAGAAGTCCCACTTTAGGAAGTAGGTATACTGTTCTCCTGATAAAACTAGATATGATGATTCAGGTTATGTTGATGCTGCAGATTTTATTGATATTGACGGCCATTTGTACAAAAGACCTTCAACGTGACCCCTGTAGCTACATAACTATAACATAAAAAGTCGTACACGTAGTCATTGTTCTTTAATGGAAGACGTATTTGTAACAAATGTATTAGCATTTTATCAAATGCAATGCCATTTATAAACTTACATTATTTTGTACGTTATACTTGTATTACTTGTTAATTATTACTACATAACTAAAGTCTAAAAATACTTTTTTGTGAAAGAGACAAGTAAACTATTTTAGAATATTTTTTACATTTTTGTATGGTGAATCGTTATTTCTTACCCGTACACACAAACAGATCTTTTAATTAGTAATCACTAGTTATTTTGACAAAATACGCGTTTTATTTTAAATGGTTTATTTATTTTAAATGTGAAAGTAAAAATTTAAGTGTAGTACACTTAATAGTTGGCATTTTTCTTAGTTTATACTATTCACACGTGTCAATGTTTACACGAGATGTCGCAAGACACACATTTTACTTATGTAAAAATTTTAAATTGTTACAACCACGGTCGGAAAATTCATATGGAGCATGTCAAACCATAATTGTAGTGTTTCTCCTAACCAGAGGTGGCGCTGTTGTTAATGTTATAACGAATGTCATTATTTTTAATTTAATGATATAGTCAATTTAATTTGTAACGTTTTCACACTTAAAACTATTCATATAAATAAATAAAGTATAATAATAAATTGGCATTGTTATTGGTATTTGTATAAGTTATTATTATTATTATTATTATTATTATTATTATTATTATTATTATTATTATTATTATTATTATTATTATTATTATTATTATATATAGAAGAGTTGCTGAGGCAAACCTATTTAGCAATTTAAAAGTTTTAAGTATATATATGTATATATGTATTCGATAGGATTGTGTTTTTACTATTACTTATTTGTGTGTTTTATCATATTCTTTTAAAAGCATAAACTGTAGTTGAGTTAACGGTTGTGTTATTTAATTTGTTCCAAATTTCAAATGTGCGATTCATTAAAAGTATTGTCGAAAAGATGTCTTAAATTTTTCTTTTTGAGTTTGAAATTGTGCCCTCGTAGTCGGGAGTCGGATTGTAATTCCATGAATTCTGAGGTATCTCCTGGCCATTGATTGTGCGTTATTCTAAACACTTGAATTAAATCTGCTCTGTTATAGCGATTGCCCAATTCACAAAATTGCAAAACTTTTAATCGTTTACAATAAGGCTTATATTTACAATCAACAGGCCACCTTGTCACTGCATGTTGTACTCGATCAATTAAACGTACATCTTTGAGGTAATGAGGTCTCCAAACTGGCACAGCATACTCTAAATGGGGTCTAATATACAGTTTAAAGATTCTCGAACATAATTCAGGACTTGGTTTGGAAAAAACTATTTTACTGAATGTAAAACCGCAAAGCCTTTTTTAGCAGCTTTAGCACTCTGATTGATCCAAGTCAGCTTGTTATCAACAAGTACACCCAAGTCGTTTTGACATGTAACCTCAGCTATGTTACAGTTTCCACACCGATATATCTGTTTAGGGTTGTTGTCGCCCATATACAACACAGAACATTTTTTACGATTTAGGCACAGAGACCACTGGTTACTCCACTCAGTTACAAGATTTAGGTCGATTTGCAATTGATTATTGAATTTTGAAGCGGTAAAGATTTGTATGTCATCTGCATAAGCTGAAAAATTGCATTTTAACATAGTTAGTAGGTCAGCTGTGTAAAGAACAAACAATAATGGATCAAGTACCGAGCCTTGAGGCACGCCACTTGTAACTCGTTTCTTTTCCGATAATACAAAATCTACTCTAACTGCAAACATTCTTGATGACAAAAACGCTTGAATCCAGTTTAAGACATGTCCTCGAATGCCAAATCTTTCAAGTTTATATAGCAATAAAAATGCGACACCCTATCAAATGCTTTACTGAAATCTAGATAAACGATATCGACGGTATTTCCTGTATCTAGCAACTTAGTCCATTTGTTACACGAAGTAAGTAAATTTGTAACTGCAGATCGGTCAGGTATAAACCCATGTTGGTTTACTGGTATGACTTTTTATTTTGTAAAATTCAAATAATTGTCTAACTAAAACTTTTTCAAAAAGTTTACACGTAGTGGATGTTAGACTAATAGGCCGGTAGTTATCTGCTATACGTTTATCTCCCTTTTATATATTGGTGTAACAATGGCTTCAAGCCATTGTGTTGGCAACCTGCCACTTATTAACGACGTTTGAAAAATTCTGCATAGAGGAGCAAACAAACTTTGGGAGCATAGCCTAATGGTTTTTGCATTGAGGCCATCAGGACCGGGCGCAGAGTTGACAGGCAGTTTATTAATTTCGTTAAAGACATTTTTTTCAGTAATAAAAATATTTGAAAAGGTGTCGGAATATGTAACATAAGGGTGAACTATTGTAGGTCTGTTGTTGTTTACATGTGAAGTAAAGATTGAAGCAAACGTTTCTGCCAGAACATTTGCAGTTTCAAGGTAGCTTTCACTCAAAGCTCCGTTAAAGTTATTTACTACTTTAACACTGACTCGAGAAGAAAGATGTTTACGCAAATGACCATAACAGCTTTAGGTTTGTTTAATAAAGTGTTTTCAAACTTCGTTTTCTTTTCAAAAATTTTGTTTTTCAAAAGATTAGAAAAATTACGATGTACATCATAATCACTTTGAACACCAGAACGCTTAAAGTTTTGCCATAGCTGCCTTTTTGTGGCGAATCATTCTGAGTAAAAAGTCATCGATCCAGGGTTTGCACATGTCTCGTTTCCTAGATATAATGTAACTGTGTTTAGTAAGATAACTATTAATAGTCGACAAAAAGTACTGCCATTGCGATTCAACACTATCTAGTTGGTAAAATAAAGACCAATCATGTTTAGTTAAGTCATCATTTAGAGAAGCATATGATATTTGTTTATAGGTCTTAATTTCAATTTTTGGTGTTTGATACAAAAGTACTTGCACATCAAATGTTATTTTGCAGTGATCAGAAATGCCAATTGGAGAGGAGAAATGGAAAGTCAAGGGAACATAAAGCAGTATCTCTGCAACGTGCGGGTCGGAGAGAGAATAGCCAGGACGGTATCTTTGACGGTTAAATTAGAACCGGAACCAACTTTCTCTTAAAGGAAAGAGCTCACGCTTATATAAGGCATAACTTAAGTGGGGCAACTAGCTTACGAGAGGGGACTGCGTGCGCACAAAAATTAAAGCAGGGCGCTGTCGGATTTCGTACAACAGGTCGCTCGTTATCTTTCGATTTGGGTTTACAATTAATAATATACAACATTAAGAACAGTTAAATAAACAACAAAGTTGCTGCGTGAATAGAAAGGTGTTTTAATGTCGTTCTGACTTATTTAGTGCTATTAATGCAAGGAAATAGTAAGTACAGAAGTTTGCGTTTTAGACGCGCATTTATGTTATTTAATTTGTAGCCTCATTGAAATTTACGTAGAAGACTCGACAGACAAGGGATTTTTCCTTTTAATTTTGGATTTTGATTCTCTTTCTTGTTTCTTCCTTTTTTGATCCCTTTCTGGGAACGATGCAACTTCTGAGCGATCCTCGGTAGTCATACGATACCTGCCGACTACGAAAGCAGTGGAGACCGATTGTCCGTGCTTTTGGGCTACTATACTTCTGACAGAATATGCGATAAGGATATCTAACCGGACTACGTATTACAGACAAGTGTTTTCATTTCGTGTACTCATATTTCGTACATCCCGTCCTATTGCTACCTTATAGTTATAAAGACAAAACAAAAGAACCTGATAATTAACGCAAAATTTGTGCATATTTTATCAATAACCAAACGCTTTACTAGCCGAATCAATTTACCAAAGACGCGTTGAAGTTTGCCTGCGTGGTTTGGATAAGACGGTTATCGGTTGCGAACCAAAATAAGCCTATCTCTCTTTTTGGTTTGAAATTAACGGTATTGTTCACCGTAATCTTATAATTTGTCTAATTACTTGTGTATACGTCGTTTATTTTTGCGTACGTTCTTGTATTTTATGTAATTGACAACCGAAAGCGTTAGTTCTAAGTATTGAGTATTGAAAGTTTGCTTGGGTTTACGGCCAAGTAAGTTTCACTTTTTTGTACTTGAATTTATATAAGTTTGACAAGTTAATATATGAGTAGAAATTTCGTATTGATTTCTGCGTTTCATTCCGACTTTTAACCACTAATTTAACGAAAAGTGTGGCGCTCCCTAAATATGGATACTGCGCTCCCATTAAACTCGTTCTATGTACCACCCACGACACCGGAAGAGGCAATGTCGTGATGACTAGCTTTCGGTTTCGGAGCGGTTTCGAGGTAGGTAATTCTTAATCGAAAGATTAGCTAAAATTTTCTTTAAGGTTAACATTTTTTTTTCGGGACTTATAGTTTACCATGTCTCGTTTTACTGGACAAAATTTACGTCACAAGATTACGTTTTATAATCTTTGGTTATTTTTCTATAGTTACAACACAATATGTCTACCGTTTTATCAAACGTTTTTTTGTTCAACCACTAACTACCACTAACTCAATACTACCAACTTATAGAAAGTTACTATTGGCTACATTCAACTCTTCCCCTCAAAAAACTTTCTACACTTGCGTACATTAAAAGAACTAAAACAGTAAATTCCTTTAAAACAAATATTTAATATTAATCATATTTCGTAAATTTTGAAAAACATTTTTACCCAAAGGTTTTGTAAACATGTTCGCATGTTGTTCATTGCTTTTGTATCAAATATTTGACGAAAGGATATTTTTAATCTAAATGCTTTACTCCTTTTGACTGTTCATGAGAACTCGCAATACGAATTGCCGCTTGATTATCTTCATAAATATTAACATGACAATCAAAGTTTAAATCTAATTCAAATAGCAAGTTTCTAAGTCAGTAGCCCTTAGTAGCACACGTGCATAAAGACACATATTCTGCTTCAGTTGTAGAAGCCCCACGAAACAATATTTCCAAAAACGTAAAAAACAGATTTGCGATCAACAGTATCGCTTCCCCAATCAGCATACTCATATCCCACAATTGCGTCATTACTTTGTTTCTTATAACCTAAATTAATATCGAGTGTACCCTTAATTACTACCTTGATAATCTTTTTTAAAGATATATACAACGCTAAACTAGCTTGGTTTTGGTAACGTGACAACAAAGATAATCAGTTACGTAAATCAAGTCTTGAACGTAGGATCGCGTACATAATACAACCATTGATTATAAAGTTACTAAAGATGCGCAACGCATATGGGGAAAATGTAACCGACAATTTCACCGATTTGTAGATGGCTCCACTGACAATTTTCAGAGAAATATTTTTAGTTGCATTCTAGTGCGCGTTGAATTAACGTCACCGTCCGCTCCGAGTTTATACGTGTCTGGAAGTGATTTGTTATGACAATGGCTAAAGTGCGAGTATGTGAACTGCAAAAACAATACGAAGAACAACAGAGACCAAGGTTTTTTTAAATTCCCAATAAAAGATGTACACCGCCCCAGCGAGTGGCAAAAAAATTGTGGGAACATTGTTATTGCCCTTGTAAAAATATTGACGATTTAGGAAATAAGTTAATTTGTGACGAACATTTCTTAAGGTCGGACATAATTATAAACAATAAAAGAAAACAATTACATAAAATGCAGTGCCGATAAAATTCGAGACAGAAGGTATGTACTTACAAAGCAAATTAATATTGTTTTTATTTACCTACTGAAATAGTTTTGTGTATTAACTTATCTTTCTATAGTTTCTTTTTAATTTCAAATTGATAAGATAAATAATTATGCCATCTTTTGAACTGATTCACATACATTCGTCGCGTGTTTTATTAACGTCCGTTTGAAAATTGATCGCTTATAATTTCTGATTTTTAATTTATCCAACTGTAAGTTTTTGCGCAAAAACAAAAATACAAAACAAATTTAATAGCCCATTACCAACTTATTTGTTGTTTGATTACAATGTACTAAATATTGTGTGTAATTAATGAGAATTAAAATTTTTAAAATAATATTTAAAATTAAATACAATTGACTCCTCACTTGTTATCACTGAATTGACGTCAATTTTTTTTTCTCAGAATCAACTTCGCCTAGATTTATTTCTGGTCCGAGCAGAGTACAAACGTTCTACAGCAAAACGTACCTTACCTTTATTAGATTCGGATAATCCTGCACCGCATAAATATAGAGCATCATAACAAAATGATTCATGTGATTCTGATATTAGCAGTAGGATTGTAGATATGCCTTCACCAAAACCGAGAATACAGTTAACAGTTAAGTGTAAAGAAGATAAAACGAAACTACTTCGCATAAATAAAAAACTAAAGGCCAAGATTATCTAAAATATGAGATTAAAAATTAAATGTATACCGTATTGCTCTTTTTCCTGTCTGTATCCTTATTTTTTCCAGTTTACATTCTTCTTCGACTATATAACCTGGTGTTTCCTTCTCCAAACCTAGTGTCCATTTCCAATACCTTAATTAATGTTCGGTTCGTTGTTCTGTTTGTTCCTCGGTTTGTTGTTCAGGTGTGTACGAAGCTTTACAATAAGCATATTAATATGAACTATATCTTATGAAAGGAGAGTTATGTAACTATAATTAACGACTTAACGTTACGTTAGTAGATTCCATTTACTATTTACACATATTTTTGGAACATTCGATAATTAACTATCGGGATATGATGACCCTATACTTCGCAGGTTGTGCGCAACTGGATACAAGCAAATAACTTGGAGCTGTTACCCTGGCCAGCAAAAAGCCCAGATTTTAACATTATCGAAAATGTTTGGGCTCGAATACTTGCTGTTTTCCGAAGACAACAAGGGCCAAATTTTATACCAGTAAACCGTAATGCACTAATTGCAGCCATTGATACCGCATGGGAAACGATTAATATTAATTATATTGATACCTTGATAGCGTCAATGAGCAGACGCCTCCAAGAATGTATCAATAATAATGGAGGTCACACCCATTATTGATTTCTTATATTTATTTATATAGTAATACCTTTATTTAAAAAAAAGTTTTCATTTAATTTTAAACTATAACTTGGTATCTTAATTATAATTATGTAATAAATTCTTGTCAAAAACTAAATATATACGTTGACAATAAGAATTGCCTTAGTTTTTATTTTCACTTTTTATATTAACTACAAAAAAAATGAAACGTCATAAAATATACATTTTGTAAGGACTAAATATTATGAATAGAGAGTTTAATGATTTTTTTAATAACTTACAATAATTAGTAGGTTAGATTTATTTAAAAAATAAGTAATAATCAGTCAACCCAAATAACCATGTTTAGTTTTTTGATTTAATTTAAAAGTTATTGCTTGTAGACGTTTTTAAATCAAAATTATTTCTAATTTTATTTTGTAAACATTTCCTAAACAAAATTTTGATTCGATAATTAATCGAGCTATGGTGTTTAATTAGCGATACCTTCAAATATATTCTTTAAAGAAAAAAATTAAGTAAGCAACGTAAATTACCTATTTTCTAAAACGTGCTTAGTGTAATGATTCATTCTACAGTCCTTCTATAAGATAACCCCTGCTGAGACTACTTGCTGTTAGAATTGTAAATGATACCCTTAAGCCCGCTTCACAATGTGCAAACTTTTACAGAAATTGTGGTGTCCAAGTTTTAAATTTCATGAGTGTACATATTAAATCTATTTATTGCATTTTCTTGCCACTCAACAGCTCCATTAGGAGAATTAAAATAAGTTTTAAAACTATCTCGAGTTTCTCGAACATTATCAGCTGTTCGGTTACAACATTGACTATTTATTTGTGGGAGACTTGTAATGTGTTCACCTCCTGCCTCAGTGTAACAATGAGAATTTTCAGTGGCCAGATAATTATGTAATACTACACAGGTTAAGGTTATTAACTCCACTTTATCTGGACTTAGAGCAATAGGATGCAAGAGTATTCGAAACGATTTGCTAAAATACCAAATGCATTTTCTACTATTCTTCTAGCTCGAGATACCTATAATTAAAAATTCTTGAGTCGTGATTAAGACCTCGGTCAGGATATGGTTTCATTATATTTGTTGACAGTGGAAATGAGTAAGGGTATATTTGCCGGTTAAAGAACCTCCTCCTTTGTCAAGGAGGAGGTTCCTTAACTTCGGCAAATGGGTGACAGTTCCTCAAAGCAATTGTAGGCGGAGGTTTTTTCACCGGCAGATGGGTAAGCGTTCCTCAAGGCAATTGTAGGCGGAGGTTCTTCAACCGGCAAATGGTTGACAGTTCCTCAAAGCAATTGTCGGCAGAGGTTCTTTCGTACGCGTTGCAGGAGGCAATTGTATATGCATTATACGTGTTATCCTTGGTGGTCTTAACAGTCGTAACGTATGCATCATACTGACCTGTATCATTTACCTGTACTGCATTCTATAGACATCGTATACATTTTAAACCAAACCATAATAATCGTTAAAAGAATTCTGATGCCTAAAATTTATTACTGTCTGGAAGTTGTTTTTATTAACGTATTCATTTCATTGACCTGTGTTTTGTATATGCATTGAATACGTGTTATCCTTGGTATAAAATCGTTAAAAGAATTCTGATGTTTACAATTAATTACTGTCTGAAGGTATTCATTTTATTGACCTGTGTTGTTTGTTATATACATCGTTGTAAGAATTTTGACCCTTAATTACCGTCTCAAGGTTGTCGTTGTACTATATAAGAGGGAGGGTTTGAAGAAGGAGTTCAGTATTGTTTCTAGTTCAGTCGTAAGTTGAACATTAAGTCGTTAAAGATGGAATGTGAAAACTGTGCAAAAACGTTTACCCGACGCGATAATTTAAAAAACATCAAATGTCATCGTGCATCGTTAAGAAACGTCGTGCCGACAATGAAGGTTGCTCTTCAAGTGACGTACTTTGTGAAATGTGTAACGTATATATTTCGAGCGTGTGTTACTCTGCACATTTGCGAAGTAACGCACATAAGAAAAACGCGTTCGTTATAATAGATGACGGAATCGAAAAATTGCTGGCGCGTTTGGTAATAAAATAGTGAGTTATAGAGTTAGCGGTAATAAACATTACGTGGATATTAACGAGTTTGGGCATGATATTCGGGAAAAAGTTTTAGCTCTTGTACAAAGCATCGTTGATTTGCACAAATCGATTAAAGTAAATTTGGAATGTTTCGGAGTGTATTTTTGTCGACTAAAATGGATAGTGAAATAAAATCGTTTAATACCAAAAATAAAATTATCAGTATGGCCTCCGACTTGTATGAAATATACGAAACATTTTTGGAAGAAATAAAACAAAAATGTCGGAATTTCAAGAAAGAGATTCTGGATGGTCTTTAGTAAATATTATATATATTGAAATTAATGTGAATAAATATAATCCAATAAGTGCATCGAGTTATATAGATTTACCGTATGCTATTAAAACAAAACATGCGGTTATTAACATTCACAATTCTGATAACGCTTGCTTTGCGTGGGCCATAACGTCTGCTTTTACGAACCGAAAGGATTATCTCAAAGAACTTCGTCGTATCCCGATTATCGAACTGTCGGATTCAATTTTTCAAATATAAAATTTCCAGTACAATTAAGTGATGTACCGACGTTTGAACGTTTAAATAACATATCTGTAAATGTGTACGGCGTAAGTAGTAACTTTAATAGCGTTTTACAAAAATGACTCACACTATAATTACGTTGTACGTTTGTGAACAAAAACAATCTCGCCATGTAAATTTGCTGCTGGTGACCGACGATTCGGGAAATAGTCATTATTGTTGGATCAAAAACTTATCTCGTTTGATTTCATCGCAAAAGTCTCGTAACGAACATAAAAATATATATGTGAAGGATGTTTAGTACATTTTTCGATCGAAACAGATCTCATTCGACATCAAAATGACGATTGCAACAAAGTGAAAGTAAATTTACCAACTGTCGCGATGAAAATAAACAAATATGGAAAAGAGGTGAGAGAAAACTTGTTAGAGTTTGAAAATGTTGAAAAACAATTGAAACTTCCATTCGTAGTGTATGCAGATTTTGAAGCTATGCTAAAACCGATTGCTGAAGACGACAACCTTAACCGGAACCCCGACATGGAAAATTCATCGTATACGGTACGATGTTACGAACACGAACCGTATTCTTTCGCTTATTACATTAAATGTAGTTACGACGATGGTTTGTCAAAACTAAAAATGTTTCGTGGAAAAACGCCGCTCAAACATTTATGAATACGTTAGAAAATGACGTTGTACAAATTTATAAAAATATATAAGTGACGTGAAAGATATGATTCCTTTAGCAGATTTTCAAGAAGAATCTTTTCGTAACGCTAATTATTGTCACATATGTACAAAATTTATGGAAATTAATGATAAAGTGTACGACCACGATCATATGACCGGTTTATATCGCGGTCCCGCGCATTCGGTGTGCAATTTAAATTACAAAGTTCCTAAATTTATACCGATATTTTTCACAACCTATCTAATTACGACTGTCACATGTTCGTAAAAGAAATCGCTTTGAATAAGGAAGAAGTAGACGTGATTGCTCAAAATAAAGAAAAATACATTTCGTTTTCAAAAAAGTGTTGGTAGATGTTTTGACCGATTCTAAAGGAAAAAGCTATAAACAATTTATAGATTAGATTTATGGCGTCGTCATTGGAAAAACTCGGATCGTATTTAGAAAATGACAAATGTTCAGAAATTAGAAAATACTACCCGGACGATGTAAAATTTGAATTAATACGTCAAAAGGGTTTTTCCTTATTCTTTTGTGGATTCTTTTGAGAAACTCGATGTTACGAAGTTACCTGATCGCATAGACTTTTACGATGTTTTAAACGATGAACACGTTTCGGAAGAAAATTACGCGAGAGCCCTGCGAGTGTGGAACGTTTTTCAGTGTAATACTTTAGGCGATTACAGTGATGTATATTTAAAGTCGGACGTATTATTGTTGTCGGATATTTTTGAAAATTTTCGCACCATATGCATTGAATATTATAAATTAGATCCGTGTCATTATTTTACGGCGCCCGGATTCGGTTGGGACGCTTTATTAAAGATGACCGGCGTAAAACTCGATTTGTTGACCGATATCGATATGGTGCATTTTTTAAAAGCGGTATACGCGGCGGCATCAGCATGTGTTCGAAACGTTTGGCTAAGGCGAACAATAAATTTACTCCCTATTATAACGAGTCGAAACCGTCATCTTACATCCTTTATTTGGATGCTACGAATTTATATGGCCACTCCATGCGACGTAAATTGCCTACGGGAGAATTTCGATGGTTAACGGAAACCGAAATTCAACAGTTATCGATTTGCGATCTCGATGAAGAATCAGACGTGGGATACGTATTTGAAGTAGATCTTCAGTATCCGAAAGAACTGCACGAATACCATAATTGTTTACCGTTTTGTCCCGAAGAAATGTTTCCTCCCAATGGAAGTTAGTTCCAAATTTATACGACAAAAGGAAATATATAATACACTACGTTAATCTAAAGCAATGCCTCGACCACGGTTTAAAACTTTTACACGTTCATAGAGCGTTACAATTTAAACAGTCGAATTGGATGAAACAATATATAGATTTTAATACGAACAAACGCAACAACGCTAGTAACGAATTCGAAAAAATCATTACAAGTTGATGAACAACATGGTTTTCGGCAAAACAATGGAAAATGTCGAAAATAGGGTGACGGACGCATTGGGAATCGTATTATAGAAGAGCCGGAGTGGAAGCACTTGTAGCGAAACCTAATTTTAAATCGAGTAAAATATTTTGCGATAATTTGGTGGCCGTAGAAATGGAAGTATTAGAAGTTCGATATAATAAGCCTTTGTTTGTAGGATTTGCAATTTTAGAATTGTCAAAAACCGTCATGTACGAATTTTTTATGATTATTTAAAGCGTAAATACTACAATAATGTCGAATTGCTATATACGGATACCGATTCGTTGATTTTAGAAATAAAATCGGAGAACGTGTACGAAGATATGAAAAACGACATAGATAGATTCGATACATCTAATTATCATATCGATAATATTCATGACATTCCTCGCGGAACACCGATGTTGGGAAAAATGAAAGATGAATACGCCGGAAACGTGATTGCGTTGTTTTTAGGAACTGGAGCAAAAGCGTATTGTATACAATTATTGTCGGATTTAATAAAAAGGCCAAAGGTGTAAAGCAATACGTTATAAACAAACATTTAACTTTAAACGATTATAAACGAGTAGTGACGGAAGGAAAATCTGTATATAAAAATGTATGTTTTCGATCACATTTTCATACAATGTATACAGAATTAAAAATAAGATTGCACTTTCTGCTCAAGACGACAAACGTTACATTATGGAAGACGGTTTTCACACGTTGGCTTGGGGACACAAAACGATTGACGACTTGGCAAAAGAATTTGAAATAAACGAACGTCTAGGCAATTTAATAAGCGTTTTTAACGATAATTAATTGTAGATTTGTTTATAATTAAATTGTTCATTTAAATTAATAATTTATGTTATGTATCGTTTGTATATATGTAATTAAATTGTATATATCTCGTATGTAAATAAAAATATATGTACTTATAATACGTTTGTTTTCGATATCCAACTGTTGTGTTTAGAATCGAGTCCCAACCATTTTACGTATACTCTGTTTCCTTTTCGTCGTAGAACTTTTCTACTAAGTAAACGTCGGGATGTTTGACTCGTTGCAATTCTTTTTCATAAAATCCACCTAAAATATTGTCACCCGTACTATCTTTTAGTATATACGTCCTGGGATTAAATTTTGAATTTTCGAAATGCGAAAAATTTCGTTGGTCCAATTTGGAGTGTAATTTTTGTAAAAGCGTGTCTACTTTGCTAATCCTAACGTAATCACCTTCTCGAAATTTAGCTACGGTAGGATCCGTAATTTTCATAAAATTATAAACCGTTTTTAAAATATGCGATGCGTTTCTTTTATTAACATCTTGTGGTTTCATACCGATCGTTTTGTGAACCGTACTATTGTATTTTCGGACCAATTTAGGTAACAACGCTAACCAGCGGTAATCACCTTGCATACTAAATTCCTTCCACATTAATCCTTTTAAGGTTCTATTGAAACGTTCGACGATTGCGGATTTTACATTTGAAAATGTACTATAATGATTAATTCCGTATTGTTTCATTAATTTTGAAATTCCGAATTATAAAATTCCTTCCGTTATCCGTTTGCAGGTTTTTAGGAACGTTATTCTTCTTGTCTAATAAAATTTGTTTCATGGCAGCCGTGACTTCTTTAGAGGATTTATTTTGAGAGGTAACGCCCAAGCGTATTTAGAAAATGCGTTTATCGTCACCAATATGTATTTATATCCCTGGTTTTGTTTAGCATACGGTATCATTTCTACCAAATCGGCTTGAAACAAATCCATCAAACCTTTAATTATAGTTCGTCTTCGCGGAAATTTTTTCTTATCGGTGCGTGAAGTTCGTCAACGACTTCTCGTTTAATTGTTGACATGATCAACGGATATTATCAGAGCGTCTTTCCGGCGAGCACTAAAATCTTTTAAATTATTCGAACAAATTTATACTAATATTCATTCCAACCGTCATTCCTCAAATGTAGAAATAACGGGAACTTTAAGATAAAACGTTAGTTTTGGTAGTTCCGAACTTGGATTTTCGATTTGCACATAAATTTCGTCCGTCATTTTCAAATTTTTTCCGACGATCGTTTTGTCATCGTACCTTCTATTATTTATATATATGTATACTTTGTAATCCCATCCAACTTGTAGATCGCCAACGGGTGGAGTTATTTCTAAAAACGTAATTATAGCGGATTGCATCATAAAAGTGTAACGATTTCGACCGCCTTTTAAAATCATAAATCCGTCAGTTAATCGTCTTTCTGTGCTTAAATACAGTATAGTTTCAGAGTATAAAGTGCTTGGTTTTTGTGGCTGTTTTAGTTGTACGATGTCTTCAAGGTTTTCTTGAACTTCCTGTTTAAGATTTTGAAAATCTTTTTTAACATTGTAACATGTTCGTTTATAGTTTGTTGTATATCATCTTCCCGTTTTCGAATATGTACGTCAACATATTTTCTATGACATCTTTATTTAAGCGTTTTAAAATAAAGTTACTGTGAACGTCGTTCCCAAATTTATCTATAATCATTTTTCCGTGTACGTAATTAGAAAATTTATTTAGAGGCATGCCGACTACGACAGCAACTAAATCAAATTGAGCAAAATTCTTTGAAACAAAGTATTTATAATATAAAAAACGAGTTTAATAGTAAAAGATAACTTATTTAACAATTCCGGCTTCACGCAATTCCTCCAAAATGGCAATGATTTCATTATCGTGACCCGTATGACCGGCGGCTTTAGAAGCAACTAATAGTTGAAGTCTTTCTACCAATTCGTTGGGATCGTCCCAATATCGATAATCCGTGGCGGCGACGTTAGATAAAACTTGTTTAAACGTTGATTTTTCTTGTGGTCGTAGTAGTGATTCTAATCCGCCACCGCTTTTCCAACGTTTTGCCCACCATACGTTAGGTTTCTTTCCGTTCAAGATGGGTTTAATAATGTTAACGTATTTATATCCTTTGCTGGCGGATATCTGCTTAAGAGGATCGTAATTAACTTTATAAGAATTGGTACGTCGCAAAATGTCTCGATATTGACGTGCGTCATTAATAGTAAATTGTCCCGGTTCTTTTTTAAACAATAATTCGTACAATCCGGTCGTGCCTTTGTATTTTAAACCGTCGACGACTATATTTCGTCCGTCTATGCTAAATTCACTGTTTCCTATAAACAAATTTCCGTCATCTTCGCGAACTCCGTATTTAGTGTCAAAATTATTATCTATGTCGGCTTTCAATTCCGTCAAATAAGTTCTAGGCAAAACGTGAAACTGATTTAAGACCGATTGAACGGCGGGACTGGCTAATTCCTCTTCTATTTCTTGTCGAAACAACCTTATTTGATTTTTGCACCCTCGTATGCCATAGATATGTTGGAATCGGTGGTATCGTGTAATTTGTTACACTACAGTTGTTATTGCAACAATGTATGCATGCGTGCACAGAAGGTTGCAGGCATACAGGCGCGTAAATTGTAAATTAAGGTGTCATTTGCCGTCAAAACTTTGAGAGAGAGGAAAAATTTAGTTACGGCCATCTTTCGTTTTGATTTCCGTTTCCGCCTTGTACTTTTCAATGGGCACATGGCTTCGCTAATGTGGAAGAAAGAACCTTCTGCAGATTTGGTAATCATCGGCGTGATTAAATACATTGCAGTGCCAAATTAGATGTAATCCTAATAAACATATGTTGACGGTCATCTGTAATACATTATTTTAACAAATTGGCAGGGGGTTCTTCTTTTCTGCTTGCTCGTCGTTCTTCGTTCTTAATGAGTCTAAATTCTTGAGAATGCTGATCCTTGGCGTGCACAGTTGCTGGTTAATTGGGTAATGCTGACGACTTCTCCGTAGTACACCGTGCTCTTCAGAAACAAATGGTATTACAGGCTGGACCACCTTCGACAACTTCCTAATTCAGGGTTGGGACAGAGAGGCCACCGGTATCATAAGGTTGTACTCCTTCCTTTATTATCTCCGGGAGTGTAATGTTCGCACCTACCTAAAAGACAATTAACGTTGTGCGCTATGAAATCAGCAAACCGCCTCTCTTAATTTAATTACTTATACCACGGTGTTTTCTTAAACCGTGTGAATTTTTTTTAAACGCTTACTATTAAACACGCATGATACGACATAAGTCACCAGATCGTAACTATCATTTGTACGTACCCTTCAGGTTAAATTCTCTTAATCGTGATTGATTAATTACTACAAACATTATGTTTATGTTTACTCTGTAAACGCTTTGTAAGGTGTAATTCTCGCGTTCATAATACCGGAACCTTTTGAGTTCTCCCTTCGAACTAGAGTCGGTGGTACCACAGATATTAGTATCGGGGTTGCTATAACGAGAATCAGTTGAGTTATATTTCCTACTTACAACGCAGTGCGTTCCCATAATTACTTCTCTGTTTCCTTTAATCAAGCACGATCAAATTTTACACTTTAAGAATACGCTTATAATATGTACGTAAAACTAGCGCCATATTTGTAAACAAATTCTAACCAGAGGCGTATCTAGCCGCAGGAATTTCCAGTGGCGGGGTATAAAATTTCTTTTACCTTTCTCGCCTATTATTGTCGTGTTTAACATTATTAAAAATTACGGTGACGAATGCACCACCAATTTTATGCGTGCTTACTATAAGTACTTCTTGGTAAATGTTTTTAATCTTAATGTGCTATGGTAAATATATATCTAGTTTACTTGTAAAACGGACAACCTATAACAATATATGTGTGTTTGGTGAAATTTCTAGCGTTTCTCTGAAGTCAACCAAAGTACAATTTCGTATGCGTTTTCTACGATCAGGTAGCTTCCAACAAGTAGTTCTCGTTGGATAACTTAGGCATTCGAACTTGGCGCCCAAAAACCTCCCTTATTTCGAGACCAGATACTTGGTCTACCCCACGATCCCCTCTCCGACTGACCGGAATAATTCTAACACCCCTGATCGTAACAAATTCTTCGTTAGCTTCGTAAGCGGTAGGTGTATTTGTTGTTTTTCTTCCATATTATCTATCGTAGGATCGTAAAGAAACACTTCTTCGTCCGCTTTTTTGTACGACCTAGGTTTCGGAGTAGACGTTAATATTTGAGAAGACATTGCGAACGAACGAGGAGATTTTACAATTTTTTTCGGGATCGAACGTTCCTTTTTCTTTATTTGGGAACTTCGAATATGAGGATAAAATGAAGTCGAACGTCTTTTTTTTATACGAAAAGATGAATCTGCAGGAAAAGTGTAATAATCGTCGGTTTGTATTTCGTCGTCGTCGTCGTCTTTACTTTTTTATATCTATAGGTTCTACTTTAACGTCGGTCGAAGGTACGACAACATCCAGTTTTGTCGCTATTTGTTTAAGTGGTTCGGTTATAGGAGCGTATGCAGCGTCAAAATGTAATTTGCTTTTTTCGATGTCTCCTTTAATGTCCGAATTTTTTGTCGCAAAGCTTCGCGAGCGTTTATCAAGTCTTCGGCGAGTTTTTTATTCATGTTTACACGCGACCAATAACTACGTACTTGTTGTATCGAAAGCGCGAAAGATACTGAACAATGAATTATTGCCGACGTAAATTTAAAATTTTTAATAAAGTATAAACGTATCTAAACCTTTTCTATATCGACCGTCGTTTTTCGAACAATCGAGATCTATCACCACCATGTCATAAGGAGCCTTCCAACAAAGGTTACAAAGCTTTTTAAACTCATCAAACGTCATGTCGTTTGCGATGTGATCGTCGTAAATGTGTTTTAAATTTGTTAAATCTTGTTTAAACAAAATTAATAAGTTGCAATTGTCGCGTACTAATTGCTTAGGTACAGCACTATAACTTTGACACAAATAAAAACAATCAATGTTTTTATGTCTACCGTAAGAAAAATACTTCTTCATCACGTTGTGACCCGTGCAACATATGTCGTCGAACACGACAACAGAATATTCCGAAATGTTCGAAGGCGGTGTAAACGCCTCGATGTTGCAGCTTTCGGAATAATTGCATTCATCTACGGTTTCAATTAAACGTCTAAGAAAATCGTATTTCGTTTGATACAAAGAATTTGAGCAAACATACAGATTTAAAAAACGCAATCCGTTGGGCGATAGCAAAAGAGATAGCATAACGTTTGTTTTTCCACAACCGGAAGGTCCAATAATTAATGCTCTTTTACATACACCCCAAATAGCGCACTATGCCGAGTAAACTTATTCTCGGCGCTTTCAACAAAGTTTTTAATTGGTAACGATAACGGTTGACATACAAATTTCATTTTCTTCCAATCGTAAAATGTAGGTACGTTCAAATTTTATATTTTTCTTCTACACCACGTCAAATGGCACAAAAATTTTATATATTAGTAGGAAGAGTAATAGGTCCGTAAAAGTCGTATGCGCTCGAAATACATTTATTTAAACATAGTCAAAAATATCTACAATATAGCATACATGTAAATATGAAAAATATCTACAATATAATAGTCTACCCAACGTAGACAAAAGGTGTGGTAGTTTTGATTGTCGATCGTCGTAATACAAAACGGTGTGGTAGTTTTGATTGTCGATCGTCGTAATTTATAGCTATCGGTACAATGTATGACGTAAAGAGATAAATTTGACAAATATCGGCGTTGACGAGACGGTGTGGCAGCTTTGATCATAGAAGTCGCTATCGGTGATTATCAAAATTTGTAATATTATTTTGATTGTCGCCAACAGCGTTTCCAACAACCAAATTTGACAAAGAAGATGACGTTGGACAAGATCTCAAAAAAAGTTTTTTAAACGTCTTATCGGCGTTGACGAGACGGTGTGGCAACTTTGATCATAGAAGTAGCTATCGGAGATTATCAAAATTTATAATATTATTTTGATTGTCGCCAACAGCGTTTCCAACAACCAAATTTGACAAAGAAGATGACGTTGGAGATGGCAAAAACTTATAATACTAGACGGTGTGGCAGCTTTGATCATTGAAAATGATGTTAGCGATCTCCAAAAATTGTATTACAATTTTGAACATCGTCAACATCGTTTCCAACAACCATGTTCGTTTCCAACAACCATGTTTGACGGAGAAGATGAAAGTATCGGGTATAATCTATAGGGTCGATACATCATCTACAATATAGCCTGTCTGTAGACAAGACGGTGTTGTAGTTTTGATCGTCGATCTGTAACCCCAACAAGGCAATAAAATTATTGTACAAAATCAACAATTTCATACCTCAACTTGATACACTGCAGCACTCTCAATGGTACGAGCTGTCGATGTCGATTATCCGATCATCACCTTTGACGTAATCTATAATGAAATGAAGTTGATGATCTCTTAATTTCGTTCTATAACCATTAAACCGTAACATAATAATAACAGAAACGACAACACATAAAAGACCACCAACTTCATACCTCAACGATAGCCGCATCCTCCGAGTCATGCCGATTCTCATCATCCCTGTTATTTAACGCCGTCACTTATAACCCTAAGTAGCCGTTAAGAAAGATTTATTTGATTAATAATTTTTTCAATTTTGGTTAGTTGCTGGCGAATGGCATTGCTTAAAGCATCAAACGTCACCACTAACGAAGCTAAATTATTAGTGTGGCGAAGACTGTTAGCCAATGACGTAATCTGCTTCAAACTGGTGCGCAAGATTGTCAATTGTTTATTAAGTTGGCAATCAAAATGGTTAATTATTTCGTTAGTTTTATCAAGCAATTCCCGTTGAAAACTAGTTTGAATTGAAGTATTTAAAAAAGTGTCAAAGCACCAAGTTGTAGGAGCGGAAGTAGAAGAAATAGAAGCGTGAACAGAAGTAGATGTCGATGGACCAAAAGCAGTAGCAGAAACGAGAGCAGAAGTAGATGCCGAAGGATGAAAACCAGTAGCCGAAGCACCAGGATTATTAGCGGCGGCAACGGAACGGGAGTCGATGAGTAGCCAGGCAACTCCAGCATTTGCGATACCTGCATCAAGTCTAAATTCCCAGACAGAGCTTCATCACCTCGAAATTTTTACCTGCGAAAAAACTTGTGTTAACTACACATTCAACGCGGTTGTTAATATAAATAACTTTTGATGTGACGTCTCAAAGACATTAATTGTCTCTTCTGGGCGCGATATTCTGACGAGGTAATCGCATCTTGTACCGTCCATTACCTGTTGCCACCGATGATGTTGTGGAACAGGAAGGAGTACACGTCGTGATAGCGGCACACGTCGTAGGTGTTGCAAACGTACCGGTTATAGAGGCACACGTCGTAGGTGACGTACCGGCGATAGCGACACACGTCGTAGGTGTTGCAAACGTACCGGACAAATCGACATCTTTCAAAACGGACTCCGTTACCGAAGGTGCATCGACGGCACGGAATCGATCAGCTCGATCAGCAAAATCTTCGTCTTCGGCCGATTTGGACGGAGCCTCTTCGTTGTCTGGCGCAGCCAAACTCGAATCGAAATCGGCCAAATAAAAATATTCGATGTCTTGGGAGGTCTTCAAGCACAAAACACAAACACATTACACAAAGAATAAGAAAAACGTCGTAAGCAAATGTATGTACATGGTAATGCACAAAATGAAATGCATGCATTAAAGGTTAATACTAAAATTAAAAATTGAATGTACTTACAATGTTTTTCTCCATGACACTTCACTTTTTGTTGTTGCTGTTAGAGGAGCTGGAACACAACTGATTTGTTCCCAAAAACTCGCGGTTATATACCCTAAATCGTGGAGGGAGGTGTGGTGGGAAACCGGAGTGGGTGAAGTGAAGGGGTGGAGTGGAGGGGCGGAGTGGGCGGAGTGGGGCGTGTTGTGGTGGGGATAACTTTTCAAAATTGTGGGTTTTTATTTTCCTGGGGAGGGGGAGACGGAACCCCGTCCCCACTCCCATCCCTATTCTTCCCTCTCTTCTTTATAGGCGTTCCATAGGCGGACCTGTAGGAGGGCCTTCTTCGTTACTATTGTATCCTTCTTCTCAATTTCAACTTCTTTCTTTTTTCTTTTTTCTCTTCTTTTTTCATCCTCTTTCTTTCTTCCTTTCTTTCTTCTCTTTTTCTTTTCTTCTTTCTTTCTTTCCCTTATTTCACTTACCAATTTTACATCTTAACTTATTTTATGTTACATGTTTATGATTTCACTTAACTATTTTAGGTTAAACGATTTCGATCTAACCTAACATATTTTACGTTAAGCACTCATTTAAGTTTAACGAATCCGATCTAACCTAACACATTTTAGGTTAAACACCCATTTTAGGTTGAACGAATCCGATCTAACCTAACTTATTTTAGGTTAAACGACTAAGTTATTTTAGGTTAAACGATTTCGATCTAACGTAACTTATTTTAGGTTAAACAATTTTGATCTAACCTAACCTTTTAGGTTATACGTTTTTGAACTATCCTAACTCATAGGTTACATGAGTTCGATCATACCTAACCTATTTTAAGTTATACCATTTCGATCTAACCTAACTTAATTTAGGTAACACCGAGCGTACAACACATCAACATTTAACAATCGACCACAACATTTATTGTTATCGTTTAAACAATAAAAGACATTAATATTTCTTTAATTTATTTTATAAAGTTTTACATATTTGCTGCGATTTCACAAAACAACAACAATCATATAGTATTAACTATCATTTGAATTACGACATACGCCACATATATCCTTAGAAACAGGTGGTCCGTCCCAATGATCTCTGCTGGTGGATAAGTTATAATGTTCCAAACAAAGCAGTTTATTTTGCAACCGTTTATTTTTGCGATAGGCGTAAGGCAGTTTCCACCATATTTCTTTCAAAGTTAGGGGTCTTACGTTTTTCAAACAATAATCTAAAGGTAAATATTGCAATTCATCGTCTTTGACGTTCTTAAACGACAAATCGGTTTCATATTTATCGATAACTTTCCATACTCGATTTATAATGTGACGTAATATCCCACACTACTGTAAACACCGCAAAAACTTTCCATAATGCAGTTAAACTGTATACACGTGCGTTTCTAAATACGGCTAACTTTGCACTGGTCTTATACTTGCAAAACAATTTTTATTTTTCTCCTACTTTAGTACCTACGAGTTTTTTGTTACTGTCTTCGATATTAGTCGACTCTTCTTCATTAAAATTGATAAAGTCGGTTGTTGCGTTAGTTTGATTGTTATTTTCGTTGTTACTGCTAATAGTCGTCGACTCTTTGGTATTACATTCGTTCACCACTTGAGTTGTTGTGTTACTACTATAATCGGTAAAACCGTTTGCGTCGACATTTAGTTTCAAATCGTAATTAACAGTCAATTTTTCATACTCATCTTTTGCGAAACGAAATAGAACGCCGACGTTTGTCAATGCGCATACGCTTTTATCTTTCTTATGAAAGGTGCAATGGGGATAATCGCGTCGCACCCTACATACGTTTTCGTCCAATTCTGCAACCACGATAGGTGCTCTCAAAATATTACGAATAAACTTAGCTTTTTCTTTGCCTTTAACGTACACCACATTTACGGATCGGCATATAGACGTGATGATAGTATCGAAATCTGTAGCGGGCACGTATCCCGTGTTCCAATCGATGCAGTGATAGTTAGACGTAACCCATTTAACCGTTGTGCGATATTTTCCCGTTAGAGATCCGTAACTTCTTTCTTTTTTCTTTTTTTCTCTTCTTTTTTTCTTCCTCTTTCTTTCTTCCTCTTTCTTTCTTTCTTCTTTTTTCTTTTCTTCATTCTTTCTTTCTCTTATTTCACTTACCAATTTTACATCTAACTTAACTTATTTTATGTTACATGTTTTTGATTTCACTTAACTTATTTTAGGTTAAACGATTTCGATCTAACCTAACATATTTTACGTTAAGCACTCATTTTAGGTTGAACGAATCCGATCTAACCTAACTTATTTTAGGTTAAACGACTAACTTATTTTAGGTTAAACAATTTCGATCTAACGTAACTTATTTTAGGTTAAACAATTTTGATCTAACCTAACCTTTTAGGTTATACGTTTTTGAACTAACCTAACTCATAGGTTACATGAGTTCGATCATACATAACCTATTTTAAGTTATACCATTTCGATCTAACCTAACTTATTTTTGGTTACATCTCACTTACCTATTTTAGGTTCTAAGTTTTCGATCTAACCTAACTCATTTACATGTTTTCCATGTCACTTACCTATATTAGGTCAAACTATTTTGATCTAACCTAACTTAATTTAGGTAACACCGAGCGTACGACATATCAACATTTAATAATCGACCACAACATTTATTGTTATCGTTTAAACAATAAAAGACATTAATATTTCTTTAATTTATTTTATAAAGTTTTACATATTTACTACGATTTCACAAAACAACAACAGTCATATAGTATTAACTATCATTTGAATTACGACATACACCACATATATCCTTAGAAACAGGTGGTCCGTCCCAATGATCTCTGCTGGTGGATAAGTTATAATGTTCCAAACAAGGCAGTTTATTTTGCAACCGTTTATTTTTGCGATAGGCGTGAGGAAGTTTCCACCATATTTCTTTCAAAGTTAGGGGTCTTACGTTTTTCAAACAATAATCTAAAGGTAAATATTGCAATTCGTCGTCTTTGACGTTCTTAAACGACAAATCGGTTTCATATCTATCGATAACTTTCCATACTCGATTTATAATGTGACGTAATATCCCACACCACTGTAAACACCGCAAAAAACTTTCCATAATGCAGTTAAACTGTATACACGTGCGTTTCTAAATACGGCTAACTTTGCACTGGTCTTATACTTGCAAAACAATTTTTATTTTTCTCCTACTTTAGTACCTACGAGTTTTTGTTACTGTCTTCGATATTAGTCGACTCTTCTTCATTAAATTTGATGAAGTCGGTTGTTGCGTTAGTTTGATTGTTATTTTCGTTGTTACTGCTAATAGTCGTCGACTCTTTGGTATTACATTCGTTCACCACTTGAGTTGTTGTGTTACTACCATCGGTAAAACCGTTTGCGTCGACATTTAGTTTCAAATCGTAATTAACAGTCAATTTTTCATACTCATCTTTTGCGAAACGAAATAGAACGCCGACGTTTGTCAATGCGCATACGCTTTTATCTTTCTTATGAAAAGTGCAATGGGGATAATCGCGTCGCACCCTACATACGTTTTCGTCCAATTCTGCAACCACGATAGGTGCTCTCAAAATATTACGAATAAACTTAGCTTTTTCTTTTCCTTTAACGTACACCACACTTACGGATCGGCAAATAGACGTGATGATAGTATCGAAATCTGTAGCGGGCACGTATCCCGTGTTCCAATCGATGCAGTGATAGTTAGACGTAACCCATTTAACCGTTGTGCGATATTTTCCCGTTAGAGATCCGTAACTTAGACTAGGTTTAAAAACGAAATGACTCATCCGATGTAATGAATCCATCGTAGCTAATTCTTTAGGCATAAATTCGTTATTTCTCACTTTAAAACCTTGAATATCGACCACGATAAAATTGGCTGGTGTATGCACGTTACAATATAAAGAACTTGCCATTTTGTCGTCTACTACACGCACTATTATTACAACAGCTTTATAAGATGATGTTACTTACGTTTCGATCCACCGATCGACTGATACGATTAAGTTTAAGATTCTTTCTTTTATAGTTTAAAGTTGACGCGAGTATCCCGAATTGAAATAAAATTATTATTTAGACCAATTGTTTTACGATTTTTGTCAACGGAGAATATTGAAACGCTTTGTCGTGTAATATTAAACAGTATGCCGTCGTACCTTCCGGAATTTCTTTTTCGTCATGTACTCGATCTTAATTTCGACACCGCTTTTATGTAAAACGTCGGTTTGATACGTACAATCGATTCCTATTAGTGGAGCGTGTCTTTTAAACTCCCCGGGCGTCAATATAGGTTCGGATGGTTGATAATAATATGCGGTCTGAAAACGTGTATACATATCGTACATTAATGCGTAACGATTACTATCGAAGTCGACGTTTAAATTATCATAAGGATACCTTTCTCCGTTCAAAAACACGGTGATATTAGTTACGTTCAAATTATCGAAAGTAGACATGTTGGATTTCATTTTTCCTTTTCGACCCGTTTGAAATCCGACGATAATAAACCTAGGTGTTTCCAATTCCGGAGCTGTTTTAACCGCCCAAGATTGTTTATTAGTTTTTGGAATCGATGGATATTCGTGTATTTCCCAACTTCTAAACGGCACGTTTATGTACGTATTTTTCTCCGATAATTTTGTTAAAGCCAATTGTTCTCTTAAACCGACTGTCACGTGAGGAATTCTCCAAATTATTTTGTTTATAGTTAATTTTAACTTTTCCTCTTTTGTTTCTTCTTTCGGTTGAACGATGACGTCGTTGTCGTCGTTATTACGAATTAATATCAATTCTTGTCTCATGTTCATTATAATTTTTTTATAATCTTCGGCGAAACCCAATAGAGTTTTGAGAGGTACGCTGTATGAAAAATTTCCATTTTTGTCCGTGGTATTCAAATAATATTGTTGCGTTTCCCAACCGGCATTTTCGAGTTTAAATATTTCGTTTTTGTTTAAAGAAAAATATCCTTTCATACAAGAAGTTATACCGACGTTTCGAACTGCGTCTATCTGTACGCCGTTTAACAGATAGCGTATATCGCTGAACATAAAAGCTACCGGATTACTGGTTAAATAACACGTTTGGCTAGCATTTTTCGTAACCGTTCCGTCTTCTCCGATTTTTCTCAAACTACCTTCCACGTATAGATAACTTTCGGACGGCAAGGTGTAATTATCAATTTCAGGTATGGATATTCGAACTTCGTCATTGTTACCATAGCTGGTCGATCCGAACGGTTGATGAGAATGATATTCGTATGACACTATCGAATTGTCGATTTTAAGTTTGTCCGTCACGTTTAAAATATCCATTAAGCTATGACTGTATAACCTAATTGCGTTAAAAACTTTCGATTTGAAGATGTTAAACGTTTCGAATCTCTTCGTTTACTGATTTTGCGATGACGTTTGCTATGAAATTTATACTTGTTTGTAAAATCTCTTTTACCCTTAACGTTTTTGATTTTGTGTAATCTTGACATTTTTTATTGTACAATATTACCATGATGATGACGATGTTAATGGTAACGATAATGACAATAATAATAATTATTCCGATGTCTTCAATCTATTGATCTCAAATGAAGTCTGACCGTTACTTCTTCGCCTCTTACGTCGACTGGATTTCTATTTTGATCTAACAAACGTATCGTCAAATTACTGATAATTTTTGTAAACATGGGTAAATAAATCGGTTGTTGTGGCGATTCGATTATCTTAAATCCGGCTGGAACGTTTGGAAAAAAATGATATAATACGTGTACGGGTTCTCCGTTATAATAAGATCCGTTGATTAAGTTACAATATATTTGTAATGCGTTAATACGATTTATATTTACGATTTTATCCGAATGATGAACCTCGTAAGGTTGCAACGTACGTCTGTTGAAACCCAATAAAGAACCTATGCTATTATCTAAATCAAAATCTACGGTACAATTACTTAATATTGACACCTTTTGCGTATTATTATTTCCTTCGATTTTAATTGTACCGAATTTATTTGTTTGCTCGTTGAGTTTGTTTTCAATATATTTACATAAATCTTCTATGTCGTAGGAACCGGTTTCCACTTCGATTATTCCACTTTTAAATTCAATTAAATCATTTGGATTTTCTAATTTTAACTCGTTTTTCGAAACAGGCATATGCGTCATTTTGTTTATTGCCCATAGGTACGAAAACAAGTTATTACTTTTATCGACGTTCGGTATCGAATTAAAAGTTTCGAAATTTAATAAATCTAATTCGTAATTGCGATATTCCTCCAGATATAAAGGCGGATTAAAATCGCACGTTAGTTCTGTTTCGTTTCCGGATAAGGTAAACGTATTTGATATTGGTTGTTTTGATTTCTCCATCGAATTGCAGTTACACACTGAAGATTTTTGTTCGGATCTCCGCCTATTTATTATTATTTAATAAAAATTGTAAACACAACTGCCCACAATTTACGTCTTTAAATTTTTGATATCTTTCATAATTGTAATTGATTTTAACGTTCGTTTCTCTAGATCGAAAATATCGTACGATTTCTATGGGTGGTGTTAAATCTTCAAAACTATCGAAATATGTTATATTGTCCTCTTGTTTTTTATATGCTACCCAATGTGTGCCCGGTTCGTCGGCGTTATCTAAATTAATAATTCCGCACTCGTTTTTGTTAATTTTACTTGGAAGATCGTTTCGCATAAATACTCCTCGAAACTTTAAAATTCCACGCGCATATTTTTCTAAAAACACGTTCCTTAACGCTCGACGAGGTAGTTTATTTAGTTTTTTGAATATCCGTCTTTATATAATCCGCATCCGTTTTTATATGGCTTCCTACTGTTTGCGCCTCCATTGCACGATTATGACGTTTATCTTCTTCCAATTTTTCTTTAGCGTTTTTTGCGTCGTTTACGGATTTTGCGATTGCGGCAGCCCCACCTCCCAATGAACCTAATGCACCCAAAGCAGCAAACAAAGGTATCAATGGTAAAAATCCGCCTTTTTTTGGTAAACGTATTACACGAGAACGTGGCGCTTTGATACTCAAACGATGTTTCTTCAACGTACCGTAAGCCGCTTTAACGTTTCGCAACAAATCTTTAGTGCCGGAACGTGAAACGGCTTTTCGAGCTATTCTAACGGCTTTGGCAAAGTTAATAAACCACCCCGACGTTTCGACGCTTTCTTCGTGCGTCTCATCTTAACACGGCGTTTACGTAAACCCATACCTGTACTGGTTTTATTTTCATGAGTGTAGCTACTGTTGCGGCGGCGGCTTTTGGCCTAAACTAGTCTCTTCACTACGTAACAATTCTTTTGCAGACTCGTACAATACTTTGTCCGCTTCGTGACGCTTACTTAAATCTTTGTGCAGATTATAGGCGATGTCGTGTCTTTTACAAGCTTCGTCTAATTTATTAACACCGGCGTCCCCGCGATCTAACCTTTTTTGTAATTTCGTTCCGGGACCGCAATAATTATAACCAGGTATGTGCAATTCTATTGGTAACTTATCGATTAACTTGTTTATTATTCCACGCCCGATAATCTGCTTCCTACTGCAGTTTTGCTTTAACGATCGTCGTTTTTTAATACAGTCTTTCATGCGTGACTATAGTCTTTTATACGCGTGTTCGTCACTATCACTCTCTACGAAATGAAAAGATGATACTAATTTAACGACATTTATATACCTATTTATAAACTAAAATACAAGTTAAATATTACACATTAAAAATAAACTATTTACATCATAAGCGACTATTTACAATTTACAAATTATCATCTAGATCACAACGCTACTCTTCGACGTCTTCACGCCGATCATCCTCTAACACTCCATCCTCCGACTGCTCCTCGAACAAGTCGATATCTTGGTCCGTTTCCCAGGAAACGTCAGATATGTTATCTAAGAGGTTTCCTAGGTAAACGGTATCGACGTCGAAAATATCGTCGGAGTCTTCTTCCAGCCGTCTTCGCAACTCATCTAACTCCGGCACTCTCGTCGCGTACGTATACGCCGTGTATCGTGAAAGTGCCGTCGTCGTATTGAAAGCGTTGCCCGGTGAAACCGTCTACCAAATGAGCTTCAAACATCAATGTTAGAGGATGAAAGGGGCCCAGATAAAATTCATATGTTAAATCGCCAATACGTAGGTTGCCAATCTCCAGACGTCGAAGTGCCATCTCGTCAGGTATTAATAGAATGCGGTTGAACACGTAATAAAAACTTGCTTCCATTTTTATTTTGAACTCCTCCGACTGATGATTTAAAACTATTACTTCACTCTTATATACTCAACTATTACCCTCACCACTATTATTACTCCCACTACCCACTGTTCGAATTAATTATAATGTTTACATTTACATTTACACTCTAACGAATTTGCGCAAATCCATATCTAACAATATCTTATCCATAGCAAACATTATTAATTCTTTGGTAATACAAGTGTATTCCGATAATCCAGTTTTATCTAAAATTGACAACATATTTTGCTTAACTTCTCCGTTCATAGTTGCTACCGCTGCAATTGCACTATTATAGAAACGTACGTAATCTAATTTTGTTAATAAATCTATACGATTTGTTACTAAATCTCCCAATTTCCATAGTTGGTGGACTGAATCGTACGCTAAATAAATAGATTCTTCACCTCTCTGCATCCTCAAAACCTTCCGAACTTTATCCATCCATTCGGTAGTTATTTTGATACCGCAAACTTCGAGATAGGATGGAGTACTACCGTTTCCCGCAAAGCTATTTGTTATAACGGCTTTATAACAAATCAGCGTTTTCCATTCGTTTTCTGTTAAAGTAAGACATTGTCCCTTACCCATAAATTTAACGACGGGTTCGAATTGCAGTTCTCCGCTCAATCCCACTTTGATCCATTTGCTATGACTTTTGTTTAACGGATACATACATTCCGCATACAACCGAGCGTTACACCCTTTCATATTGTTTTCAATTTTATTAAACGATGGTGTGGGTGTGTTTTTGTCAAAACATTATCACTTACACTATTTATCCCACAATCTTGCGCCGTATACGGTATTTGGTCGTTATTTCCTAACATATTGTCCCATTCGACAGAAGGCAGCAAATTAATGGTGTCTTGAACGGCATCTTCCATTTCTTTTAACATTGTAATAGGGTTATTTATATTTAAACTTGATGAAGGATTATTTAAATTTAAACATGTCGCTTCTGTCATCGAACTTTTAGGTACCATTTCGATTTTAGTTTTCTTCGGCATTAATTTTTCACCTTTTCCGCTCATACTTCGCTTCGAAGATGATTTATATTGACCTTGAACTCTGCTTGTCACTATATATACAAAGTTACTATAAACATACGTTCCCACAAATAAACCTTACTTACTTGTTAAACTTTGACGATTCCACACCAATTTCAAGTTTTTCGCACAACAAACACAATTATAATAACACGTGCTGTAGAGTTCGTTACCTTTTATACCCAATTTAATAATAATTATTGTCTCGTTTATACTGACGTTTAACAGACGACTAAACCAGAATCAATACTGAATTCCTACTTCAAACCCATCCTCTTATACAATACAACGACAACCTTGAAACGGTATTTAAGGGTCAAAATTCTTACAACTATGTATATACCAAACAACACAGGTCAATAAAATGAATACTTTCAGATAGTATGTAATTGTAAACATCAGAATTCTTTTTAACGATTATTTTTGTCTGGTTTAAAATGTATACGATGTCTATAGAATGCAGTACAGGTAAATGATACAGGTCAGTATGATGCATACGTTACGACTGTTAAGACCACCAAGGATAACACGTATAATGCATATACAATTGCCTCCTGCAACGCGTACGAAAGAACCTCTGCCGACAATTGCTTTGAGGAACTGTCAACCATTTGCCGGTTGAAGAACCTCCGCCTACAATTGCCTTGAGGAACGCTTACCCATCTGCCGGTGACAGAACCTCCGCCTACAATTGCTTTGAGGAACTGTCACCCATTTGCCGGTTAAAGAACCTCCTCCTTGACAAAGGAGGAGGTTCTTTAACCGGCAAATATACCCTACTCTCCACAGCGGAGAGAACTTCGGGCTTTAGGTCCTTTACATGCCACGTGCCTAGTGACTTCCCTAAGAAGTCAGCCAGTTCATATGTCCACCGTGACACGATGGTTTTAACAGTATAAGGGCCTAGGTGCAATTTTGGCATTAAAGTACTTTGAAGCGTCAGGAAGTTGGAAGTTACGACGCCACACCAAATCACCCGCATTATATTTGACGTGCCGACGACGGAAGTTATCCCTGTTTTGGGTGTTTTTGTAGGCTTTCTTGAGACGTTTGAGAATGAAGTCTTGAATAGCTGCATAAGGTCGAGTAGACACGTTTTGATCCTGATCGGAATTCGTCGGTTCAAGAGAAGGTTTGTTAAAGAATTTGTCAGAATTCACGACCAAAAAAAGCGTAAAACGGAGTACATCCAGTAACTCCGTGTTTTGCGGTTCGAATTGCGCATCCAATGTGAGGAAGATTCACATCCCATTTCCGCTGATTGTCTTTAACATAAGACGCTATCATGGTCTTAAGAACGCGATTGATACGTTCAGCCGGGTTGGCTTGCGGATGGTATTTAGCGGTGTAGAATATAGTGGAATGGTATTCTTCACACAGTTTGGTGAATTTACGACTACGGAATTGTACGCCGTTGTCAGAGATAATGTACTGCGGCACTCCGAACATTAAGAATACCTGTTCTTCCAGCATTTTAGTAACCGCAGCAGCAGTAGCTACACGCATAGCGAAGAAACGCGCGAATTTCGTGAAACAATCAGCAATCACAAACACGTAACAGTTGCCTTTAGATGAGCGTGGAAGTGGGCCAACGATGTCACAGCATAAAGTTTGCCACGGTCCCGTAGGACGAGCACGTGGAGAGAACATTCCAGGAGGGGCGGCTTGAGAGACTTTATTGGCTGAGCAAATGGAACAGTGACGGATATAACGTGCCACGTTAGAACGTAGGCGAGGGCAGTAGAAATGTTGCAAGATTCTTGCTGTCGTTTTGTCACTCCGCCATGTCCAGCCGTTGGAGGATCGTGATTCTCCTGAATTATGCGCTTTCGTTCAGCAGGAACAACCATCTTCTACCATCGTTAGATTTAAGGAAGGAGCAGCGAAAGAAGTGACCACTCGGCGATATAGAATGTTATGGTCGACTGACCAGTGAAGGCAACTGGTGAGGTGTTGTAAGAACGCGTTTAAGTAAGTCATTATACCACTTATTTTGTGTAGGTAAGTCAAGTCCGAGAGAAGAAGGATAATTTAAGGAAGCAAGATAAGGAGCGGTGGTTTCAGTTTCATCATCAACAGCAGAAACAGCACGAGATAACGCGTCTGGCACTACATGATCCTTGCCTTTCCGATGCCTAATCGTGAAGCCATATTCCTGTAGCTGTAATGACCAGCGAGCCAGGCGACCGGATGGGCTCTGCAAACAGTTGAGCCATAGTAGCGAGTGATGATCTGTGATGACAGTGAAGTGAGAAACTCCAATATAAGGTCTGAACTTAAAAATAGCGAAGAGCACAAAAATACACTCTTTCTCGGTCGTGCTATAGCGTCTTTCCGCTTTAGTTAAGGAGCGACTGATATAACTGATCACCTTTTTTTCCCTCTGGAGTTTCCTGAGTAAGAACGGCACCTACGCCATAATCTGAGGCGTCGGTCTATATAACGAAAGGGATAGAGAAATTTGGACACGTAAGGATTGGAGCAGAAACGAGATGCTCTTTAAGAGAGACGAAAGTTTGTTGACATTCTGGCGCCCACACAAACGAAGCGTTCTTTCTAGTAAGGGCAGATAGAGGAGAAGTAAGGGTAGCAAAGTTCGGTATAAAGCGACGATACCAGCTAGCCATGCCAATCACACGTCAAACCTCAGTGACATTGGTAGAGGTAGGAATATTAAGTATAGCAGTGACCTTGTCTGGATGCACTAGCAATCCTTTTTCGTTCACCACATACCCTAGATATCTGAGTTCCGAACGACAGAAATGGCACTTGTCTCGATTCAGTGTCAAGCCAGCAGCGAATAAGCGATTCAGAACCTGTCCCAATACTTTACGGGTTCCGATAAGCATTTCCCTGAGGAGAACACTGAGAGCATTTAGGTTTGGTAACACCTGCCTTTCCACAGCCATAACAGTAGTTATATGATGCCGATCCTGGACCACATTGGAAGTGGTCTAGGATCGGCATCATGGTTTCGGGGAAGATCGGGGCCGATCGTGGGGCAGATTGTGTGGTCTAGGATCGGCATCATGGTTTTGGGGAAGATCTGGGCCGATCGTGGGGCAGATCGTGTGGTGTAGGATCGGAATCATGGTTTCAGGGAAGATCGGGGAGAAACGTAAAAAAATTTTGTTTCTCTGATTTGTTTGGTCTAGAAGCGGCAGCATAATGTCGGGTATGATCGAAGGAAAAAACTCGAAGCTTGTGTTTCTGGTTCAGTAATCAGAGATTTGCGTTTATTTTTGTATATAAATGTGTTTGTACTGAATGTGTAAATATCGTTTGTCTAACGCTGAGAAAAAAATAATTTAAATTGAACTTCTTATAATATCGTTTTTGTATTTATGCAATATTGTTGTTATTTATCCAGCTGTTGTGCGTTGAATCAAAACCTAGCCATTTTACAAACAATTTAGTTCCTTTTCTTCTTAAAACTTTTTCAACTAAGTAAGTATCTCTGTGTTTAACCTTTTGGAGTTCAATTTTATAAAATCCTCCTAAAATATTTTAATTTTTCATGTTTTTTAATAAATATGTAGTTGGGTTAGTTAATTTAATTTTTCTAATTATAAAAATTTCATTAGACCAATTAGGTGTATAGCCTTTTCAAATTCTTTTCTATGTTTGCTAATTCTAACATGATCTCCAACTGAAAATTTGTTATGTTTACTTGCTATTTTTACGTGTGAGTATACAGATTTTAAAATCCTTTTTCATTCGTTTTGTTAACCATTGATGGTTTCATTCGAATAGTTCGATGAAAAGTGTTATTATATTGATTCGTAATATCATCCAATATGTTTATCCATTTATATTATCATGTAAGCTAAACTGTTTCCACATGGTGTTTTTCAAAGTGCGATTAACACGTTCAATGCTTTTTTGGTGCTGAATGTACTATAATGATTAATTTTATACTTTTTCATTAAATTTTGAAATGTATTATTGTAGAATTCCAATCCTTCACCAGTTTGTAAGTTTTTTGGTGTATACTTTAAATGTGATAAATTTTCTTTCATTGCAATTGTTACATGTTTCGCATTTTTTAATTTTAACGGAACCGTCCAAACATATTTTGAAAAACAGTCAATTACAACGAGAATGTATTTAAACTGGTTGTTTTGTTTTGCATACGAAACCATATCTACTAGATCAGCTTGTAATGTTTCATTAATACCTTTTATTATAACATGACGTCTTTTAAAATTGATTCTTGCTGGTTTGTGTAACTCTGACACTATATCTGCTTTTACAGAAGAAGGAATATATTTTTTGTTGACTTCTTTTGAACCATTTTATAATGACTCGGTTTCAATGTTGATTGGACATTTAACTACTATTTCAGCAAATAATTTATAAAATCTGTTTTGCTGAATATTTAGTTCAAAAGATATAACATCTCCCATTTTAAGTGAGCAATTGATGGCCTCATCGCTTGTATAAGATTTTCCATTTATATTTAATACAACATTATCTATGTTTATGAATACTTTTTCAATTACACCCATTTTTAATGGAAACAAATATGCGGTTTTGTCTGCAGGTAATAAAAACTTACGCTCTATAACTCTACTTGATTGAAATGATAGAATATGACTATAACACATGTTATAAAAAATCTTGTGTTAATCACTTTGCATATTGTCAGTCGATCTTTGAGTATGTTTTATTATATGACGACCAAATTTGTCTAAAGTCATTTTCTTAATAAATTATATTTGCTTCTCGTAATTCTTCTAGGATAGAAACTATTTCGTTTGTGTGACTTGTATGGCCTGCCGTTTGAGACGCTACTAACAATCTCAATCTATCAACTAATTCATTTACATCATCCCAGTAAATATAATCAATATGATGATTGTTTACTTCTTTAAACAATCCTTTACCCAAAGTCTTTTTTAATCTCTTTGGTGTTTCAAAATAGCTCGGTTGATTAAAATACAAAGAACCAATGATGGATTTATATTTTCTGTACTGGTTCCTAGTATTTTACCATTAGGATCAAAATTACTCCTGCAAGCATTACTAATATCTAGAATTTCTTTATATTTATACTAATCCTCTTGAGTATAAGTTGTAGGAATATTTTTAAACAATAATTCATACAACCCTGGCGACGCTTTATAAAAATTTTCATTTACTTTTATATCAGATCCGACAAATTCTACTACAGACGTTTCTATATAAAACTTTTCTTGAAAGCTATCATGTCGTATACCGGTTCTATGATCAAATTGTCGTTTTTATCATGAATTATAGCGTCTATATATTTTCGAGGCAGTTCATCGAACGTCGCTAAGTATTCATCATAAAGGTTAGTATCAAGAATTTCTTGTAAACTTTGTTTGCTTTCTTCAACTGAATGTTGAATTAAATCATCCAAGTCATAGTCATCTACAACCTCTGCTGGTTCTGAAATAAAAATTTCTTTTTTATAATTTTTTAGGTCTATAGTTGGCGCAGAATTTTGATTAAAAACATTTTGATCTTCTATTTCATCCATTTTATCATTTTTTAATGTTTCAATTTTTTTTCTAAGATTTAAAAATTTTGCGTTGAAAACATTATCATTTTTTTTGTTAATAGTATGAATTGGTGTTGATACAAACATAGAATGTTTCCTTTGTGATTTTGAATTTGTTTCATCCTTTTTATTTGCTTGTAATTGATTAGAGATTGTTTCCAATCGTTTTGTAACAGGAAAAAACATCTTTTCCTGTGTAACTTCATTCTGTTTTAGTAATTCCAACTTTCCTTTTACTTCTTCTCTCTTTTTATTAAACTTTTAGTTAGTTCAACTTCATTTGACAAATTATCGTTTGAATTAATCGCGTAAGAAACTAGACGTACGCTTAGTATTTAACTATTTATCGAATTACTAGCCAACTTCTTTATACAGGGTGTTTCCTAAGTAATCTAAAATATTATATGGGGCGTTTCGTTACTCAATTTTAAGACGAAAAGTTCATATAAACATGTGTGATAAGTCTTGTCGTTAATGAGATACAGGGTGTTAAATTGTTTATAATAAATCAGCTCTGATTGTATTTGAAATTAAACATTAAAAACATGCTTATTCTAAGTGGCCTTTGAATAACGTTGACAACTGTGTCAAACCTAAAAACTAACGCAAACAACGAACAATAAATTGTTAATAATACGATCTTTTGTGTTGAGTTAACAACGATGCCTGTGTTTACTAATGCCGAAATGGCTAATATGCACTTTTTGTATGGATTAGCGAATGGTAATGCCTTAGAGGCTAGACGTATGTATGCCCAGCGTTATCCTAATAATCGTTTACCATGTTCAGATACGTTTAGTAAGCTACATAATAAAATAATAAAACACCCTGTATCTCATTAACGACAAGACTTATCACACATGTTTATATGAACTTTTCGTCTTAAAATTGAGTGACGAAGCGCCCCATATAATATTTTAAATTACTTAGGAAACACCCTGTATATACATACATATACCGTAAGTAAATGAAATCGTTAGGTAACCAAACGGTTTGAAAATAAAGATAAACAACTAATAAACCAAAAATGTTGTTTTATGGGAGTTTAACAGTCTTATCAGTAAACCATACAATTTCTAAGACAGTTTGCAAACAGACCACTTGTAATCCAGTTATATTTTAATCAGGTTTCCATATACAAATTATTTACACTTAACATGAAATAGGTTGAATAAAACAGTCAAATCCTTTTCTATATCTACCAAAATTAATATCTCTTTCTTTATCGATAACCAAAAATCTATAATTCTCATCCCAACATAATGAACACATCTTCTTAAATTCATCAAAAGTTAAATCGGTGCTAACGTTATCATCATAAACATGAAGTAAATTTAATGTATCTTGCTTAAACAATATTATGAAGGTAGCGTTATCTCTGATTAATTGTTTTGGAATGCGGCTGTGTGTTTGACATAAATAAAAGCAATCTATATCATTGTGTCGACCCGTGCAAAAGTATTCTCTCATTAAATTTTGTTTGTCACACGCTACATCATCAAAAATAAATACAGAATTTGATTTTGCTTTCGATGGCGATGGTATGTTACTTTCTAAACTATTAAATGCAAAATAATGTATGCCTTCAATAGATGTTAATAAACTTTTCAAGTATTGATATTTTGCTTGAAAAAGAGATTTAGAATAAACGTAAACGTTTTTGAAACGCAATCCATTGATATGTTTAAGTAAGCTAAAAATTACATTAGTTTTACCGCAATTTGATGGCCCCACAATAAGACCACGAACGGTTGATGGTAATAACTCCCCGTGTCTTTTATTAACATTATTATTTTGAATATCATTATTTGACACCGTTAATACAATTGGTTGTTGTACAATTCGCATTTTAATTAAAACTAAGTATGACGTAGGTTTCAAACCTATAAATACATTAGTTTTTCAATGATATAATTAGTACCTATTTAGCGGTTTACAATAATCCTATACATGTTAATTTGAGCCTCAGTTATTACTAAACCACATAACAAAAAAATCTATCATAAATATAAAGGTAGAAGCCTTCTAAATTCAGTTATTGATAAATTACCTTTCGAACTTCACATATCAGGATATAATTTCTGTGGACCGGGAACAAAATTAATGGATCGGCTTGAAAGAGGAGACCGAGCTATTAATCAATTAGACGAAGCTTGTAAAGAACACGATATAGCTTATAATAACAACAAAAACATTGAAAACAGACATAGAGCAGATAGACGTCTATTACAAAAAGCCAAGTATATATTGTACTCTACTGATTCATCGTTAAAAGAGAAAGTAACAGCTTTAGGTGTAATATCTGCTATGAAAGCAAAAATAAAACTAGGAATGGGTTGTTCACCTAGTAAGAAGAGGTTATTGGCGAAAAGAAAAAAGAAAAGACCTCTGGAAAAGGATTAAAATTTAATGATCTAATTAGAATTGCACGATCTGCATTAAAAGGAAAGAAATTTGTGAATGCTAAAGATGCTACTAAAACAGCAGTAAATGCTTTAAAATTTTAAAAAATCGGAAAAAAATAAAACCCGCTCGTATAATTCCGGTGCCAAAGATTGGCGGATTTTTACCGTTAATTCCCATTTTTGCTGCTCTTGGTGCATTAGGATCGTTAAGTGGAGGAGCAGCAGCTATCGCAAAACCAGTAAATGCGGCTAAAAGTGCTAAAGAAGGACTTAAGGAAACCCAGAGGCATAATCAAACTATGGAAGCTATAGCATTAAATAAATCTGGTTTATACTTGCAACCGTATAAGAAAGGATTTGGTCTTTTTTTAGGACCACGAAATCTAAAAAACAAAATTGGATAAATCTCCCAACACGAGCATTGACTAATATAGATCTAATCAAATATGCAAAAAAGTTGAACATAAAACACTTTCGGGGAGTTTTTATGAAAGATGGATTACCAAAATTAGTGAAAGTGAATGAATATGGTATATTAAATTTAGATAATCAAAACGGAGGGGGGAACACATTGGACAGCTTATAAAAAAAATGGCAAACGTGCAGTGTACTTTGATAGCTTCGGAAATTTGCAACCTCCACTGGAATTAATTGAATACCTAAAAAGTGGTGGTCCTTGCAACATAATTTATAATCATAAAAATTTTCAATCGTTTGATAGTTTTAATTGTGGACATTTATGTTTAAAGTTTTTGTACAATTATAATAACAACGGGCTTCTCGGTAGATCACATTGATAGATGATGGCTTTGCAACCGAAAAGACTCGGGTTCAAACCTCTATACAAATAAAAATCCAAATTTGGTATTGAAACTTGAACTCCACCTAGTAGGACAAATTAAACTTGAGAACGTTTGATTATTATATATTCTAATCAAATTTTACTTAGAAGTTAGGTTAAGCAACACTTAGTTACAGGTAGCATGTGTTCCACATTTACTCTGACGGGAACAAATTCTGTTCTTTCCAGTAAGTATTATCCACCGATCATATTAGATGACGACAATTACGGTTTGGGGTTGATAAACTTAGAAACGTTCAATACAATTCCCAACGTAGACAACACTAATAACAAATTTTATTTTGTACTTCAGAATGGTACAAAGTCCTGTAACGAAATTCCTGAAGGTTCTTATGAGATTGATGATATTAATAATTATTTAAACAAGAGTCTTCCAAGTATGTAATATGGGAAAATATGAATATAGATGAACCCTTACCTTTGCTAGTATTATTAATAAAAGGAAATAACAATACTTTACGATCCGAAATTAAATGCACGTTGGATATCGATTTTTCCAAAGAAGGTTCAATACGTGATTTATTAGGTTTTAAATCTAGAATTTTAAAAGCAAACGTAAGAAACATATCAGATTTTTCTTGTAAAATTTTCAAATTAAATGCACTGTGCGTAGAATGCAATATTGTCTCCAGTTCATTCAGAAACGGCGAGCCAGTGCATGAGATTCATGAATTTTTTCCATCAGCCCCACGTGGATATAAAATTATTGAAACTCCTTCAAACGTGATTTATTTACCAGTTAACAAATAGATGAAATTACTATAAAAATAACTGACCAAGATCAAAACTTAGTCAATTTTAGAGGGGAAGTGATAACGGTGAGACTGTATCTTCGAAACTATAATAAATCAGTGTGATGGGAATTGTTTTCAATAAAAACAAAAACGGGAGTAAACATACAAATATTCCAAATACACTAAACAGTTATATAAAGCCAACAAATAAATCTAAATTTATCAGTCGGTCTACTAGATTCAATCCATTAACAGTGAAAAATAAAAATTTTTTGGAATCTATAAGGAGTTCGAGTAAGAAAGCAGAAATGAATTTTGAAACTATAAACGTAAACGAAACACCACTTTTTGATAATACAATTGTGTACGCCGAAAAACAAAGTCATCCACCTTATGCTTCAAGTTCTTTCAATAATAATGATGAAATCAGAATCCCTGTACAACAACAAGACATATACCCGGTGCCTTGGTATAGTTCTTTACATATTCAAGGAAAAGTTGAAGCATATAATGATAAAAATGAAGAAATTGAAACACCTCTTATTAATTTTGTTAATATGGGCATTTTATTCCTGTTTGATGAAATTCGTCTAGAAGTTGCTGGAGAAGTTATAGACCGTGTTAGAAATCCTGGAATTGTGTCTGTTTTAAAAGATTATGCGTCTTACAATCAAGGGGAAAGCAAAGCTCTTGAAAACGGTGGTTGGTTTCCAAAAGGTAATTCAACGTTAATGGACAGAGCGACAGGTAGTTTTGAAGCTGTTGTACCTCTTCATATGATTTTAGGATTATGTGAAGACTTCAAAAGAATTGTTATCAACTGCAGACAAGAATTGGTAATGCTTCGCAGTAGTACAGACAATAATGCTTTAGTATTAGATGATAAAACAAAATCCGTAAAAGTTCAACTACATAAGATAATATGGCGCGTTTCTCATGTATCTGTTTTCATTAAAGAACAATTAAAATTGTTGGATATTGTTAAAAGCGCCAGAGACTTATATATTCCATTTAGAAGTAGAGAATTACATGAATATCCTGTATTGCCACAGACACAAAACCATACATGGAGTATTAAGACTTCTGTAGAAAAACCTCAATGCATAATTATTGGTTTTCAAACTGATATAAAAAATAATACAACTAAAGATTGCAGTCGCTTCGATCATTGTAACTTAACTAATATTAAGGTTTTTCTCAATGATACTCCATATCCTTATGATAATCTTAATTTAAATTTTGAAAAAGATCAGTACGCACTGTTATATGAAATGTTTGCTGAATTTCAACCTTCATTTCTTTACAAAACAAGCGAGCCTATGGAAATAAAATAATTTTTTTATTTATTTTTATTTAGTTTAAATTAACATTAACAAGGATAATGTTTCTTCATAATCTTTCATGAAAGAGGAAGGCCATCTTCCGGAATCTGGACCGCAAGTCCAACCTAATATCACTTTGGGAGTTTGTTTTCCTTTCTTGATGTTTTCTTGTATCTATAACAATATATCAGAATGTTCTTGATTTTTTAGAGAATCAAATTTAAATGGTATGTTTTTACAGATAAGTGCAGGAATAATTTTTTTTTAAATTTTACTGTCGGCCAAATACGCTGACTTACAAACAAATTCATTTATACATGATTTCATATCTTTATGATTTCTAATAATATTATTAACTGGGTAGTCTATCATACAAACATTATTAATATTAAGTCCACACAGCAGCTTCATAATATATAATTTGTGTGACATATTGCGTTCCAATCTATGAAATTCTAAAATTTCATCAAGTTTCCTTAAATTTATCCACTCATACTGCTCTGTTTTGCAAATATTTACAATATATTTAACATAATTATCTAAACTTTTCCTCTTATCTAAAAGTAAACATAAGTTTGAATTAGTTAAGTGTCTTCCATGTGATGCTGTAAAATACATGATATCGCTTGAAACAACAAAGTCTTCTTTGCTTATTAAAAACACAAAAGCTTTCTTTCCAGAATTTGTAACACTGGAACGGACTGCATTCTTGAGATGTTCTTCATAAACTTTTTCTTTTGCTTCTTGTGCTTCTAACTCAATCTTAAACATCATATCCATTGTTTTGTAGACACTTGATTACAATGTACACTCTAGAACTGCAATACAAAGCATAACATAACACACTATGATTTTATAATTGTGCCCCACCAAACACATTAGTTGTATTCATGGTATAGATATCTCCATGGTCTTGTATCGCTGCTATTAAAAATGAGTACACGTTTATCATCATAAGGACTAAGAACGATTTTGTTTTGTTTAATTGAAAATACGTTGTGTTGTTTAGATTTAATAAGACGTTGAAGAGTTTCAAAAGGTTTTTATTAAACAGAAATTTTTTGTAATCCTCAAAAGTTATGCATTTAATAGATGATCTTTTACAACCCTTAGATTTTTTTATTAACTTTGTAGTAATGCCTTCTTCAACAGTATAAGAATAGTCCGGGTTGTTTTTTGTTTTTTTGTTCTATTTGATAAACATTGTTAGCATCATATTCAGAAGTATTAAAACGATAACTGTCTTGTTTAATATATTTATAAACGTCTATATTTTTAAAACTATAAATGAAACTGTCAGTATCCGTGTATAATAATTTTGTGTTTTGCCCAAACGTTTTTAAAACATAGTCGTAATGAAATTCATAAAGAAAAATTTTTTGAAGCATCTAATATGCTAAATCCCACATAAATAGGTTTGTTGATACAAATTTCCAATTTATTCATTTCAACAATTACCATATCCTAATCAAAAAATACATAATCTAAAAAAAAATTAAAAAAGTTTTAAGTAAATTTTAAAAGATTAAATAAGGATGTATTTTGTTCTCTTTAAAGTAGTCATTAATCAAAATTAAAATTAAGTACTACAAATTGATACAAAGTTATTCAATCATAATTATCAGAAGTCATTTCACAGATAGATTCCATAAAAACAGGCTATCTAAAAATATAAACATAGTATTTAATTACTCTAATAAATTTTATTCACAAATTGTTTGTATTTTTAGACACTTCAAACAGTGTGATTTTAAATGCTTATCGCCCTCGCTTTCCACAATACTTTGCATTGCGTCTGTCTTGGTGTTCACTTTCTCGCTAAAACGAATGTGTTTATAATATTTGATCATACTCACTGACCGTACACACATTTTTTTAAAATTTTTATTCATAAATTGACTCATTTTTTAACATCTTTTTTAAAAAAGTATGATGTCAAATGTTTTCCACCTTGATTTTTGATAATATTTTGCAGAGAACACATAAGGCACATTTGATTTTCTAAGTCAGTTTCTCCTTTACAATTTGGACACGCAAATTTTATTGATACTGGCATGTTAACCTTACAAATATCAAAGATTTTTTAAATAAATATAGATGTTACATATATTTTATACAATACAATAAAAATGGGTTACGAAAAGTGAAAACAATAATTATTTTTATTAATTTATTTTTTACTCTAATTTTACATTATTTATAGCTTTATAAACCTCATACATATTAATTTCATGTGATAACTTCTTTATTGATTTTATATATAACTTTAATCTTAACTTAATTTTTCTTAATTGCTCTTTCTCTTTGTTCATTCTTCAACAAATTCAAGGTTTGTTGTTGAACCAACAGCTCCTTTACTAACGAGGTAGATAGTTTTTTTGAATAATTGAATTTGTTTGTTAATCCTATTGATGTCTTTAACCGAAGTAAATTCTTGAGGAAGAGGTGTGTTAAAATCTCCAGATTCCACAAGCACTTGTTCGCCAAATTTACCATCAATTTTACTAATTGACGAAACGTCGTGCAGTGCCAAAGTCGTTTGGAAGTACGGTGTTAAATTTCGTCTAAGGATACGAAGCTGTTGTTGTTCAGTAAGAGGTTCGCTTAGTCGCGAGAACAGACTCTGCATAGTCGCCATGTAGATACCAAACCCTTCATGAGCACCCATGGTTCGTGCCTTAATTTCGTCCAGCAGTCGGTCGTCGTAGTCGACTAAAAGAAATTCCGATTGTAGTAGTCGCACTACGTCTTTCCAGGAAGGACTGTCGATGCGCCCTGAAGAGAAGAAAAGCTTTCCTAGTTAATAACTATGGAGCACCATGAAACAATTGCGTTAAAGAAATTTCTTCGGTTTAGGTGGCAACCATTAGATTGCACCTGCGATTAGTATGTGTCCAAAGGGTAGAAAAACGAACAAAATTGGAAGTAGAAAAGTCTCCGTCGAAACTTTCAGCAAAAATATTAAGCTCCTCTAGAGATGAAGTGACAGCAGCTACGTCGGTTTTGTAAGCAATGGTGTATTTAATGTGTGAGAGAGATTTAACGTACCAGTTTCCGTAGATTCTCCACCGAAACGTCAGAGTTAAGGCCTCTGGAATCCAATTCGTACAAAAATTTATTTTGTTTAAGACGATTCACTTCAAATTTCCACACTATCGACATCTTAAGGTAAGTAAAATTTACAAAATGTAAGACTACAACAGAGCACGGAAAAAAAATTCAGGACAAATCCAGAAAAAAATCGAGAAAGATCGAGAGGAATACCAATCGAAAGAAAAATCGAGAGAGAAATTGAGAAAACTCAAGAAAAATCGAGCCCCGCAAGTTGGGCAGCCAATCTTTTCTGTTACGGTTAGTTGTTAGAAAAGTATGACCCTCAGTGGAGAGTAGGGTGTGGGTTTGGAAGATCAACGTTATTCCTAGAACCTATAAAAAAAAATTAAAAAGGTAGGGCGCCAGGTTCGAGTAACGCTGTAGAGAAGAATCTGACCCAGAACCAAAGGTCAGCAGCTAACTGTCCGCAGCAGAATATACCGAAAAAGGGAAACAAATCACGAAAGAATTTGACATAAAGTCAGAGAAACCTTCACACAAAATTTATTCACCCCAATACACAAACGAATTTGTGATAGGTCACAGCATTTAATAGACACATATATTACGAATACACACAAACGGGTAACGTACAGCATTAAACATTCAGGTAACACGAAAATGACTAGAGCTACACAGAATTACAAGTTAAAGTAAAGAGAATTATCCAAATATTTACCACTGCTACGCCACTGTCTCGTATATGCAATTGATATTTCGCGTACTGAAGGTACGCCTATGGTGAACTTAACCTAGAATGTATGTCAATTTATAGTACTGAGTAACGTTACAGATTACATGAATTTAAGGAAGACGTGTAAGGGAAGTTTTAAGACTAATTCAGTCACCGCGAAGTTTAAACGATTGTTCAATTTGGGCCTAACTTGGAACGAGCTCGTACCGGAAGGATCAATGGAATTAAATGCGTTCGGCTTAATTACGATTGAGGTTTAAATTCTTACACGACTTATACACCACGTAAGTATTAAATACTCTTATCTATGACTAGTTAACGTTCCAGGTATTATTATGCAATTACACATTCGAGCGACAAAGTGACAATCTGCAATACATTTTATACGTTCACGCCTGATAGTTGGTGTCAAGGGGTGACTTCTACTTGAGTGATAGGTCGACTGCAGGTTCACGCGCAATTAAAAAGATATTAAAACCTCTGACCTTCCACCCAGCAGTAGGAGTGTTACTTTTGCTCTCAATATTACTAACGGTTTCTGGACGAGCCTCCACCGTAGTCTGCGAATCTGACGGAGTATTCGTGGGTAGCTATTTCTGCACAGGGCCTCCAAAAGACATGAGTAGACCCGCAATAGCCGTTACAAGTTGACGAAGAAACAACCGGAAGAGAATGTATTTATTTATTTATTTATTTATTTATTAACTGTACAACTACAGGACAAGCCCAACTGGTACTTGAAATATTAAATAAGATTAAAGATACATGTTTGTAATATATTATAATAGGAACTAAAAAATTTACAATAATTTTACACTAATTTAAATTAAATTAAATAGTACTTGATTTATTTGTTTTTTAAAAAATTTAATATTAGGTGTTGTTGATATCACATCGAGATTAGACGGCAAACTATTTGTAGACATAATACATTGATTTAAAGCAGAAAATTTACCAACCTCTGTTTTGCTTGTTGATTGATAAAAAAGTTAGAAACTCTCTAGAATTAGGACGAGGAACATGAAACTTAAAAAGACCTAATATATCCGGACATTTTATAATATTGTTAATTACTTTGTATGTAAATATCAATTGTGCTTTAGCTCTTCTATTTAGTAAAGAATCCATATCTAAGATCTTTATTATTCTTAATAGGGAGACATAAACCACCCTCTCTAGAATAAACATAGGGATGTTAGCGAAAGATAAACCCAGAGGGCAATCGTGTATCTGATGCAAAGCGTCCCCTAGCGTGAAGAATGCAGGACGTGCTTATTGAACGGTTCACGTGGAGCACAATCTTTTAGCAAATTTTAAAATCCGACTTTATGCGGTATCATATGTTTTACCTACAAAATAAAGTTTTTAAAACGTTGAAGTGTTTCAGAATCTCTTACCATCAGCCTGATTACCCCATAAAGCGAGGAAATTCTCAGATGAGGGTTTATCTTCTCCCTCGTGAACGGTTGATTCAGGCCAAGCTTTCCGGAAACGTTCAAATGCAGCGGACCAATCGTGGACAGTTTCGAGTTATCAACGCCGGAAACCAATACAAAGTTACGCCCGCGAAATTGGGTTAAGGAAGTGTGTACACACGAGGAGCGTTTACACTTCGAACGTTACAACAGATAAAAAAATGTGTAACAGCGTTACATTACAACTAACAAAATTTTTAAAGGAACGGTGCAAAAAACCAATAACTTTTCTGAAAAAATTTATGTAGGTTAACTGTCCTTTTGGGTTGACAGATTATGCTTAAAATTGAATCGGATCTGTGCTATTATAAATAAGACTCATGTGCAAAGTTTCATAAAAATATAAAAATCGAACGGGTGGTTTCCTTGATATCTCCTCCCAGCCGTTTGTCCACCAGGAAAAATATTTTTCTTTTGACTATTATAGCGTACATACTAGCTCTAATTCGTCGAAAAAATTGAAAAAATACCGATATTAACATTTTCGGTTTGGAAACTGTTGCGTAACTCGCTAATCTTATGTATAATTGTAGAGTAATAACACTTGCGTGCACATTATGTTTCGGACGCGTTTAGGTTACATTTTATGTTTACTTGAGCTAATTTATAATGTATTTAGACGCCTTTCAGTTTTGTAACTATATATTTTGAATTGATTTATATTTACTCAAAATTACTTTCGATACCTAAGTGAAACTTTAAATTAATGGTAGGTATGCTATCGCTGTTCGACCCGTACGTGGGAACGGCTAAGCGGTAGACGCGTAAATATGACAAACTGAACTACCTCGAGAGATTGTATTGAGCCTATTTAAAAATGGCAAATCAAGATTCAAAAAATGTGATAATATAAATAGTTACGAACAATAAGATAAAAATAGTTTCCGTTTATTGTACACGTTGTTAGAATATTTTAAGTTGACATAGTTACAACGTTGGTAATATGTTACAAAAAGCAGTTAAATTAACATTATCACAATGTTACTTTTTTAATGTAACAATTGTTAACATTTTTTACCTTGACATAATCTGTTATATCAACATTTAATAAACGTTGAACTGCTTTAAATGGAAACGTTACAATGTAATGTTGTGATGTTAAAGTTTCGTTTATGTAATGTATCAATTGTTATCCAGAAAGAAAACAACATCATAAGTCTATTTTACTAAATTAAAAGAAAATCTGACGAATCATGGAACATTTAACAAGGCAAGACCAAAAAAGTACAACATTCAATATGCTGAAGAAGTTGCTATAAATGTAACAGGAATGATTTGCGAGATTTTCTTTTAATTTACAAAAATAGACTTATAAGGTTGTTTTCTTTCTGGATAACAATTGATACATTACATAAACGAAACTTTAACATCACAACATTACATTGTAACGTTTCCATTTAAAGCAGTTCAACGTTTATTAAATGTTGATATAACAGATTATGTCAAGGTAAAAAATGTTAACAATTGTTACATTAAAAAAGTAACCATTTCGATGCAATGTTGCAATTGTTATTATTTTGAATGAAGCATTTTAACATATCATACTTTTCATAGCTTTCGTAAGCCATTTCGTACTTTTCAGACGATTGAAGAATGAAAATGTGGTAACGTAATTAGAGGCAGCATACATACATACATGACATAAAATTAAAACATAATGTCATTGGTAACTACGATAATTTTATTTGATATTGGAAAATATGAGTTTTGACTAAATTTAACTATGATTGACCTTACATGATATATATTGTCGTAAAGAGAAAAAAAACTCTATCAAAATAAATCACAGCCAACTATGGTATCTATTTAAGAAAAAACATTATTTCATAACTCGTAAACAAATGTAGATATTTAAAATCCGTCAACGCCATTCAATTCCTCTCAAAAAAGTGTCTAAAGGCCGTCTGACACTTTTATAAATTTAATACAAAATTTTCATATAAATTTACAGTGTAAAATATGTTTTAATTTTGGATTCAAATTTACATTGTAAAAATTGATCTGTCTGCTACACCTTGTAAATTTTTTAGTAAATTTCAGTTAACGGCGGCGCAACAAGTTGCTGTCTGGGGAAATTTAATTTATCGCTGCTTCCCTCCATAGATAAAACTTCCTTTGTTGGCTATTGTTTATCTATTTATCGTGTGCTTGATCTTTGTGATTTTGTCGTTATTTGTTGTTGTTAAGTTTTATTGTTGTTGTTGTTTTTTTTATTTGTCTGTTGTTTTTTGAACAATTATGAACAATAATAATTTGGCCATAATGTGCTCCGCACTTGCTGCAGTTTCTGTAGTAATGGTATCGAGTATGTTACTATCAAAGAAGAAGAAGTCCATTAAGCGTCGAGTGTGGTGTAGGGAATGGCTGCAGCGTCGAAACCAAGGCAAGGACGTCTTAAGCATGTTAAATGCTGAACTGCTACAGGAAGATCTGGGGTCCTACACACATTTTCTTAGGCTCAATAGTGAGCAGTTTAAATATTTGCTGTCAACAATAGAAAGTGAGATTGCCAAACAAGGTACTTTCATGAGAGAGTGTATTCCTGCTAGAACAAAGTAAGTAAAATGGTTTCCACACGCAGTAACATGTTATAACTCAGTTTTTTTAATGTCAGGTTAGAAATTACTTTGAGGTTTCTTGCTACGGGTGAAACGTTCAGATCCCTAATGTATTCAACAAGAGTACATGAAACCACCATAGGTCGCTTTATCCCTAGAGTGTGTAATGAAATTGTTCGCAAATTAAAGCCTGTTTATGTGAAGGTAAGTTAAAATCACACAACATAATTAGGTTGCTTGAAATAATCATTGCTTATCATTACAGATGCCAAAAACTCCAAAAGAGTGGAAGCAAATTGCAGCTGATTTTAATGCAATGTGGCAGTTTCCATTTTGTGTCGGGGCTCTTGATGGGCGACACATTACGTTTCGAGCATCAATTTCAAGTGGCTCAGATTATTATAGTTATAAAGATGCTAACAGCATTGTGCTATTGGGTTTATCTGATGCCAAATACCGGTCCCTTTATGTTAACATAGGCGTTAACGGACGGATAAGTGATGAAGGGGTGTTTCGCAACAGTAAACTAGCAGAGGCATTACAGAATGGTTCTTTTCACTTACCAGAACCTGAAGTATTATCAGGGCTCAACAAACCATTACCATATGTAATTGTTGCCGATGATGCATTTCAGTAGGGCATATTTGCCGGTTAAGGAACCTCCTCCTTTGTCAAGGATCCAACATGTCTACTTTCGATAATTTGAACGTAACTAATATCACCGTGTTTTTGAACGGAGAAAGGTATCCTTATGATAATTTAAACGTCGACTTCGATAGTAATCGTTACGCATTAATGGACGATATGTATACACGTTTTTAGACCGCATATTATTATCAACCATCCGAACCTATATTGACGCCCGGGGAATTTAAAAGACACGCTCCACTAATAGGAATCGATTGTACGTATCAAACCGACGTTTTACATAAAAGCGGTGTCGAAATTAAGATCGAGTACATGACGAAAAAGAAATTCCGGAAGGTACGACGGCATACTGTTTAATATTACACGACAAAGCGTTTCAATATTCTCCGTTGACAAAAATCGTAAAACAATTGGTCTAAATAATAATTTTATTTCAATTCGGGATACTCGCGTCAACTTTAAACTATAAAAGAAAGAATCTTAAACTTAATCGTATCAGTCGATCGGTGGATCGAAACGTAAGTAACATTATCTTATAAAGCTGTTGTAATAATAGTGCGTGTAGTAGACGACAAAATGGCAAGTTCTTTATATTGTAACGTGCATACACCAGCCAATTTTATCGTGGTCAATATTCAAGGTTTTAAAGTGAGAAATAACGAATTTATGCCTAAAGAATTAGCTACGATGGATTCATTACATCCGATGAGTCATTTCGTTTTTAAACCTAGTCTAAGTTACGGATCTCTAACGGGAAAATATCGCACAACGGTTAAATGGGTTACGTCTAACTATCACTGCATCGATTGGAACACGGGATACGTGCCCGCTACAGATTTCGATACTATCATCACGTCTATTTGCCGATCCGTAAATGTGGTGTACGTTAAAGGCAAAGAAAAAGCTAAGTTTATTCGTAATATTTTGAGAGCACCTATCGTGGTTGCAGAATTGGACGAAAACGTATGTAGGGTGCGACGCGATTATCCCCATTGCACCTTTCATAAGAAAGATAAAAGCGTATGCGCATTGACAAACGTCGGCGTTCTATTTCGTTTCGCAAAAGATGAGTATGAAAAATTGACTGTTAATTACGATTTGAAACTAAATGTCGACGCAAACGGTTTTACCGATGGTAGTAATGTTATTCGCAACAGCCGAAATCGGCCGCTGTCCGAATTTTTGCCCACAACGCGTTTTGTGTATTGCAGTTTACCCACGAAGCGATTAAGAAGATTTCTATCGAGCAGTGAGCAAAACGAATTACCCAGAACGCGTTGTGGATAAACTACGTTACTCAGGAAGCGAAATTATATTTCGGGCGGCTTTAATCATCGCGTTCTGGTCATAAAGCTTTACCCACAACGCGTTGTAAATAAAATAACAAATAATTAAACAAAATATGTATTTTAGCGGCACATTAAAATATATAACATAATTATATGTTAATAAACATAAAAAAACACATTAAAATAAAAAAAGACACAGAAAAAATAATATGGAAACATAAAAACCAGAAATAAAAAAGCAAAAAAACATGTTACTTATTTTTACAAGACGTGCTTTGATGGCATTTTGAATTGCATTTAATATTTGATTTTAGGCACTTACATGCTTTTGTGTGGCACCCTTTATAACAATTACACCGAACAAAACCTTGCTTAGACCCAGAAGATAATTTAGCTTCTTCTCGCACGTTGACAGAAGAATCTGAGGGCACTTCAGATAATGATAAAAATACTGAAGGTGATAATTGAAACTCATTCCGGCTGTATAATCGTTTCAGTTTTCCATTTTTAGTACCGAGAATATAAAAACCTTGGTCAGTCTTGTCTATAATGATTGCTAATACATTCCTAGGAGCTAGACGTCCCCGATCTACCTCTGGTATATTTACTAAAACATTGTCACCTATGTTGGCAGGTGGGAATTTGTGTTGTGATTGGGCAAGCATTTTATCAGCCTGTTTTTCTAGCCCCGTTTGCAACCTTTTCTCTCCGTATCAGCTGCTCTTTTATTGCTACATAATTTACATATTGGTAAATCCAAATTAGCAGCACATTCGATATGAACTGACTCATTGCATTCAATACATACATTTTGGATACAAGGGAGATACATAATATCACAAATAAAACATTTGGTCATACTGTCAGTATCATTCTTGTTACCATCGTTAAAATTTCCATCACCGCTATTATTATCTGTTTCAGTTATTGTCGCATTAGGTTCCTCATTTATGGTATTTGTTTCCAAAGACTCTTTTATTAATTTTAAATGTTCTTCTAGTTGTTCTTCCGTCTTAATTGTATTAATGACAGAGGTATCTAAACATGTATCCAACAGTCCATTTTTTGTGGACTTCCAAACATAGCCTCATAAGGTGTCCGCTTTATGCCCGTATGGAAACTGCGATTTTTGTGCTTTGAATAATGCGAAGACCTCTTGCCCAGTTCTGGCATTGATTGTCTGACATCCAGGCTACAAGACTATCACGAACATCTTGATTTGCCCGTTCAACGGAACCCTGACTTTGGGAGTGTCGAGGTTTGCCATGGACCAATTTGAGAGCAGACCAACTAGCTGCTAACTTTTCAATTACCTAAAAGTTGACACTTTGATGAAGGAAAGCCCTTGTGTGAAGCCATTACACTTACTTGATTACAAAATTCTCTTCCGTTGTCGCTATGTAATATGTTCGAGCACCAAACAAACAGAAGATATCAAGAATAACTTCTGCTACTTCATCCGCCGTTTTTGTTTTAAGTGGTCGCAATATAACATATTTCGTTAGATGATCTTGATAATTAAGAATAAATTTATATTCTCCATCAGGTTCACTCTGCATATCGATGAGGTCAACCTATAAAAGTATACTTCTATAAAACAGAGTAAAAAATATTACAAAAAAATATTACCTGGCATCGAGAATTCATTTCACTCATAATTAAAGGTTTAACAACTAATCCCTTACTCTTTGCTTTCTTTTTCAAGGCACATGATTGACACAGACTTAAATATATCAAAATTACTTCTCTAGTTATATTACAGTATTTATTTTTCAATTCATTTTCCATGGCCTTCTCTTTTTTATGTCCTATTTGTAAATGTGCTGTGTGTATTATATCATACATCTCACTTGCTGTACAGTAAAAATTAAACCTGATTGGATTCTTGATTTTTCTTTACTGACTAGTTTATCTTTTTCTTCAACTGTCAATAAATCATATCGTTTTAATCTACGATAATCTTTTGATGATAATTCAAGACCATCCCGTTTCTTTTGTCGAGCAATTTTGGTTTCTTGAACTATTTCTAAGTAACGTTCATCCGATAATAGAAACGACCTGTCTTTCTTTTCCAACATTAGGATCCGCAATCTTTCTTCAAATTCAGCTTTCATCTTGTTTAAAACAATTGCCGGTACACAAAACACACAACAAATAAAAACCTAACCAATAATTACGCACGTGCTTCGCTATACAAGAACGTGCTTGTTATGGATTAATATTTGTTCGTCAAGATACTGACAATGCATTTTGGGTAAAACGTAAAAGCCCGAACGCGACGTGGGTAAACAAAATATCCACAATGCGAAACAAAGCCGCCCGAAATATAATTTCGCTTCCTGAGTAACGTAGTTTATCCACAACGCGTTCTGGGTAATTCGTTTTGCTCACTGCTCGATAGAAATCTTCTTAATCGCTTCGTGGGTAAACTGCAATACACAAAACGCGTTGTGGGCAAAAAATTCGGACAGCGGCCGATTTCGGCTGTTGCGAATAACAGTAACACAAGAACTCAAGTGGTGAACGAATGTAATACCAAAGAGTCGACGACTATTAGCAGTAACAACGAAAATAACAATCAAACTAACGCAACAACCGACTTCATCAAATTTAATGAAGAAGAGTCGACTAATATCGAAGACAGTAACAAAAACTCGTAGGTACTAAAGTAGGAGAAAAAGTGTATACAGTTTAACTGCATTATGGAAAGTTTTTTGCGGTGTTTACAGTAGTGTGGGATATTACGTCACATTATAAATCGAGTATGGAAAGTTATCGATAAATATGAAACCGATTTGTCGTTTAAGAACGTCAAAGACGATGAACTGCAATATTTACCTTTAGATTATTGTTTGAAAAACGTAAGACCCCTAACTTTGAAAGAAATATGGTGGAAACTGCCTCACGCCTATCGCAAAAATAAACGGTTGCAAAATAAACTGCCTTGTTTAGAACATTATAACTTATCCACCAGCAGAGATCATTGGGACGGACCACCTGTTTCTAAGGATATATGTGGCGTATGTCGTAATTCAAATGATAGTTAATACTATATGATTGTTGTTGTTTTGTGAAATCGCAGTAAATATGTAAAATTTTATAAAATAAATTAAAGAAATATTAATGTCTTTTATTGTTTAAACGATAACAATAAATGTTGTGGTCGATTGTTAAATGTTGATGTGTTGTACGCTCGGTGTTACCTAAATTAAGTTAGGTTAGATCGAAATAGTTTGACCTAATATAGGTAAGTGACATGGAAAACATGTAAATGAGTTAGGTTAGATCGAAAACTTAGAACCTAAAATAGGTAAGTGAGATGTAACCAAAAATTAGTTAGGTTAGATCGAAATGGTATAACTTAAAATAGGTTATGTATGATCGAACTCATGTAACCTATGAGTTAGGTTAGTTCAAAAACGTATAACCTAAAAGGTTAGGTTAGATCAAAATTGTTTAACCTAAAATAAGTTACGTTAGATCGAAATCGTTTAACCTAAAATAAGTTAGTCGTTTAACCTAAAATAAGTTAGTCGTTTAACCTAAAATAAGTTAGTCGTTTAACCTAAAATAAGTTAGGCTAGATCGGATTCGTTCAATCTAAAATGAGTGCTTAACGTAAAATATGTTAGGTTAGATCGAAATCGTTTAACCTAAAATAAGTTAAGCGAAATCAAAAACATGTAACATAAAATAAGTCAAGTTAGATGTAAAATTGGTAAGTGAAATAAGAGAAAGAAAGAATGAAGAAAAGAAAAGAGAAGAAAGAAAGAAAGAGGAAGAAAGAAAGAGGAAGAAAAAAGAAGAGAAAAAAAGAAAAAGAAAGAAGTTGAAATTGAGAAGAAGAATAGAATAGTAACGAAGAAGGCCCTCCTACAGGCCCGCCTATGGAACGCCTATAAAGAAAAGAGGGAAGAGTAGGGATGGGAGTGGGGACGAGGTTTCGTCCCCCGCCCCCGTCCGCCGAAAATTCAAAACCCACAATTTTGAAAAGTTACCCCCACTACAACACGCCCCACTTCGTCCACTCCGCCCCTCCACTTCACCCACTCCGGATTCCCACCACACCTCCCTCCACGATTTAGGGTATATAACCGCGAGTTTTTGGGAACAAATCAGTTGTGTTCCAGCTCCTCTAACAGCAACAACAAAAAGTGAAGTGTCATGAAGAAAAACATTGTAAGTACATTCAATTTTTAATTTTAGTATTAACCTTTAATGCATGCATTTAATTTTGTGCATTAACATGTACATACATTTGCTTACGACGTTTTTCTTACTGTTTGTGTAATGTGTTTGTGTTTTGTGCTTGAAGACGTCGCAAGACATCGAATATTTTGATTTGGCCAATTTCGATGCGAGTTTGGCTGCGCCAGACAACGAAGAGGCTCCGTCCATATCGGCCAAAGACAAAGATTCTGCTGCTCGATTCCGCGCCGTTCATGCACCTCCGGTAACGGAGTCCGTTTTGAAAGATGTCGATTTGTCCGGTACGTGTGTCGCTATCGCCGGTACGTCACCTACGACGTGTGCCACTATCACCGGTACGTTTGACACACCTACGACGTGTGCCGCTATCACAACGTGTACTCCTTTCTGTTCCACAACATCATCGGTGGCAACAGGTAATGGACGGTACAAGATGCGATTACCTCGTCAGGAATATTGCGCCCAAAAGAGACAATTGATGTCTTTGAGACGTCACATCAAAAGTTATTTATATTAACAACCGCGTTGAATGTGTAGTTAACACAAGTTTTTCGCAGGTAAAAATTTCGAGGTGATAAAGCTCTGTCTGGGAATTTAGACTTGATGCAGGTATCGCAAATGCTGGAGTGGCCTGGTTACTCATCGACTCCCGTTTCCGTTGCCGCCGCTAATAATCCTGGTGCTTCGGCTACTGGTTTTCATCCTTCAGCATCTACTTCTGCTCTCGTTTCTGCTACTGCTTTTGGTCCATCGACATCTACTTCTGTTCACGCTTCTATTTCTTCTACTTCCGCTCCTACAACTTGGTGCTTTGACACTTTTTTAAATACTGCAATTCAAACTGGTTTTCAACGGGAATTGCTTGATAAAACTAACAATATAATTAACCATTTTGATTGCCAACTTAATAAACAATTGACAATCTTGCGCACCAGTTTGAAGCAGATTACGTCATTGGCTAACAGTCTTCGCCACACTAATAATTTAGCTTCGTTAGTGGTGACGTTTGTTGCTTTAAGCAATGCCATTCGCCAGCAACTAACCAACATTAAAAAAATTAATAATCAAATAAATCTTTCTTAACGGCTACTTAGGGTTATAAGTGACGGCGTTAAATAACGGGGATGATGAGAATCGGCATGACTCGGAGGATGCGGCTATCGTTGAGGTATGAAGTTGGTGGTCTTTTATGTGTTGTCGTTTCTGTTATTATTATGTTACGGTTTAATGGTTATAGAACGAAATTAAGAGATCATCAACTTCATTTCATTATAGATTACATCAAAGGTGATGATCGGACAATCGACATCGACAGCTCGTACCATTGAGAGTGCTGCAGTGTATCAAGTTAAGGTATAAAGTTGTTGGTTTTGTACAATAATTTTATTGCCTTGTTGGGGTTACAGATCGACGATCAAAACTACAACACCGTCTTGTCTACAGACAGGCTATATTGTAGATGATGTATCGACCCTATAGATTATACCCGATACTTTCATCTTCTCCGTCAAACATGGTTGTTGGAAACGAACATGGTTGTTGGAAACGATGTTGACGATGTTCAAAATTGTAATACAAATTTTGGAGATCGCTAACATCATCTTCAATGATCAAAGCTGCCAAACCGTCTAGTATTATAAGTTTTTGCCATCTCCAACGCCATCTTCTCCGTCAAACTTGGTTGTTGAAAACGCTGTTGGCGACGAACAAAACTATGTTATAAATATATATGATCAAAGTTGCCACACCGTCTCGTCAACGCCGATAAGACATTTAAAAACCTTTTTTTGAAACCTTGTCCAACGTCATCTTCTTTGTCAAATTTGGTTGTTGGAAACGCTGTTGGCGACAATCAAAATAATATTATAAATTTTGATAGTCGCCGATGGCTACTTCTATGATCAAAGCTGCCACACCGTCTCGTCAACGCCGATAAGACATTTAAAAACTTTTTGAAACCTTGTCCAACGTCATCTTCTTTGTCAAATTTGGTTGTTGGAAACGCTGTTGGCGACAATCAAAATAATATTATAAATTTTGATAGTCGCCGATGGCTACTTCTATGATCAAAGCTGCCACACCGTCTCGTCAACGCCGATTAGACATTTAAAAACCTTTTTTTGAAACCTTGTCCAACGTCATCTTCTTTGTCAAATTTGGTTGTTGGAAACGCTGTTGGCGACAATCAAAATAATATTAAAAATTTTGATGGTCACCAATCGCTACTTCTATGATCGAAGCTGCCACTGAGTTCTCACCAGTGCCGCCATAAACTGCACAATGTTTACCTCTTTACGTCATACATTGTACCGATAGCTATAAATTACGACGATCGACAATCAAAACTACCACACCGTTTTGTCTACGTTGGGTAGACTATTATATTGTAGATATTTTTTCATATTTACATGTATGCTATATTGTAGATATTTTTGACTATGTTTAAATAAATGTATTTCGAGCGCATACGACTTTTACGGACCTATTACTCTTCCTACTAATATATAAAATTTTTGTGCCATTTGACGTGGTGTAGAAGAAAAATATAAAATTTGAACGTACCTACATTTTACGATTTGAAGAAAATGAAATTTGTATGTCAACCGTTATCGTTACCGATTAAAAACTTTGTTGAAAGCGCCGAGAATAAGTTTACTCGGCATAGTGCGCTATTTGGGGGTGTATGTAAAAGAGCATTAATTATTGGACCTTCCGGTTGTGGAAAAACAAACGTTATGCTATCTCTTTTGCTATCGCCCAACGGATTGCGTTTTTAAATTTGTATGTTTGCTCAAATTCTTTGTATCAAACGAAATACGATTTTCTTAGACGTTTAATTGAAACCGTAGATGAATGCAATTATTCCGAAAGCTGTAACATCGAGGCGTTTACACCGCCTTCGAACATTTCGGAATATTCTGTTGTCGTGTTCGACGACATATGTTGCACGGGTCACAACGTGATGAAGGAGTATTTTTCTTACGGTAGACATAAAAACATTGATTGTTTTTATTTGTGTCAAAGTTATAGTGCTGTACCTAAGCAATTAGTACGCGACAATTGCAACTTATTAATTTTGTTTAAGCAAGATTTAACAAATTTAAAACACATTTACGACGATCACATCGCAAACGACATGACGTTTGACGAGTTTAAAAAGCTTTGTAACCTTTGTTGGAAGGCTCCTTATGACATGGTGGTGATAGATCTCGATTGTTCGAAAAACGACGGTCGATATAGAAAAGGTTTAGATACGTTTATACGTTATTAAAAATTTTTAAATTTACGTCGGCAATAATTCATTGTTCAGTATCTTTCGCGCTTTCGATACAACAAGTACGTAGTTATTGGTCGCGTGTAAACATGAATAAAAAACTCGCCGAAGACTTGATAAACGCTCGCGAAGCTTTGCGACAAAAATTCGGACATTAAAAGGAGACATCGAAAAAAGCAAATTACATTTTGACGCTGCATACGCTCCTATTACCGAACCACTTAAACAGATAGCGACAAAACTGGATGTTGTACCTTCGACCGACGTTAAAGTAGAACCTATAGATATAAAAGTAAAAGACGACGACGACGAAATACAAACCGACGATTATTACACTTTTCCTGCAGATTCATCTTTTCGTATAAAAAAAGACGTTCGACTTCATTTTATCCTCATATTCAAAGTTCCCAAATAAAAAAAAAAACGTTCGTTCCCGAAAAAATTGTAAAATCTCCTCGTTCGTTCGCAATGTCTTCTCAAATATTAACGTCTACTCCGAAACCTAGGTCGTACAAAAAGCGGACGAAGAAGTGTTTCTTTACGATCCTACGATAGATAATATGGAAGAAAAACAACAAATACACCTACCGCTTACGAAGCTAACGAAGAATTACACGATACCACCGATTCCAACATATCTATGGCATACGAGGGTGCAAAAATCAAATAAGGTTGTTTCGACAAGAAATAGAAGAGGAATTAGCCAGTCCCACCGTTCAATCGGTCTTAAATCAGTTTCACGTTTTGCCTAGAACTTATTTGACGGAATTGAAAGCCGACATAGATAATAATTTTGACACTAAATACGGAGTTCGCGAAGATGACGGAAATTTGTTTATAGGAAACAGTGAATTTAGCATAGACGGACGAAATATAGTCATCGACGGTTTAAAATACAAAGGCACGACCGGATTGTACAAATTATTGTTTAAAAAGAACCGGGACAATTTACTATTAATGACGCACGTCAATATCGAGACATTTTGCGACGTACCAATTCTTATAAAGTTAATTACGATCCTCTTAAGCAGATATCCGCCAGCAAAGGATATAAATACGTTAACATTATTAAACCCATCTTGAACGGAAAGAAACCTAACGTATGGTGGGCAAAACGTTGGAAAAGCGGTGGCGGATTAGAATCACTACTACGACCACAAGAAAAATCAACGTTTAAACAAGTTTTATCTAACGTCGCCGCCACGGATTATCGATATTGGGACGATCCCAACGAATTGGTAGAAAGACTTCAACTATTAGTTGCTTCTAAAGCCGCCGGTCATACGGGTCACGATAATGAAATCATTGCCATTTTGGAGGAATTGCGTGAAGCCGGAATTGTTAAATAAGTTATCTTTTACTATTAAACTCGTTTTTATATTATAAATACTTTGTTTCAAAGAATTTTTGCTCAATTTGATTTAGTTGCTGTCGTAGTCGGCATGCCTCTAAATAAATTTTCTAATTACGTACACGGAAAAATGATTATAGATAAATTTGGGAACGACGTTCACAGTAACTTCATTTTAAAACGCTTAAATAAAGATGTCATAGAAAAATATGTTGACATACATATTCGAAAACGGGAAGATGATATACAACAAACTATAAACGAACATGTTACAATGTTAAAAAGATTTTCAAAATCTTAAACAGGAAGTTCAAGAAAACCTTGAAGGCATCGTACAACTAAAACAACCACAAAAACTAAGCACTTTATACTCTGAAACTATACTGTATTTAAGCACAGAAAGACGATTAACTGACGGATTTATGATTTTAAAAGGCGGTCGAAATTGTTACACTTTTATGATGCAATCCGCTATAATTACGTTTTTAGAAATAACTTCACCCGTTGGCGATCTACAAGTTGGATGGGATTACAAAGTATACATATATATAAATAATAGAAGGTACGATGACAAAACGATCGTCGGGAAAAATTTGAAAATGAACGACGAAATTTATGTGCAAATCGAAAATCCAAGTTCGGAACTACCAAAACTAACGTTTTATCTTAAAGTTCCCGTTATTTCTACATTTGAGGAATGACGGTTGTCATGAATATTAGTATAAATTTGTTCGACTAATTTAAAAAGATTTTAGTGCTCGCCGGAAAGACGCTCTGATAATATCCGTTGATCATGTCAACAATTAAACGAGAAGTCGTTGACGAACTTCACGCACCGATAAGAAAAAAATTTCCGCGAAGACGAACTATAATTAAAGGTTTTATGGATTCGTTTCAAGCCGATTTGGTAGAAATGATACCGTATGCTAAACAAAACCAGGGATATAAATACATATTGGTGACGATGGTTCGGGAAGGAATTTTATAATTCGGAATTTCAAAAATTAATGAAACAATACGGAATTAATCATTATAGTACATTTTCAAATGTAAAATCCGCAATCATCGAACGTTTCAATAGAACCTTAAAAGGATTAACGTGGAAGGAATTTAGTATGCAAGTTGATTACCGCTGGTTAGCGTTGTTACCGAAATTGGTCCGAAAATACAATAGTACGGTTCACAAAACGATCGGTATGAAACCACAAGATGTTAATAAAAGAAACGCATCGCATATTTTAAAAACGGTTTATAATTTTATGAAAATTACGGATCCTACCGTAGCTAAATTTCGAGAAGGTGATTACGTTAGGATTAGCAAAGTAGACACGTTTTACAAAAATTACACTCCAAATTGGACCAACGAAATTTTTCGCATTTCGAAAATTCAAAATTCTAATCCCAGGACGTATATACTAAAAGATAGTACGGGTGACAATATTTTAGGTGGATTTTATGAAAAGAATTGCAACGAGTCAAACATCCCGACGTTTACTTAGTAGAAAAAGTTCTACGACGAAAAGGAAACAGAGTATACGTAAAATGGTTGAGACTCGATTCTAAACACAACAGTTGGATATCGAAAACAAACGTATTATAAGTACATATATTTTTATTTACATACGAGATATATACAATTTAATTACATATATACAAACGATATATATTATCAGAAAATCCTTCTACCTTTCGGTGTCGGATTGTACAATTATTTACATTTTATTAGATTAATTTCTATTCTACGTTTATAAATTTCTTCCATTCCTTCTTGTTGTATGCCATCTCTTCTGCTTCTCTCCATGTTTTTCCTTTTTTCTTCTAGTATTCTTCCTACTTCCCCATTCCATGTTTTTCTTGGTCTTCCTCTTTTTCTATTTTTCATTATTCTTGTCTTCCAAATTTGTTTTACTGGTGTTTTGTCGTTGATTCTGACTAGGTGACCCCACCACGACAGTTGCTTCTTCTCTATGTGTGTTAGTATGCTTTCTACCTCCAGTTCCTTTCTTATGTCTGTGTTTCTTATTCTATCTCTTCTCGTTATACCTTTTATTTTTCGTAAGTATCTCATTTCGGTTGCTTGTATTTTGCTTTTCTCTTGCTCTGTGAGTACCCATGACTCGCTGCCGTAAGTTAGTATTGGTCTATAAATGGTTTTAAATATTTTTGTTTTGGTTTCGATCGATACTTCTCTCTTATTTAAAAATTTTGTTTTTAGTGCGTAAAACAACCCATTTGCCTTCTTAATTCTATTATTAATATTTGCTTCCTGTGATCCTTTCTCGTCCAGAATTTCTCCAAGATATTGAAAGTGATCCACTTGTTCAATTCTTTCTCCGTCAATCTCTATCTTCGTTTTCACATTTTCTTCTCCAATTACCATTACTTTTGTTTTACTTTTATTAACCTTCATTCTGTTCTCTTTCAAAACTGAATTCCATATATTTAAATTTGTTTGTAAATTTTTTCATTTTCCGCAATCAGTACCACATCATCCGCGTATAATCCTTCAGATACATTAATTCTTTGTAAATTCAGATATCCAATTGTCATCTTTTTTGTTTTCTTTTTACAATTTTTAATTATTTCATCCATGAATAGTATAAAAAGCAGTGGGCTTAGACTACCCCCTTGTCTTAATCCCATATTTGTTCTAAACGTTTCCGATATTTTGTTGTCCCTTATAATTGCGTTCCGGTTATGTTTGTATATTGCTTGAGTTAGTCTTATAAGTTTTGTATTTACATGTCTTTCTTTCATTAGTCTCCATATTGCGTTTCTGGGTACCGAATCGAATGCTTTTTCTAAATCCAAGAATGCCAAATAAATCATCCGTTTTTCTTTTCGTGCTTTTCGGTGATTTGTTTTATTGTGAATATGTGATCCTGTGCGCTTCGTCCTCGTCTGAATCCACTTTGTTCTTCTTCCATTGTCTCTTCGATTACCTTCCTGATTCTTTTTTCTATTATTTTTTCTAAAATTTTCATACATATATTGAGTAAAGTTATTCCTCTATAGTTATTACATTCTTTTACATCTCCCTTTTGTGTATTGGTACGATTATCGATGTAGTCCACTCCACTGGTATTTCTTCTTCTCTCCACACTGTGTTGTATATGCTTAATAGTGCATCTCTTCCCCGTTGTCCTATATTCTTTATCATTTCTGCCGTTATTCTGTCGCATCCAGGGGCTTTCCCGTTAAAAACGCTTATTAAATTGCCTAGACGTTCGTTTATTTCAAATTCTTTTGCCAAGTCGTCAATCGTTTTGTGTCCCCAAGTCAACGTGTGAAAACCGTCTTCCATAATGTAACGTTTGTCGTCTTGAGCAGAAAGTGCAATCTTATTTTTTAATTCTGTATACATTGTATGAAAATGTGATCGAAAAACATACATTTTTTATATACAGATTTTCCTTCCGTCACTACTCGTTTATAATCGTTTAAAGTTACATGTTTGTTTATAACGTATTGCTTTACACCTTTGGCCTTTTTTATTAAATCCGACAATAATTGTATACAATACGCTTTTGCTCCAGTTCCTAAAAACAACGCAATCACGTTTCCGGCGTATTCATCTTTCATTTTTCCCAACATCGGTGTTCCGCGAGGAATGTCATGAATATTATCGATATGATAATTAGATGTATCGAATCTATCTATGTCGTTTTTCATATCTTCGTACACGTTCTCCGATTTTATTTCTAAAATCAACGAATCGGTATCCGTATATAGCAATTCGACATTATTGTAGTATTTACGCTTTAAATAATCATAAAAAATTCGTACATGACGGTTTTTGACAATTCTAAAATTGCAAATCCTACAAACAAAGGCTTATTATATCGAACTTCTAATACTTCCATTTCTACGGCCACCAAATTATCGCAAAATATTTTACTCGATTTAAAATTAGGTTTCGCTACAAGTGCTTCCACTCCGGCTCTTCTATAATACGATTCCCAATGCGTCACCCTATTTTCGACATTTTCCATTGTTTTGCCGAAAACCATGTTGTTCATCAACATGTAATGATTTTTTTCGAATTCGTTACTAGCGTTGTTGCGTTTGTTCATATTAAAATCTATATATTGTTTCATCCAATTCGACTGTTTAATTTGTAACGCTCTATGAACGTGTAAAAGTTTTAAACCGTGGTCGAGGCATTGCTTTAGATTAACGTAGTGTAGTATATATTTCCTTTTGTCGTATAAATTTGGAACTAACTTCTTAAATTTTCCATTCGGGACAAAACTGTAAACAATTATGGTATTCGTGCAGTTCTTTCGGATACTGAAGATCTACTTCAAATACGTATCCCACGCCTGATTCTTCATCGAGATCGCAAATCGATAACTGTTGAATTTCGGTTTCCGTTAACCATCGAAATTCTCCCGTAGGCAATTTACGTCGCATGGAGTGGCCATATAAATTCGTAGCATCCAAATAAAGGATGTAAGATGACGGTTTCGACTCGTTATAATAGGGAGTAAATTTATTGTTCGCCTTAGCCAAACGTTTCGAACACATGCTGATGCCGCCTATACCGCTTTTAAAAAAATGCACCATATCGATATCGGTCAACAAATCGAGTTTTACGCCGGTCATCTTTAATAAAGCGTCCCAACCGAATCCGGGCGCCGTAAAATAATGACACGGATCTAATTTATAATATTCAATGCATATGGTGCGAAAATTTTCAAAAATATCCGACAACAATAATACGTCCGACTTTAAATATACATCACTGTAATCGCCTAAAGTATTACACTGAAAAAAGTTCCACACTCGCAGGGCTCTCGCGTAATTTTCTTCCGAAACGTGTTCATCGTTTAAAACATCGTAAAAGTCTATGCGATCAGGTAACTTCGTAACATCGAGTTTCTCAAAAGAATCCACAAAAGAATAAGGAAAAACCCTTTTTTGGCGTATTAATTCAAATTTTACATCGTCCGGGTAGTATTTTCTAATTTCTGAACATTTGTCATTTTCTAAATACGATCCGAGTTTTTCCAATGACGACGCCATAAATCTATATAAATTGTTTATAGCTTTTTCCTTTAGAATCGGTCAAAACAATTCTCCCACAAGAGGTGTTAATTGTATCGATAATTTAATTATAAGGCTCGATACCAACTACAATTATAACATACAAGAAACAGGTTTTTCTGATCATAAAGCAATTACATGTAATCTGGAAATAAAAGTTAAGCATACATATAATAATACACACCAAGACTGTACAATAAACAGGTATATAACGGAGGAAGGTTTAAATAAAATGTATTTACAATTAAATAACACAGATTGGTCGTTTCTTAAATTAATTAGTGGAAACGCTGAGTGCAAATTTAATGCATTTTATTCTAAATTTATTAAGGCTTACAATGCTGCAACCGTGTCTAAAAAATTACAACTAAAAAAAGTAGTAATGTTTGTATCCAAAATTGGTTCAATTCTAATTTAAAAACACAACGAGATGAACTTGCTTTTGTAAAAGAATATTACAACACATACCCCAGTGATAGTTTATGTACTAAAATTAAACAAATGAGAATAAAATACAATGCTTCAATTAAAATAGCCAAGAAACTTGCTAATGATAACTACATAACCAATGCCAGCAACAGAATTAAAGCCTCATGGAATATTGTTAAGAAGTTTACTAAAGCAAATAACCATAACTGTTCTTCGACCATATCAGCTATCGAATTCAATAAATTTTTTAATAATATTCCGCAAAAATTAGTGCTAATATTAGAAATAATAAGAAGAACAACAATGCATTAAAGAACATTAACAAATGCGACAGCCCTGATTCCCAACTCAAATGCGAAATAGCCGAAATATCTTACAATAAGGTGAGGGACATCATCAAAAATTTAAAACTAAACAAGTGTTCAGATGTATATGGAATCAATTCGTATATTTTAAAGAGAATGGCAAATGCAATATTGATACCTTTAACCAATTGCTTAAATTGGTGTATAAAAGAAAACATTTTTCCTAAATCTCTGAAACTTGCTAGAACTTTACCAATATTTAAGAAAGGAGACCGTAATGATCCAAATAACTACCGCCCCATATCGTTGGTTCCTGTGTTTGCCAAAATTTTGAACACATTATAAAAGACCAAATTATGGAGTACATGGAGAAAAATAACCTTTTTAATCCCTGTCAATATGGATTTAGGTCAGGACTATCAACAAATCATGCAATCCAAGAACTACTTAAACACATTCTCGATAGCCTAGAAAGAGGTTTACATTCAACAGCAACCTTTTGTGATCTGTCAAAGGCCTTTGATTGTGTTGATTCCAACTATCTTTTAATTAAATTAGAGAGGTTAGGTTTCGGTCGATCGTTCTCTAATCTAATTGGTTCTTATCTTACTGACAGATTTCAATTTGTAGAACACAATAATGTTAAATCGGATACTTTATCAGTGAACATGGGAGTACCTCAAGGTTCAGTTCTTGGACCGACTCTCTTTATTATTTTTATTAATGACGTATTTTCTGTTGATAATACTATTAAAATTTTATACGCTGACGATTCAACATTAGTAACTAAAGCTGAAAAATGGATGGATCTTCTGAGAGAGATGGCTAATGCACAAGAAAGAGCAAAGAAATGGTTCTATGATAATGGGTTGTGCCTAAATAACGATAAAACAACAAACATGATCTTTACATTACGAACAAATGATTGTAACCAAGAAGAGAGCCTAATAATAAACAAAACACACTCTACAAAATTTCTAGGGGTCATCATCGACGACAAATTGACTTGGATCGAACATTGTCATATTCTATCTAAAAAATTGCTAGTAACATCTTTGCATTACGAAATTTAGTAAACAATGTTTCCAGAAGTGTTTCGATAATGGCATACTTTGCTTTGATTCACTCGCATATTTCTTACGCTATAACAGCGTGGGGTAGATCTAGTAGATGGCCATCAATTTTTCGTTTACAACGAAAGGCCATACGAATCATCTACGATATAGGGTATATGGATGACTGTAGACACTGTTTTGTGACGGGAAACATCTTAACTTTTCTATCAATGTACATCTACGAAACTATGAAATATGTTAAAAGTAACATCTCCAAATTCGAAACTGGTTATCATATGTACCCTACTAGGTATAAAAATATAATCAAGCCAACTTCAATCAGACTATGCAAAACAGAAAAGAGTTTTGAATTCCAAGGGGTTCAATTTTTTAATCACTTGCCAAGATCGGTTCAGGTACTTCCCATAATTGAATTTAAAAAAACTGTAAAAGCAATGTTATTAAAGAAAGCCTTCTATTCGTATAATGAATACTTATCTTATAATCTCACATCAAATGATTTTTAACTGTACTTACTATGTTTGTGATGTGTGTTTGTATGTATCCTATATGTATGTGTATGTTATATACAAATACTTTATTATTTATATATTTATATTTGACGGGTTTAAAACTTGTAAATATGTTCTTCTATATAGACGATTGTAAGCACTATTCTGTGATACTAACATAATAAACTATTATTATTATTATTATTATTATTATTAAAACATCTACCAACACTTTTTTTGAAAACGAAATGTATTTTTCTTTATTTTGAGCAATCACGTCTACTTCTTCCTTATTCAAAGCAATTTCTTTTACGAACATGTGACAGTCGTAATTAGATAGGTTGTGAAAAAATATCGGTATAAATTTAGGAACTTTGTAATTTAAATTGCACACCAAATGCGCGGGACCGCGATATAAACCGGTCATATGATCGTGGTCGTACACTTTATCATTAATTTCCATAAATTTTGTACATATGTGACAATAATTAGCGTTATGAAAAGATTCTTCTTGAAAATCTGCTAAAGGAATCATATCTTTCACGTCACTTATATATTTTTTATAAATTTGTACAACGTTATTTTCTAACGTATTCATAAATGTTTGAGCGGCGTTTTTTCCACGAAACATTTTTAGTTTTGACAAACCATCGTCGTAACTACATTTAATGTAATAAGCGAAAGAATACGGTTCGTGTTCGTAACATCGTACCGTATACGATGAATTTTTCATGTCGGGGTTCCGGTTAAGGTTGTCGTCTTCAGCAATCGGTTTTAGCATAGCTTCAAAATCTACATACACTACGAATGGAAGTTTCAATTGTTTTTCAACATTTTCAAACTCTAACAAGTTTTCTCTCACCTCTTTTCCATATTTGTTTATTTTCATCGCGACAGTTGGTAAATTTACTTTCACTTTGTTGCAATCGTCATTTTGATGTCGAATGAGATCTGTTTCGATCGAAAAATGTACTAAACATCCTTCACATATATATTTTTTATGTTCGTTACGAGACTTTTGCGATGAAATCAAACGAGATAAGTTTTTGATCCAACAATAATGACTATTTCCCGAATCGTCGGTCACCAGCAGCAAATTTACATGGCGAGATTGTTTTTGTTCACAAAAGTACAACGTAATTATAGTGTGAGTCATTTTTTGTAAAACGCTATTAAACTTACTACTTACGCCGTACACATTTACAGGTATGTTATTTAAACGTTCAAACGTCGGTACATCACTTAATTGTACTGGAAATTTTATATTTGAAAAATTGAATCCTACAGTTCGATAATCGGGATACGACGAAGTTCTTTGAGATAATCCTTTCGGTTCGTAAAAGCAGACGTTATGGCCCACGCAAAGCAAGCGTTATCAGAATTGTGAATGTTAATAACCGCATGTTTTGTTTTAATAGCATACGGTAAATCTATATAACTCGATGCACTTATTGGATTATATTTATTCACATTAATTTCAATATATATAATATTTACTAAAGACCATCCAGAATCTCTTTCTTGAAATTCCGACATTTTTGTTTTATTTCTTCCAAAAATGTTTCGTATATTTCATACAAGTCGGAGGCCATACTGATAATTTTATTTTTGGTATTAAACGATTTTATTTCACTATCCATTTTAGTCGACAAAAAATACACTCCGAAACATTCCAAATTTACTTTAATCGATTTGTGCAAATCAACGATGCTTTGTACAAGAGCTAAAACTTTTCCCGAATATCATGCCCAAACTCGTTAATATCCACGTAATGTTTATTACCGCTAACTCTATAACTCACTATTTTATTACCAAACGCGCCAGCAATTTTTCGATTCCGTTATCTATTATAACGAACGCGTTTTCTTATGTGCGTTACTTCGCAAATGTGCAGAGTAACACACGCTCGAAATATATACGTTACACATTTCACAAAGTACGTCACTTGAAGAGCAACCTTCATTGTCGGCACGACGTTTCTTAACGATGCACGATGACATTTGATGTCTTTTAAATTATCGCGTCGGGTAAACGTTTTTGCACAGTTTTCACATTCCATCTTTAACGACTTAATGTTCAACTTACGACTGAACTAGAAACAATACTGAACTCCTTCTTCAAACCCTCCCTCTTATATAGTACAACGACAACCTTGAGACGGTAATTAAGGGTCAAAATTCTTACAACGATGTATATAACAAACAACACAGGTCAATAAAATGAATACCTTCAGACAGTAATTAATTGTAAACATCAGAATTCTTTTAACGATTATTTTTGTCTGGTTTATAATTTATACCAAGGATAACACGTACTTCAATGCATATACAAAACACAGGTCAATGAAATGAATACGTTAATAAAAACAACTTCCAGACAGTAATAAATTTTAGGCATCAGAATTCCTTTAACGATTATTATGGTTTGGTTTAAAATGTATACGATGTCTATAGAATGCAGTACAGGTAAATGATACAGGTCAGTATGATGCATACGTCCTTGACAAAGGAGGAGGTTCTTTAACCGGCAAATATACCCTACTGTGGAGGAGAATGATTCTGAGCTTGCTGTTTTGGAGCCTAACTGTCCTGATGTCTCTTTACTCTATCCTAGACGGAAAAAGCGTCGTAAGCTTACTTGTTCTGCCAAATAGTTGACATGTGATATGACTGAATCCTTACCTGGAAATGACTGATTATGACTATTGTTGTTGCTTACGGTGCTATATTTTTTTTCTCGAGGGGTTCTAACGAAATTGCTTGAGTAGTTTGAGTTGCTTTTGCGTCAATAATTTTTCTTTTATTAAATTTTTTTCTCAAACTGGAATTGAAATTTGGGTATCCTGGAACTTATCGATGATTTCTTGCTTAATTAGCTCAACGACGTGATCGTCGACATACATCGAAAGTTCTATTTTATTTGGTGTTTCACCGTGTTGTTTTACTTTTCTGAAAGAACTGTATGTACGTAAATACACGTTCTTTTCTCTTTTTGTTTGAAAAGCGTTTTGGGATGAATGGTAACCTGAGTACAGTTAGAGTTACTCCTGCTCGCGGTTAACATTGCGTCATTTTTTTGTATTTTTTTTTCTGGGAAAATACCCAACCGCTACGGCGAGTTTCGTGATATACCAGCTCCAGTTCCATATAGTTTATTTTGTTATATTTAATAATTTTTTTTGGGAACCCGTATGGTTTGTATTCGTTAGAATCCTTTGCTTCGGGTGGTTGGTTGGGCATTTGACATAGGGATGGTCACTTTCTCCGTTGACTATAACATCTAGTCAACCTTTGTGTTGTGTGTTTTATTTGTCTTTCGTTTGTGCTTGTTCTGGTTTGTTCTTTTCTTTTTTTTCTTTGCTGAAGTTTATATTTAGGGTGGGTATGCTTCTGCGGTTGGTATTTCAGATCAAGTTTTTAGGGCTCTGTCCTGGACGCTAGTCTGAATTTCTATGGGTCCTATTATATATTTTTTTCTGTTGGCTAAGTCTAGTTGATTGATTGAGATACTGTTGGACGACCTACCTTTCTTTACCTTGCTTCTCGGTAATCGCTACTTGCGAGTTTTGTGGGCGTTCAATTCCTCTTGATGTTATCCATTTCTTTTCCTTTACTTGGTTGTTGCTTGACCTGGTTGCTGGATACATCAAACGCTTCATGCGAGTTTTGTACAGATGTCAACGGATTGGCTATTCTTGGTTCGACAAACCGTTTGTCTCTTCGGGGTTGGGTTTCCGTAGGGTTTTATAAGTGTGGGGTTGGGTATCTACAAGTCATCTCTTGAATTAGAGATTTTCTCTGAAAATGTGGTTAACATTTTCTCTTTTCCCTCTTCCTTTCTAGATCAACAAGGTATGTTAGCAAATTTCTATTCATTCTTCTGCGTGGAGCTTGAAGTTTTGTGGGGGGAGTTTGTAACGTTCGAAGTGTAAACGCTCCTCCTGTGTACACACTTCCTTAACCCAATTGCGCGGGCATAACTTTGTATTGGTTTCCGGCGTTGATAACTCGAAACTGTCCACGATTAGTCCGCTGCATTTGAACGTTTCCGGAAACCTTGTCTTGAATCAACCGTTTACGAGGGAGAAGATAAACCCTCATCTAAGAATTTCCTCGCTTTATGGGGTAATCAGGCTGATGGTAAGAGATTCTGAAATACTTCAACATTTTAAAAACTTTATTTTGTAGGTAAAACATAAGATACCGCATAAAGTCGGATTTTAAAATTTGCTAAAAGATTGTGCTCTACGTGAACCGTTCAATAAGCACGTCCTGCATTCTACAGGCTTTGCATCAGGTATACGATTGCCCTCTGGGTTTATCTTTCGCTAACATCCCTATGTTTATTCTAGAGAGGGTGGTTTATGTCTCCCTATTAAGAATACATTCTCTTCCGGTTGTTTCTTCAACTTGTACGGCTATTGCGGGTCTACTCATGTCTTTTGGAGGCGCTGTGCCAAAATAGCTACCCACAAATACTCCGTCAGATTCGCAGACTACGGTGGAGACTCGTCCAGAAACCGTTAGTAATATTGAGAGCAAGAGTAACACTCCTACTGCTGCGTGGAAGGTCAGAGGTTTTAATATCTTTTTAATTGCGCGTGAACCTGCAGTCGACCTATCACTCAAGTAGAAGTCACCCCTTGACACCAACTATCAAGCGTGAACGTATAAAATGTATTGCGGATTATTTGTCGCTCGAATGTGTAATTGCATAATAATACCTGGAACGTTAACTAATTATAGATAAGAGTATTTAATACCTACGTGGTGTATAAGTCGTGTAAGAAGTTCACCATAGGCGTACCTTCAGTACGCGAAATATCAATTGCATATACGAGACAGTGGCGTAGCAGTGGTAAATATTTGGGTAATTCTCTTTACTTTAACTTATAATTCTGTGTAGCTCTAGTTATTTTCGTGTTACCTGAATGTTTAATGCTGTACGTTACCCGTTTTAGCTCGTGTGTATTCGTAATATATCTGTGTCTATTAAATGCTGTGACCTATCACAAATTCGTTTGTGTATTGGGGTGAATAAATTTTGTGTGAAGGTTTCTCTGACTTTATGTCAAATTCTTTCGTGATTTGTTTCCCTTTTTCTGTATATTCTGCTGCGGACAGTTAGCTGCTGACCTTTGGTTCTGGGTCAGATTCTTCTCTACAGCGTTACTCGAACCTGGCGCCCTACCTTTTTAATTTTTTTTCTATAGGTTCTAAGAATAACGTTGATCTTCCTAACCCACACCCTACTTTCCACTGAGGGGCATACTTTCCTAACAACTGACCGTAACACTGTCGACTTCTGCGCAAAAAGTTTGTTTATACTATATTGCTCAAAAAAATAACTTACAGTAATGTCGTACTAATAATGTTTAACACATGTTCAACTTATTATATTTTTGTAATGTTATTTACATGTTCAAATATTCTTTTCATAAACAATGTTGATGTGATGTAGAACCAATTTTAAAATAAAATGTTAAATTCTTACTTATAGTTCAAATGTTACAAAACATTGTTTTAATGTTCCTTGTTTAGTGGGAATACACTATTAAATAATGCGTTATTTGGTAAATAAACAGGTTATGATGGCAGCCGTGATATAGGAAAATTACATTGCTGCTGCAGGTGTAGAAGACTCTTAAATTGTAAATGAAAGTAAGTACATACTCGAAAAACAAAGGAAAAAAATAATCTGTCAATTTTTTTCTGTTTATTTGTTGTCCTTAGCAAATATTTCATTGTTACAATAGTCGCTAGGTATTTAGTCCAGGGAATAAAGACAAAAAAAAAGCTAAACTTCGGAAAAATTAGTGGAAAGCTAGATTTTTGCAAGAACCTTCCTTTTGTGATTTTAAATAAAATCCCAAAAGTCACAATTGATCCGTGTGCCGCTAAAAATTTTACTCGGGGTCAAAGATCACAAAAAACGACTTTTTGCGATTATCTCGGTAAAAAAATAATATTTATTAAATTTGTAGCTTGGAAAATTGCCAACAGTAAACATACTATTCTTTTTTTCGTAAAACTAATAGTTTTCGAGAAAATTTAATTTAAAAGGTTGTGATGTTTATTGTTATCATGAAACGTACACTCCTTTCCACACCACCTTTGAGGTAAAGTAGAAAATGCGTTTTTTTTTAAGTGGTGTCGCGAGTAAGCATAATACAGATTATATATTTGTTTACTGTGAAATTTATTATTGTTATACGAATTATAATAAGTTATTTTTTTTTCTTATTTATAATTAATTATGGTTCTTCTTCTCATTCCATTTCAATCTCCATCTCTTCATTATCTTCTTTCCTCAATTTCCTTCGTTTCAATTAAGAAACACGATGGATTTACGTTTTCAGTAGGATCGTCATTATTAACGTCATTGAACCTATCGGGTGATACATTTAAACATTCCTGCCCATGACAATTACCACAAACTGGTAAACTGTTCTGCAACCGCAATTCAAGTTACAAAGGGCAATTACAAAAAATTGTGTTTAATAGAATACCAGGAGCAGAGGGAAGGAGTGTCTTAACTGGCTCCAATATTTTATCTTGTAATCTTGTCCATCCTCAGTCTAGCTCATTGCCAATCCATACTTGCACTTGGTAGTAGACACGATATAAGTGTTGCCGTGCAGCACTAGATGTTGGCGAAAGACTAGATAATTCTACAGGTTTTTTAAGGTGCGTTAATTTTGCAAACGTTAAATATCTGTGATTATCTATAGACACTTCTTTCACAGGTGCTTTATAGATAGCCAGGAGAAAACGGATACCATTATGAGAAATTATGTCGGGAGAAGATTCTGTTGTAGTCAACATTGGCGTAATTAATTAATGCTTTATTCTTTTCAAATAATTTGAAGGCATTAATTTTACCCCTGTGAAAAATAGGTGAGGTATTATCACAACCAGCCATTGCACGTAAAAATAAAATGTGATTTTTACGCTTAGGATATAAGCTTAAACTTATTTTCGCTTTCCAAGTTTTAAAAATAAATTATTTTACCACTGGGCGTTCGTGCAATCAATATTACCAATAAATCTACGTCTTCACCTTCTATCTTCTATCGGATTCTTCAATTGCTGTTTCAATAATAAGAAGATCAGCATCATTTTGAGCTTGTTTTACATTGACGTTAGCAGCTTTAAATTTTTCGCATAACATAAATGTATTCTTGTTACTTGCATTCCCAAGGAATTTTTCCTGACTCGATGAAGATGAAGACAATATCAGTAGATGGAGAAAGTTTTGCACACCGACGACGTTGTTCGGTAGCTTTGATAACCATCGAATACAATTACAACATTATTACCATAATATTTATGTACATAATGAACATATTGCAATGATTGCATTTTTGTGTTGAATAATAGTATATTATACTATTGCATATTTTACCTTCATTTTCTGAAAATTATTCGGAGTAATATGTAAATTAGTTCATTTAGGAGCCAATCGCAGCGGTTTAGATTTGTCTGACATGTAGAAATTTTTAATGTCTTTCCAAGATGCTTTTTTGTTATTAAAGATTATATCGTATTTAATGAAGTTATTTTGCACTGACTTCAATAAATAGGGGACATCGAAGAAATAATAGATTTTCTTATCGTTTACGAGAAGGTATGGTTTTTCCGGTGATACATCTATTCTTTTAATAAGGTTTCGAAAATTTTACTACTGCCCTAACATTGGCACCGCATTGTAGTTGTAGCTTTTCTATGCAGTTTAATACTATCGAGTTCAATTTGTCTCCTTTACATATCGCATTTGTAAAGATGTAGCACAAGGGTTGTTTAAATTTTTTATATATAACTCTAACCATAATCACGTAGCAGTTTGAGCTGGCAAAAAATTTAAAACCTACTATAAAGTTAACATTTTGGGGCTCGTAAAATATAATTTTAGTGAAAATTGTTTGTATTTCTCTGTATATCTCCTGCTTCTTAGTGGTCCACTTGGGCTTTCACAATGTGTGCTCTGCTTTCGGGAAGTAATTGTTGGGAGATGTTAACTTCAATTGAAGTGCTTTCTTTTCACGTTGCAATTTAAAAATGTTTCTTCGTAATTTTCTTTACCTAGGAGTATTTGAACTGCAAGCTTAAGTAGTTTTGGTATAACCAGAGATGGGCATTTATTTACATCGATTCTGAAAACACTTGTATAAAACATCTAAAAATTTCATTTATTGTTTCGCCAATATACCTTGCATCATTTAAATATTAGGTTTCAGAAATTGATACTGGTATTCATTTAGGAATGGCAAGTGTTCGCCACATACTCGTTAAGTTTATAAAGTCGACATTGTTATGCAACAGATCGGACCTTCCACATTCTGTTAACCATTCAAAACACATACAACAAAATGTTTGCAATTTACTTAAAATTCTTCATGTAACTTAACTAGCCTGGTTAAATCTCCTTTGGAAAATCTGAAAAAAACTGATTCTACTCTCATATTTAATAAATAAATAAATTCAGGTTATGTATTTGCGGTTATGGGATGGAGGCGCGAATTTTAAACTAATGGCATTTTTTATCAAATAATTTTATCGTGTTAGGTAATTTTAAGCAGCAAATACGTTAAAGATAATCTCCTGGATATACAAAATTATGTTTCACTCGTTTTTGTTAAACAACTATTCTTAGATTCTCAAAAAATTGAATTTGTCCATTATTAACTTAGGTCAACAATAGAAAAAATTATTAACCACTAATAGAGAAATTCAACTTCTCAGTTGGCTAGAGACACAATAATTGTCCACTTCACAGCTAGTAGTGGAAAAAATAGTTTTATATTGAATGTAAATATTTAACTTTCTTTGTTTAAATTCTTTGGTTGATAATATCCCTAAGGCGTAGATTCTAATAACAATAACGTGGTTTATGGTTTAACAAAATTCTATTTTTGGAAAATAATCAAACGTATAATTCTTACAAATATGGATATAATCTCAAATAACGTTACGTGCACGGCTTTGCTCAATTTATAATCCTTACAATCTAATTTAATTTTAATACACAGATTTAAACATACTAACTTAAACTAACTTGGTAAATTTATTCGATGTGTACGTGCGACCTTCAACGGTTCTCGGCAGTGATCTCTTGAACCTGGACTGCTTCCTCGACTTTTCCTTATTGTTCCATTTTGGTTTAAACTGTTCATGGTCTCTTCATCAACAACTTTATTGTATTTTTATTGTTAATACACTTTGCGGGATTATTCAACAATGCGCAGCTTTATTTTGGTTTTAAACCATTTTTTACAATAACTGGGTTAATTAATTACATAACCACAACACTTCTTTTAATGATTAGCCAAGAAACGTTTTGTATTAATTGTGTTATGCACGGACTCAGAATTACACGTCCATCATTTTTTACTGCCCGAGAAGGTCTCCTTCCCACTTTCACTTCACTCGATCACGTACGCACAAAAATCGATATATCTTCTTAACATACAAGAATCTTTATATCTTACTAGTAGACATTATATCTCTATTTACATCTATACATTACAATTATGAAACTATACAATCACTGCAATATGTATCAAAAATTGTATCCAATGTTTTTCTCTTGTTCCATACAACAGGGCGTAAAAGAAATCCTTCATCAATGATATAATTAACATTGGTAGTATCAAACTCAACATTTGCTGGTTGAAAGCATTTATAAATGGCAGATTTCTGATTTTTTCGCATTCCATTCTCATTGAAGAGTTATAACGGAAATGGAGTTAGTTCATATTCCAAAAATTTTTAAGTTGATCATCAAATCTTTTTATTATACTTATCATTAAAATAGTAATAAAGATCAATAGGTACTTTTTCATTATAAACTTTCACAAAGTTAGATACTGTTAACAGAGGCAGTACCCTGTCAGAAAGTTTCAGTTAAATACTATGAACTTTTTAACCGATCATATTTGTAATAGAAGCAAAACCCACTTTGTAAGCATTGTGACAATTAATGTTATCATCGCCGACGACTCCACTTGATATTGACATTATTATCGAAATTTCAGGAAATGGTTTATAACAGGAAAACTATTCAATTGTTTTTCTTACGTCTTCATTGTCCTTTTTAACACGTGAATTTCTCGCGTCTACATGCTGATCTGTTGTGTCCATTGATACATTACTTCTAAACCTTCCGAGACACTAATCATTTCATTCATGCTATAAATCTATTGTCACCTCTGTTTGGGTGAAAAATTGTTTTTTATATACGCGCAAATGATTTTGGCTTGTAAGTGGTCTTTTGAGTTGGAATGTATTATAGTTTCGAATTATTTCTTTTACGTTGCAACGCACGTGTGTTTTCATGGTCATGTTTGCCGGAATATTGTTTTTGTCATTTGACATTTTTTTTTAACAGTTGGTGTAGAGAATCGTGTTATCGTCACGTTCACACAATTGGGATTTTTACGAAATGCTTATTTTATTAGTTTCATACTCGATTTCTTCGAATTTAATCAACACATGTCGCAGTTTGTTTTGCTATCGCAAAGGTTGTAACGCTTTACCCCTTTGAGCGCCTGCTTCGGTTGCAGATAAATTCGAATAGGCGGAACGAAACAAAATTTATAATTGCAACACAGGTAGCTTCCAGCGAGATTAAATAACCCAGGGTTCGTTTTATCTGTATACTGAGTTATGTACAATGTTCGGGCGATTATATTTACAAGGGATGTGAATATTTACAATAAGTTTAAGAATTCAAATTGCGCGCCGTTCTTCGGTTAAAGTGGCGGTAGTAGAGACACGGTCACGCTGTCACTTTTGGGTTTGGAACGTCTTGAAACGGTAGAATGGATTTTGTAACGGTGTTTGCGGACAGAGCAGCCCTTATTTTGGGGTGTCTGTGTAGTATTTGAAATAGGTAAGTGGTGTAATTATCGGTGTTTGTGGTGTAAAACCACAATTGATGTTTTAGGTTAATCTTCGGTCCGGTAAAGTTTGCCCTTAATTGAGACGGTAGGACCATGTTTATTTGCGGCTTTCGTCGTGTCGGTGCTGCTTTAAGTTACGCTGGGAACACGACGGTCTTACTAATGTGTCGAAGCCTGGTGTGCGAACGATTTTGGTGCACCAGATGTTGCTTTCAACTGTGGTGCTAGTTATGTCGAATTATTCTAGCCACCGGTTAAGAATGCACCTTCTTTTAGATGTTACCTAGTCCTCAGCTACTCTAAAAGAGTCTTCAACCTTTTTAACACAAAGATGGGGGGTCGGATTTAAGTTGTACAGGTTAATGCTCCTCGGTGGTTGACGTCGCCTATAAGCAATCGGCCACACGTTAGACAGGGGAAGTTTGTTGGTGTTATCTCGGTTAGGACACGAACGGGTTTAGTATCGGACTCTCAATTACCAAAGCAAGCGGCCACTTTGGGGGTTGCATGTAAGGGATGGTGTTTAAAGCGGTTTGATGCGTCGGTTTTGTTTTAGGTATAAGGTGTAACACAGCGGTTAGTAATATTTTGCCACAATCTCAAAAAAGTGACTTCTTAGCATCGCGTTCGCTCTTTTAAAGGGGATCTTATCATATAGGGAAGAGTGGGTACCGTTAATAGGGGGGGAAATTTTAAGAGAGGCGGTGCGCGCGACGCTCTTAGTATGAAAAATGTAATTTTATGTTGTGAGATAGTGTTATCTATGCGGCAAAATTAATTATATCATTTTTCAGTTTTTTACAAGGTTTCTTTGTTTGTTCCCTGGAAAACAACTCGGTGGCTGCCGCCCTTATCAATTAAATTGGAGATTTGTTTTGACTAAGTGAACAACACACGGATTGTACCTACGATAAAAATTCTGAGTAGTCAGTTTTGTTTATTCTTTTTGAGAAAATATTAGCGCGATAATTTTTTGTAATGTTCTTTGTGTAGGAAACGATAATAAGAGAGACCCTCAAACGTTTTAATTGTTAATAGTTTTTAAGATAGTTCTTAAGCAGACTCACGACTAGTGACATGTAGTAACTAAGACATGTACCGAATTGCAAGGATTTAAGTTGTTTTCAAAAATTTAAACAACCGCCTAAGTGCCTTAAGGTAAAGGAAAAGTGTACGTTTACGTGTAACTATCATGGGCGCGAGTGCAATGTTGAAGCTAAGTGTGCCATAAACAAAAGAAACTTTTTTTTACAAATTCTTAAGAGAGTATCGATCGATTTATTTAAATAATCGAAATAAACGCGCAGCAGATGATCTGACTTTCTCTTTATAGTCAGCAAATTTTTACGAGAAAAATGCAATACCGTCAAGATGCATTAGATACGCGATCTTCGGACTAGTGCAAATTGTTTCTAGTAGATTATCCATCGTTTCATGGCTTGAAGAAACCCAACTATAAGTACTCTGCTTGTTTACTTCAGAAAACTTCCGGATTAAGTAACTTTGGATGCGAGTACGCGTATTTGAACTACATTTGGTAGCGTCTATAGTATTCTTATTTTTTTGTTTGGATGTAGTAAATTAAGTTCGGTGGTTCAGCATGATCGAACCGAGTCGGGGCATGTTACGTTTTGAGTTGATATATTAGAAGTTACGTATTTGACAAGGCCGCAGACTCGTTTCGTTCAATAACCAAAAAATTGTAATAGTTTAAAGAACGCGGTCAAAATCTTTTCTTCGCCCGGTACCGGGGTAGTTTGTCCGTTTTGTTTGTTTTTTTGTGTTACGAAAAACGTTTTAATGTTAAGACACCGACTGTGGAATAATCTGTGTATAAATTGTTATGCCTTCTTCATAGAAAACCCTATTTTTTAGTGAGCATTTGATATAAATATTTAAAAGATTAGGGTGGCGCTTGGCAATCCCGACTGTAACTCGTATTAAGGACCTTTAGTTTTCGTTAAAGGTAAGTGAGAGACAATTCCTAACCTACCCCCTTCACTCTTTGAGTTTTCTGGCGTTCGTTATGCTGCGTACTTGTTCTTAAAGTTTCGTGGCGTAACACTATTTGCTCAAAATACTCTCTTGTGTACTCTTTCCTCGTGCTACACCTCCGTCGGTTTTCATGGATTTCATGAGAGACTGCTCATTGATCATGTCGGACCAAGTTCCGCAATTAAATTTATCACTACGTCGAGCAGTGAAGAATCTTGTAATTAACTTCTGGAAAACAGCCGGATCCATAGACTGTTCTAACCCATCATATATTGTACATGTAATTGCGCGGATTTAGAGTAAAGATAATCACTAATTGGATTGTTCTTCGTTAAGGAGGGGCACCAAAAAACCACTATGACGTTTTTTCAAGCAACGTTTTGTGCAGCCGAATGTGTACTTCTTCAGGCCTCTGTTTATTAAAAAGAAAGAATACATTTAACGGTAAGTTATATACATAAACATCATATCCTTAATATATTAATCTAAATTATAGGTGATTGACTCTACTACTTACTTATTTGTTTTAAGTAAGTGTCCAGATGCATGAAAATATGGGCGCATTTGCTTTACGCTGTTTAAATGTGTTTGTCAATCTCCCATTCGCTCAGCTTGTGTATTCTTCTGCAATTTACGCTGATAAAAACTTATAACACGTCACTACTTTCGTGACACACTCGGGTAATGTTGATGTATAAAAAAAATAACAGGCCTGGTTCAAACGTGTTTATTCGCTTATTACTAGTTACGAACTGTCTTGTGGTTATTCACTAACAAACAAAAAACGCCTTCATTGACAATATCCTAAGTGGGGGTTGAACCCTAATAATTGGTTATAATTTCTTCATCGGTCATCTACCTACACATGCCGCCCCCTTGAAATTACTAATTTCAATAAAACATAAAAACTTATACTAATATAAGCTACATATAAAAACTAAATAATACGTGAAGTACATATACAAATAGACAATAAACGAAATTAAATCAAATTTATCAAAGTAAAATACGTTAAGCATAAGTCATACTACTTATTTCCATATTATGGAATATGAAATTTTATTACACATCCACCTCACTTTTTTCTATAGGCAACACACTTAATCGTACTTTGCTTGCTAAAAGATTAGTAGGAGTCGAACCTCTAGATATTATATCTGCGGGATTGTCAAGACTTTTCACGTGATACCAAAGAATTTACGACTTGGATTTAATTTCTGACACTTAAAACGATTAGAATTTTATTATTGACAACTAACAACTTTTTTTTATCAAAACTCTGGCAATTTAAAAATATAGAGTAACAAAACTAAACAACATGCTACTCATACAACAGTTCCGCAACAAGTTTCTTCGCTGCAAGCGAATGTTGAGGACGCTTGCTGTCCCAACTACTACTACTATTTTTTGAGGTACCACTATGACCACCACGAAGTTTTACGGAATTCAACAAACTACTATTGCTAAACGAAGCTGCTTCTAAAGCGCGACATTGATCGCTAAGGAACAGTTTAAGTTCTTCAAACTTGTGAAGATGTGGTTGAGGATGGGTCAATTCGAAACGTTGACGAGTATCTGAATCTAATTTCTCAAGTAACCAATTAAATAATGTGAAATTCCAATGATCAATGTTTTCAATTTGATTAAGAGCAGCTAAATTTTCTCCGAAAATATTTAAAATATCGCGTAACGCTGGAGGAGATTGCGTAGTTACTTTAGGAGCCTTGGCAATATGTTGCCAGTAAAGGTAGCTAAAACTCTACTGTTTTGGTAGCGATCAACTAATGTTTTATGAGCAATTTCATAATTATCCGAGGTCAAAGGCAAATGTTTAACTAAAGTCAAGGGTTCTTTAGTTAATGTAGAAATCAAGTACTGAAATTTCTCTACATTCGAAAGGGATTCATTTTCATAAATGAGAGTATTAAAGAAATCGTGAAATGTAGGCCAGTCTTTAAGACATCCGTCAAATTTTGGCAAATTAATTCGAGGTAAGTGAATGTGTGATCTATTTAATTTTGAATCTAATGCGTCAGAAATTGCAGTGGTTGGGGACACAGCTTTTATTTGTGTTACTTCTAACGAGATATTTTATAAAAAATTGCATCAATATCTATATCAAGTTGACACAATGCCTCCCAATCGGTGGCACTCTCATCAACTAAAGTGTTATCACCAAACGAACTTTGAAATTTATTAAAGATGGTTTGAGCATTTTTAAAGGCAGCCATAAATTCAGATTGTAACGACTCATCGTTTTTAAAATCTAAAGCTACTTTATAAATTGATTGCAATTTCGACAACGTTTGTTTTGCTAACGAATAAGTTTTTTCTATTGTTAAAACCATTGTAATAATCAATGAACTATGACAAAAGTGGATACGATAAAGCAGCGCGATATCCAAATATTCCAACAAGTAATTTCGATATGAAAATTAAAAACTGCGTTCTTTGAATCAATAGAAAGTGGTTTTTACCAATCGAATCCAACAATAAAGTTACTAAATATAACAAATTTGTTCTTCAAAACAATGTGCAATCCACTATCAGTAACCAACATAAAACCTTATCAAAAATTATAACGCGTACCCGAAACCAAAATAAAATCATTCACAAAATTTCAGCGCTTGCAATACAACTTCTCGATTGACAACTTGTAACAACATGTGACAAAGCAAACTGTAATCTACAGAGCGATATCAAGATTCGGCTGGAAGGACCAAAAATATGTTACGTACCAAAGCAAATGAAACTAACGAAAAAAAAATAAATTATATTCTTAAGTTACAAGCTGTCAACAAAATTGTTTGCAAGCACTCAAAACAAAAAAAATATGTACAAAATGTATGATTACTTACGATAATGTTGCAAGGATAGATACAAACATAAAGGAAAGTCTATGTACAATACTATTACTTATCGCACCAATCGCACCATCCAGATAGGACTTCGGATGCCACCAATGAACAATTATGCAGAGGGATCCACCAAACTACTTCTTTGGATGCCACCAATCAATAAATATGCAGCGAGATTTACCATACTACTCCTTCGGATGCCACCAATCAAATAAATATGCAGCGAGATCTACCAAACTAATTCTTCGGATGCCACCAGACAGATCCACCATAGAATCAAGAAATATAGCTATTTCATTTATTTTAATTTAATTTATTGTACGACGATTTTAAATACGTCGCACGAGCCATCAATTTTCGAATACGAATTGGTATTATTCGTCGTTACTATCAATTGCTAATCACCAACTCGCACGAATACACGATTTCTGGCGGAGAATAAAGGCACGCTCTCGTACGCATTCCAAAGTGCATATAGCATATAATAGGACACAAAATTAGGACAAATTAACAGGTACAAGGACGTAACAAGAACCTTTTTCATTAATTCTGCCAAAAACACTGCTGCACACAACTCTAGCTGAGGTAAAGTTAATGTTTTTAAAGGAGCAACTCGAGACTTGGCGCAAAAAATTCCACATTGAATCTCTTGAGAAACTGTTATTTCTCTAACAAAGATGCATGCACCGTACGCGCGCTCACTGGAATCCGCAAAACCGTGTAATTAAAACCAAGAATTCTTGTCATAAATAAGATTTCGGGGTACCGAGATTTTAGGGGCACAAAATCGTCCCAACCACAATTTACTTTCCATAAATCTTGCATGATTAGTTTAGCTCTTACGATAATAGGACCTAATAAGCCTAACGGGTCAAAAATTTTTGATATTTGGCTTAGAATATCACGTTTGTTTACTTTGGCGAGCTTATAATCTATTTTCTAATTATACGTGATTGCGTCTGTCTCCCGTGACCAAAAAACACCTAATGTTTTTAAATTATCTGAATCGGCGCCTGCGAGAACTACATTATCTTTGTTAATATAAAGATTATTTAAAACGATATTACTATTGGATAACCATTTGCGTAAAATTCCAGAATTATCTCTTGGTTTTATGATCTCGATGAATAGTTTTGAATGTTTTCAACTTCCCAAAATTTAACTACGTTTTGATTTAGTTGTTGCATAATGCTTAAATTACAAATGGCATGATTATTTAAAGATTTATTGTTTATTTCGCCTGACAATAACCATCCAAAAACAGATTTTTGTAAAATTAATCCAGCGTGATTCGTACGTCTTTGACCAACATATAATAATTGAAAAATTACTTGCGATCTAATTAATAAATCAATAGGTCAATAAGTCTTTGGGTATATTAATATTTTCAACGTTTAAAGTTTTTGCTGGCACGTTAGACGTTATGGGCCAGTTGCACCAAACTCAGTTAAATTTAACCGTCGGTTAAAAACAATAGTATCCAAGGATTAAACATAGTAAACGTAGCCTGCTAAAGATGGTTTGAATATGCCATATTTTGACAAAATGTCAACGGTTGTCATTGAGTAAATTAGCGGGTTTCTCAGGCAGTTGAAAAATGGTTAACAATTTTTTGGTTAAAATGTTTATTTGAGAACCAGAGTCGAGGAGCGCTCGTACTGTGTGATAATTACTTTTGGAATCTTTAATTTCAATTAAACAAGTAGATAATAGAATATTTGATGGGTTGAAAAACATGTAGAAAGATGTGTTTCGCGTCTTGTATTGGGTTTCGGTTCAATTTTTTCGAGATTTTGCAAAGGTTCTGTTTTATCGAGGTGTAAAGCTGTATTATGGAGTCCTCCCCAGTTTCTGCAACGCTATGATCGGCATTCACGTGTGGGATGACCACGACGTAAACAATTTAGACACAACCTTTTTGAACGAGCGATACGCTCTTGAATGCTTAAATTTAAAAATGTAGAACACTGACTTGTAAAATCACCGGTTTGAGCACAATAATTACAATTCAAGTTTGGTTTGTTTACGAGTACATTACAAGATGCTGACCTAAAATTAGATTTATTATCCCTTGAGACAGATTCAAAACAATTCTTTGTTTGAACTGCGTTTAACGTGTGACATTTATGCCTCAGAAACTCCATTAATTCTTTAAACGTGCGTAATTCGATGGATGTATTTTTCTTTCCATTATTTGCGTGTAAAAAATGGAAATTTAGATAAAAATAAATAAATTAAAATATCATCCCATTGATCTACTTTACGTTTCATCGCCATTAAAGAACGAGTATGCCGTGTTACGACATCTAAAATATTTCTAAATCCGTGATACGACTTTTTTGTTAAGCGCTAATTCCAAAAAGTCCGCGAACGTGATTAGCAACAATTATGCGTTTATTTTCAAATTTCTCGTAATAATTCTCGAGCGTTATCATAATTTTGATCTGTGAATCCTAAAAATTTAACTGCGTCTTAAGCTTCTCCTTTAAGACAGGACATAAGGTATTGCATTTTATTTATTGTATTTTAGATAATGTTGGATTAGTGTCAATTAACGAATTAAAAGAGTCTTTGAAAGATAACCACTCCTTGTAGTTTCCATGAAAACAGGTAAATTTATGGCTGGCAGTTTCATCGCCGGAGGACTAAAGGATTCATCATCAATCAGCTTTCGTTTGTCCACTGCTGGACATAAGCCCCCCATGACTGCTTCCACGTCTTCTTGTCTTGTGCCTTTTGCATCCAGTTTGTATGCATTTGTTTCAAATCGTCGGACCATCTAGTTGGTGGTCGTCCCCTATTTCTGTGCGCTTCCTGCCTGGGCCTCCACTCTACTATCCGCTTGGTCCATCTGTCATCACGCATTCTTGCAACGTGTCCCGCCCAATTCCACTTTAAGACTGCAATTCTCTCTATCGCGTCGATTACTCCGGTTCTTCTACGTAGTTCAATGTTTGTGATGTGGTCTCTACGTGTTAATCCAAGCATTGATCTTTTCATTGCGCGCTGTGTCACTCTGATTTTCTGCACAGCCTTTTTGGTTAGTGTTAAGGTTAACATACAGGAATATCCGGCTTGAACACATGCTTCAGGTTTCCAAATGCGGCTCATTTTCCAGGTTTATAGACTTAAACATATATTCCAGCAGATTTGTGAACAGTTTCGGAGAGATGGTGTCCTCCTGTCGAACTTCTTTGTTTATTTTGAATTTGTTGGTACTTTCTTGCAGTAGTTTCAAGTCAGCTGTAGCGTTTTCATATATAGATTTCAGAATTAGATTATATCGGTGGTCGATTCTGCTATCAGACAGTGATCTTAGCATTTGGTATTGATTTATCGTGTCAAAGGCTTTTTCGTAGTCCACGAATATTAAGAGCAGTGGCCGGTTATATTCTATGGATTTCTCTATGAGGTTCTTCAAGACCTAAATATGGTCGTTCGTGCCGTATCCTGATCTAAAACCTGCCTGTTCTCTTGGTTGATAGAGGTCCAATTTCGCACTCAATCTATCGGTGATGATTCGGGTGAACAACTTGTACATATGCGACAACAGACTGATAGGACGGTAGTTAGCAAGGTTGGTAATGTCTCCTTTTGTATGTATTAGGGTGATGCTTGCATTGGTCCATTGGTGTGGTATTTTGCCCTGTATCAAACATTCGTTAAATAGTGTTTTGAGGCTTTGCAGTAACTTATTGCCTCCTATTGTAAGAGCTTCTATAACCACTTTGTCTTCTCCGGGGGATCTTTCATTTCGGTGATTGACTTCTGGATTTCATGAGTCGTGATTTCTGGGATCTCTTCAGAGCCTTGATTCATAACCTTAGGGATCGGAGCACATGTATCTTCCTCTCCATATGCAGCATATAGTTCTTTATAGAATTTCTCTACTATTTTTAGAATTTCTTTTTTGTCGGTTGTTATTTGACCCTCTCTGTGTTGCAACTTACAGATCTCTTTCTTTCCTTTGGAGAGGCTTTTTCTGAGGGCTCTTAAGCTCTTATTCTCTTCGATTGTTTTGGCAATCATTTCGGAATTTGATCTTCTGATGTCATTACGGATGGCCTTACTTATATCCTTGTTGAGCTGTTTCAGTTGTGGGAGGTTTGTGTCATATTTGCTCCGTAGTCTCCTTCTATCTTTCATCATATTTTGGGTTATGCTGCTAAGCTTTTTATTTTTGTAGTTTGTCTTAGCACAGTTAGTTTGTTCTGCTTGTTTGATGGCATTTACTATATGTCCGTTTAGTTCGTCAATGTCCACTCTACCAGTTTCTGCGATTATTTGGTTGTTTAAGTGTTCTTCAATGTCGTTTTGGAATGCCCGTTTGTTGTTGGGAGGTCTCCATTTTCTGTAGTTTTTTTTCCTTATCATTTTCGTTGGTTCTCTCTTGATGTTAATGGATACTTTTAATCTCACCATTCTATGTTCACTGTCTATAGAAAAGCTGTTTAGAGCTGTTACGTCATGAACTATTTCTAGTCTGTTGGAAATAATAAAATCTATTTCGTTTTTTGTATTTCCGTCCGGACTAATTCATGTTCATTTCCGTTGTGGTTTCTTGTTAAAGAAGGAGCTCATAGATAGAGACCTTTCTCTTGTAGGAAATTCAGGAGTTTCTCACCTCTTTCGTTTCTCTCTCCGCATCCGTATTCACCCAGGGATTTTTCTGACTCATCTTGTCGTCTTCCAATTTTGGCGTTAAAATCGCCTATCAACAGGGTGTAATGAGCAGAATATGTTTTCAGGGCTTCACTGAGGTCATCGTAGAAAGATACTATCTCACCCTTCTTAGAGGTTGATGTGGGAGCGTATGCTTGTATGATTTTTATGTGGTATCTTGTATTTAACTTCAGGATAAGGTATCACACTTTTTATCTCCATAATCTGTTCTAAATGTTTTCTGTGTATTATAAATTCCACGCCGCCATTTGATGCATCTGTTGGCTCTATGTAGTCGAATAAGACTTCAATATCAGTTGCTCTTCTCCTCTTCTTCTAACCTCGCTCAGTCCAACTATGTTCCATCCTATCTTCTCAAGTTCTTCCTCCAACTCGCATAATTTTTCATCCGATAATAGGGTTCTTACATTAACCGTAGCAATTTGCCATTGTTGTCGCTGATGGTAGCTTGGTCTCCTCCGGGGATTCTTAGCACCTTCTGATATCATTCCAATCTGACCGTTACTTTGGTTAGTGGAAGTCGAGCCTCCGGAGATTGAGGGCCGTGAGTTATTTTGTGAAAGCATATTTGGGATTTGTTTAGCCGTTCTCGTCCTACCACGCTGGCCATTGCGGGTTGGTAGGGTGGTGTGTGTACAGGATTTAGTCCTGTCTTTGTGTGTGATATATAATGGTTATACCGCCAATACTCGGTCGCCAGAGCCTCATCTGTTATCTAGCAGGGTGTACTGGGTGATTTGAATCACCGCTCGTGCAGGTGAGGTTGACATTTGGGTAACTTTGATGGTCTGTTCTTATAATGTTACCCCTTACACCCGTGCTAAAGGATTGCTGACTGTTAAAACTTGTTTTCTGGTTGTCGCAGTATTGTTTGCTTTTAAGTTTTAGGGTTGAAAACAAAAAATCTATTTCCGTCAAACTTATGGTCAAAGTCAAAATCGTAATGAATTTCAAGGTTTTCGTCAAATGTTTTTACAGCTTTCTCACATAACTCAAATTCTTTATTAACTTTAACACAAAATTCAGGTGTATTTTCTGGCAAATCTAAATAATTTTTAAAATGGTAAAACGTTTTAGAAAAGTACGATTGTTTTTTAATTTTTTAAATTATTGATCAAAGTGGAGGGTACTTCATTCGTTGTATTAGGATCTTGGGCCATTACGGATATTAAAGATAATGCAGGTTAAAAATATGATAAATGGATATCTCACCTTATTACTCCTGTTGAATAGTTGATACGCTGAATTTATAGATGCAACGAGGAACAGTGAGCGAGCAAGCAAAGGAGGAATTCCAGCCAGGTTTTTGTTGTAACTTGGGTGACGCGTACTGCGAGACGAGATAAATATTTTTAAGTCGGGCTCTGAAGGACCATATTGGTGCCGCTGATAAAAACTTATAACACGACACTGCTTTTGTGACGCACTCGGGTGATGTTGATGTATAAAAAAATAACGGGCCTGGTTCAAACGTGTTTATTCGCTTATTACTAATTACGAACTGTCTTCTGCTTATTCACTAACAAACAAAAATGCCTTCACTAACAATAACCTAAGGGGGGGTTGTATCCTAATGATTGGTTATCATTGCTTCATTGGTCATCGTGATGTGTACCTACATATTGCATCCATAATTTTCATGTCGGTCCTCGTTCTTCATATACCTGTAAAATTTTATTAAATTTTTCGAGTAAATCTGCAGCATTATGATTGCAATTTTCAATGTCATCATATGAGGCAGCTCCATTCATCACGTCGGTTGATGGTTGTACGAAGCTTCACGTCCAAGTTATCATCAATATTAATGTTTTTCGATATAATTATTGCCAAAGCTTAATGGAGTAATAAATGACCTCTCACAGCTCTTGCAACGTTTTATCTAAAGAAATAGGTGCGTAAATGATTGAAAAACTTCTTTGAGCCCACTTCCTTGCATAATGTAGCCAATCGACCCCTGGTAAGACATAATTAAATGAAAACATCCAAGTCGTACAATAATTTTTGATAATAGTAGTTCTTCAGAAGCTCAGACAACTAATTTATTTGATAACAATTAAATATAAATATTAAGTAACACGTCTGTTCACAGGGAAATATCATTCAATACTGACGTTCGTTCGTTCATAGCCCACTATGGTATACCTTCTGCCCTAGAATGTATAGTATATATATATATATATATATATATATATATATATATATATATATATTTATTTGTATTGTTATGGGTTCTCCAACTTGAATATAAATAAATTTTTGAATATTTTACGACATATGCAATGTTTATTTACAAATATATATGACACACATATACCATTGAGGGGTGCATGTTGCATGATACAACTTTTAAATCAAATTTTCTTGAAAACCGTTAGTTTTACGAAAAAGGAATATTATGTTTTTGTTGGCAATTTTCCAAGCTACAAATTTCATAACAACCATTTTTTCAATAAAATTGACGGTTTAGTGGCATACGGATCAATGGGGACTTTTGGGATTTTGTTTAGAACCATAAAAGAAAGTTTCATACAAAAATACAGCTTTCCCCTAATTTTTTTTTAGATCAATGTCTTTATCCTTCGTATTCATTTGATTTTAACCATAAATTCGGGGAGCGAGTGTTGCGTTGCGTTTACAAGCACTTTAGATAACTATTGTAAAAATTATAGCTTGGTTTCCGAATTGTACACGATACCGAAAGAGTAATTCTTTCCGTACTGTCTTAGGGATTATATAAAGTTTAATAATTTAAAAATGCACCAAACATTACAAATGTTGTGACACTTCTTTTTCAATATACTATCGTTTCACTGGATAAACATTATTCACTCTGAGTATTATTGGCTTTCAATTCTATGTGCAGGCAGACTATTACCAATAATCCAAGGACAAACTTTTTTAATGCGAATAACCACAACACTTGAAACAAGTTTGGTTCCAATATTTAATATAATTGTATACTTAAATCTTCAATTTCGTCGTTTAAAATAAATTTTATACTGGGCATGGAAAGTAGAAACTAACAACGTAGATGATAAGATTATAAAAAGTTGAAGAAACTTTCCAAATAATGACTAACGCCTGATATTGCTTAAAGTGACGTTAACCGCGTTTAGAGTAGGGACAATTTTGCGCGCGCACTTTAAGTTCACGTATGGTTCCCTCTATTACTTCTCGCGTGGTTATGCCGCGTAGTTTCGCTACCGAAGTTGTTGCTGTTGTAGTTGGTTAAGTTGACGTTCAAGCAATTTACCCTGTACCAGTAATTGCAATATCATTTGTGATTGTGATAAAAGTGTGTATCAAATTTCCACTGTGAACTTAACTTTCTGGGTTTATTTATAATGAATTGATAAACAAACATTAGTGGTTTTGGATTATTTTCAGTTTCTAATTCTAAGCAAGTAAGTTTATTTCTTTGTCGAGTCATATTCGCTTTGCATTATGGATGAAATGAGTAAAAACAAATATGTACATCGCACAACCCTATTCCCAGTTATTTACGTTTTACGCAATAACATTTTGTGTAATTATAATTGTTCTAAATATCACGTGACCACACATGTATAGATTATCTCTGTAAACTCTTTATCTTCCAAAACCATCATAATAAATTATAAAACATTTTTTTAAAGTTTCTAAAAAAACTAAAAATGTCAAACCCTCGGTCAAATCCCTGTTAGTAGGTACAATAAAAACTCATAATTCCATATTGTACAGTTAGCATAGTTATGCATTATATTTATTACATGTTTACATAAACAAATGATGCAGACAAGTACCATTGTAGTACTTTGGTATTTAGTAGTAGTACGTACATGGTAGACTGTTAAAGTAAAATAAAAAACGGAAGACATCAAGCTACCCGAGAAAAGGTACGTCAGAGTGTAAAACACAACAAAACATACATTTATATTAAAATTTTAGTTAAGTTATTCGACATTCGTTGTCGGGAGAAAACAAGTATCGCAAGCCCAGAATTGCCGTTTTTGTGAGTAAGTTTGCAAGGCGAAGCGGAACACTGAGGCCTGCAATTACGAGCACTCGCAAAAGCGTTTCTGGAAATGTGATACACAAAATTGTTTGTACCGAAATTTTTTTACGTTTAAAATAAAGTCTAAATCGAGGGGTTGACTTATTGACCACTTGATAAATGATAACATTTTATACAGGGTCTACCACGGAACCCGTTCATTAGAAGTTTACAGGGTTTCTTACTATTTATGAATTTGTAACTATCAGGTTAAGAGTAACCCATAACCTTCTTTTGTTCTAAAGTATTTCCGATGTTGTACAACTTCCTGAATAACCGGATATTGCCATCAACTTTTTTAAGTTAAATGAAACACCCTGTATATTATTGCATTCTTGGATTCCACAATTAATCCTACGATACACTGTATTAGGTTATCCTATACCTATCGTCAACTGTTTTCGAGTAATTGTGATTTTTTAACAATTTTTGTGTTTTGTGGAGGGGTGTTTAATAAATAGCCTATCTTTTGCTCTTCTTCAAACACAAAACCTCCATATTTTAAAAACAGCAAGTAAAATCATAAGGATTCACTAATTATATTTGCAGCCTATCACAGGTTATACAGGGCGTCCAAAATTTAGTGGCAAAGCCGAAAAACTTCAAACTCAAGAAAGTAATTTTTTCAAATCGAATACTGTATATTTTACATATTTACATGACTATTTAATTTACGCATCGATATGCTATATGTATCCCTACACATATCTTTAGCGGTTTTGTCATTATTAATGCTTTTTTATCAAATATTAATTAAAACTGCACTTAAAAACTAAGCACATTTGAAAGTAGACTGTGAGTATGATTAAATAAACGAATTGCCATTCTCATTGAAGCAAAAAGTTTATTTTATAAAATGGAAGCAGTTGAATATTCCAATACTGATTGTTTCGTTCCGAATTATTTATATTATGTTAAATTTAGATCGTAGTAATTATGTTTGATATGTTATTGTTGCCATGACAAGTTTTGTTGATTTTTATAATTTTAGAAAAAAATTGTAATCTTTTAGAAAAGTCAGAACATATTTCTATTTTAAATGTTTTGAAGTTAAAGTTTGTACCAAATAATGTTATTAAATGCATTTATTATATAATCCAGAAAATACCAGTTTTTTTTCTTTGGTTCAAGTTAAAGCGTTTAACTGAACTAGTTTGGTGCCAGTACTGAGATTGCATTGCTGGTTTTGGATGAAAAATGTGATAACTCAAGAGATTGGTGTCAGGAAGAAAATTAACTGTTCCTGTCTTCTAAAATAAATTAGAAAAGTGGAAACGGAATTGTTTATTCCTGTGCTGTGAATTAATTTGAGGACTGCATCAGAAGAAGTGCGCACATTAGTACAATTTAAGAAGCTTATTAAACTAATTCAAGGTATTTAACTTTTAATTTTCCTTGATTTTATGTGTTTAATTTGACATCTGTGATCTGTCAGTTTTGACTTCTTATTTATTTTCAATTTTATAATTCTTTACATCTGCACCAATTTTGTGCTTTTTTCATTTATATTTAAATGTATGCTTATTTATAAGATTTATCATCCTAAGGAGAAGTGTTATGGTCAAGTTGGAATGGGTGGTGGTTTCATTATGTAATGAGATTCGAGTCAATCCCATTCCTTCTTGAATTGAGCCATAATGATATATTCTCCGTAAGGTATTTGATTTTTTGTTATCATATTATTTAAACTTATTTTAAAGACTTTTTGTATAATTCTGTTGGACCACTTCGTCTCAGATTCCAGAATTATTAATTTTTTTAAATATTTTTTATAAGTTATTCATCTTCTGGTTACTTAACCGTGGACGTAACACTGATATTTTAAATTTATTCTACATGCATGGCGAATGTGGAAAAATACTTAACAGAACTTGTACAATATTTAATAAACGATATCTAACCTATCGCTAATTACCAAAGGTAAATTTAGAAGAATGCAGTCATGTTTTTAAATACAGTAAGTTTTACGGTAAACAAAACTACACAAACCTATCGTTGAAGCAGAAGACAATAAAGTAAATGGGCTGGTTTATTTTCATGCTCATCCCCGGAGTTCGATAGTTGCACCTTTTGTTGAATTGGGTATCTCTCCAATGTCGATTCATCGCATTCTAAAACATCATAGAATGCATCCCTACAAGGAAACATGAGTATAAGTCTTCCGCCTTGGCGACGAACAGAAAAGAGTTCAGTATTGTGAAATGATTTTATTAAAAATTCAATAAGACGAAAATTTTTTATCTAAAGTTATTTGGAGCGATAAATCTAAGTTTAGTCGGGAACGCGTTGTTAATCGACGAAATAATCATTTCTGGGCAGGGGAAAATCCTTACGTTTTCAGAAATGCAAATTTTCAAAATCGCTACAGTTTTAATGTGTTCTGTTGCCTTTTAAATAATTCCGTAATCTACGAAATTTACGATGTCAAGTTTAAATGCACAGAAATACTTAGAACTTTTAAGAGGACCAGTTACAAATTTTCTTCAAACTTTACCCCCAAACATAAAACAAGGCTGTTGGTATCAGATGGATACCTGCCCACAATACCAGAGAGGTTTATCGGGAATTGACAGAAATGTACGATGACCGATGATTTGGTTCAAATGGGCCTTGGACTTGGCCTTCTCGATCCCAAGAATTGACGGTACTAGATTTTTTCTTTGGGAGCGCATAAGATGTGAAGTTTATATTACCCCTAGTGATAACAGGCAAGACCTAATAAATCGTGTGTGAATAGCTTTTCAGTGATTAGACCGAAACGAAATAGGCAAAGCAACTATAAGTGAAACTGAACTAAGAATTATAAAGTGTCTTGAATAGAATGGGGGTCATATTGAACATTTATAGCATTCTTTAGTTAGTTCGTCTATTATTTGTGGTTTTTTCTCTTTCACTATAGTCATTTTTATTTGTTTATTGTGTTAATATATCATTAAATTCGTTTTGTAAAAGTAACTGTTTTCTCTATTGTCATACTTTCAAAACTATGCTTAGTTTTTAATTGCAGTTTTAATCAATATTTGACAATAAGCGTTAATAACGACAAAACCGCTAAAGATAAGTATATGGACACCTATTGCATATCGATGCGTAAATTAAATTGTTATCTAAATACATAAAAATATACACATAAATTGTTTTGCATATATGGACGAATGAATACATTTTAATTGAATTTAAATCAATTACTATATCGGTACACAATCATTACGATACATTATGACAACGGGAGATTTCTACGGGCGGGGCGTCGTAATTGCGAACGTTTTTTATAAATAGAAAAAACACTTACAAACAACATATTAAAAATTTAAGAGGCAGTTATTTAAAAAAAAAAATTACAAGACCAGAAAGTACCCGAGCGCCGTCATCGCGAGAATCTCTTTTATGGCGAATTTGACATCATTTATCACATTTATCTTTAATAGATAGAATGAACAACATATTCAAAACAAACGTTTTTACCGCAGAACTTACACATCGCCGCGATACTAATAAACGTCAAAGAACAAATAAAAAGTATGGATCTGTTGTAAAAAAAACATAAAAAATGTGTAAAATAAATATTTTGTAAATATTCTAAAATTTTTAAAATCTATCTAGTTAACGGCTCTTTCGGCTTGATAGATTATCCCCAAAATCTAATCAAATATGTACTATTATATATAAAGCTCATGTAAAGTCTCGGCAAAGTCTTACAAAAATCTATATGACGGTTTTCCGTACACTGCAAAGCAATTTGTAAAATCGAAGTAAACATTTCAGTATCGTAGTTAAATGAATCTAGCTGCTAAGCCGTTATACGAACGCTACCTACGAGAGTACATCGGACAAAACGAGGTATCACGCGCCTTAAAACGAGTTGAAAATTCTCATTCTCACAAAGTGAAAATGAAATTGCGTTTTAGAAAAAAATGGTTCAAACAAAAGCTATAGATAATAGAATTTCCAACAACTTTTCTCCCTTAACTTTTTTTGTATAATTGATATTGGTGGAGATATTGTTACAACAATTAGCGAGATTATATCTCAGTAATTACTTATTGGATCAAAAAAGTAGTTTAAACAAAAGTTATCTATAATATCTTGTATACATACAGATGAAAGGCCGCCGGCCATCAGACTTATTTCTGAGACACCCTGTATGTTGGTCATTGTAGTCCAGTTTTTATAACTCTAGCAACAAATTACCCCGAAATGCCATCAGGGAGTGGTAATTTCTATTCTAAGTGTAAATATTCAGTAAAAACATTAACTCCTCTGATTTTCTATATGTTGGACCTTGTCAAGTAGTTCTTATAACCATGGCAACAAATTACCCCAAAATGCCGTCAGGGGTTGGCAATTTTTATTCTAATTGTAAACATTGAACAAAGCATTAAACTATACCAATTCTGGGATTGTAGGTTTTTTATATGTTACTCATTTTAAGATAGTTCTTATAACCCTGGCAACAAACTAGGTACCACAAAGTGCCGTGAAGGGGTGGAAGTTTTTATTCTAAGTGTAAAAATTGAACAAAAACATTAAACATTCGCAATAAGGGGATTGTACCAAGGATTGTACCCGCGCAGATTTTTTATATGTTATTTCTTGTAAAGCAGTTCTTATAATCCTTGCAACAAATTACCCCAAACTGTCGTCAGGTGGTGGCAATCTTTATTCTAAGTGTAAAAATTAAGCAAAAACATTGAACATTCGCAATAATGGGATTGTATTTATTTATTTTTATTTGTTTTTATAACTGTCGTTTTCTTATTCATGTTTCTTTTAAGAATTTGTTTGTACATTTGTGTTATTACCTACTTACAATTTATGTATTTTGTTTATTTAATTTTAAATAAAAGTGAGCAATATGTTTAAACATTCAATTCAATAATTAAGTTCAGTGGTAAAAAGTCAGAAACTGACTGAAATTATTCAGGCAAATTCTGAAATAATGATCCGTCGGAAGCGTTACTCGCGTTTTACAAACTGGCTGAAAATTTCAGTCTAATTGTAAAATAATCTGTATTTTAAAACGTTTTAGAAAACGTCGGTCAGTTTGCAATCTAACCAGGCGGTTATAATTCCGTTTTTAAGATTTTTCAATTTCTTCCGGATACGAGGAACTACATACAAAAGATCTGCGAGGTCATAACCCCGTTTTCGCCATTTGTCAATGTCTTCTGTTAAATATCTGCACTTCGAATTTTATTGTGTTATCAATCGCAAGTAGGCGATATTGTGTCTAGGGAATGGTTACGAATTTTTGTTGTGGTTACGAAAACGACATTTCAAAAAGTGCGAAACTAGTGAAATCATTGTTACGATGAATTCTCGAGAAAAATGTCGATTTGGAAGTGTAGCTGCAGGTTCTATTTCTGATATAATCAAAAATGCATGTTCTACAAATACGATCAGTACCCGAAAATATGTGTGGACTCAATTCGACGAGTTTTGTCGCTACAGGAAGTACATATTGGAGGAGCAGGCCACCGTCGAGAAAATGTCGGAAATTCTTCAAGATTGGGCATTGAATGTGAAGAAGACTAAGGGAGGCGATTATAAAGAATGATCAGTAAAAACCATGTTCAACCTTGTAGCAAAGATGATTCAGGAAAAGTACTTTAAGGAATATAATTGCACATTGGAAGCCTTCAAAGATTCGCAAGAGATGCGAAACTTAAACAGCTACAGGTATGACTGGAGAAGAAGAAGATGAATTCGACAGCGCCATCTTCAGATGAATATAATGCTATACTAAAAATATGGAGCGGGAAATGCCCGGAGACATTACAGCGAAAGTTCTATCATATAGTTGCTTTTGAACTTTCTTGGGGAGATGAAGAGGCAAGCACCTGTTTGCAGGAAGACTTTAAGGAAGAAACGCGCAATGGTGGAACCACAACAGATTCGAAATACGTCTACAAAATGTAATGTTTAAAATACGATATTTAAATTTCTGACAGGAAGAACAGAATACAATCCCGTATTTAGCAAGACTGGTCCATAATGGCTTTCTGATAACAAATTGCTAGTTCCCAACCAAAATGCTGATATCTGCCCTGTTCGACTTATCCAAAAGTTAATCAGCAAAAGAACTCCGAAGATTGTAACTTCTCGGTTATTTCTGACTGTCAATCCTCTCTGACTAAGGATGTTACCGAAAAATTTAATTTAGATTTTAGAAGTAACAAGAATCCGTGTCATTCAATCAGGGCAACAGCACTAACCTAGCTAGTGAAACCGACTATAGGTCAAGAACAATTAATTAAAATTACCGGTATGCCCCCTCCAGTTCTATTAAACCGTATTTGCAAATTTGTCTAGGAGCATTATTTAAAAATTGTGCAACAACTAAGAAGCGAATCTACCAGTTCTATTCTTGTTCCATCTGATGCTCATGATACCCAGAAAAAGTCGACTGTTGGTAAAAGTCAACACGACCAAGGATCAATTTTAACAATTGTTCAGTTCAAAAAATCGGATAATAAATAATAAGATAATAAATAACTATTAATGAAATTCGATTTTATTTTGGCATTTTCGAAAAAAAGTTTACCTAGTAGATATTAATTCATGAATAAAGCTCTAGTTGCATTTTATTCAAGAAAAACAGCACTCTTTGGCTTAGAAACTAAAATAAGACAATTAGATTGGCTAAAAAGAAAATATAAAATCACTTTACTTGAAATTCCTTTACTTTCTCCTAGTTCAGAAAATTAGTTTTTGAATGCAAGTGAATAAGAGTCGAGTTTGAATTTCACGGGTTATCTTCGTTACCGCTTGTTGCACGTTACTTTTAACGAATTAACACACTTGCCATTTTAATGTTTGTTGTTTCACTGTCAATAAGTTCTACGAGATTAAAATAAATTTTGCACGTCTTGTAAGATCTTTACTTTTCCGAAATTTTTGTCCAAAATTTTATTAAAAACGTTTTTTCTGATAAGGTAAAAGGGTATTTCGTTTGCAGTACTTATAACCAACTTATTCTTCTGCATCTTCCAATCTTGAATCAGTACATAAGCCATGTGGATTTCATCTAGATCCATTCTGAATGAACAATATAATAGAAAAATTCATATACGGAGAAGTGTCACTTTATGTTTGAAGAGAATTTTCGTCTTTTGCATGAGAAAATAATTCCCCACAATTCAAGAATAAGGTCCAGGTGGATTGGTAGACGGGTAGAGTGGCCTATTAGGTTTCCAGACCTAACTCCTCTGGATTATTTTTTATGGAATCATTTAAAGTCAGTGGTCGACAATGGTCATGACGATTGACTACAAAATGCTATCCAAGCATTCAAAAATCGTTTAGGCCACCGTCTTGCTGTTAACGGCGAACATTTTGAACGCTTACTTGAGGTACTTTAGTTAATCTAATGTTTGAGATAAATAATCATCAAATAGCCTCATAACTTCGTTTGTCGCATGTTAGTAAAAACACAGAGAAAACAAAACAATACATTGCATATACATAATAAATATCATATCAAATAAAATCAAGATCATAAATCAATAACCTCTGCTTTGATATTCTTTGTATCAGCAGGTAAATAATAAGTTCAATCACAATAAATGTCATAGTAAAAGTTTCATGTTAAATTGAGAGAGAGATAAGCTACTCCACTTGCATCAAACCAGCTAGGACATTAAGTCTACTAACAGCTCTTGCCAGGCGGCTTGAACCTCTCTCTTTTGGCATTAAGTCGGGGAGAGAGATAAGCTACTCCACTTGCAACAAACCAGCTAGGACATAGTCAACCAATGGTTGTTGCCAGGCGGCTTGAACCGCTCCCTTTCTGACGAACACTCCCCAACGTTTGTTAAATCAAAAATATCAAATAATTCCACGGTGGAGGTGTACAAGCTACTCCACTTGCAACAAACCAGGTAGGACAATTAAGTCAACCAACGGTCGTTACCAGGCGGCTTAAAATACACCCATCCGATTCGAACTAAATCAATATATCAAAAAAACAACATCGATAAGAGCCTTCATTCAAAAACGTTCCCCAACTTGTAAAGTTAAGTACAAACGAATTCATGAGTAAGGTATCGTTCACATCCAGTTAAACTAAATCAATGCAGACACAAAAAAAATAAGAATCAACGCACGAATACACGAAGCTTTCCGCTTACATTTACTAAGTTAGCTTAAGAAGTTCTCATTGAACATTACTTTACAATCACTCATGGTAAAACTGCACACAAACATAATAAACTGTCTAGTAACTTCTTAAGTTGAAGTTGACACAATAATTTCGTATACATGTTAATTTTCCGTATACGCAAGTGTTAGCGGAATGGTGCTAAACATTTGGCAATTCTTAATTTTACGTACGTTAATTCAATTCAAATAGATGTAAACGACCCTTAAAACAAACGATTTAAAACAAATAATAATTTAGTAGCGTTCCACATCTTGTTGCATTGTTAAAAAAATCCCTTTCATATGTTCTAAAAATAGACTGAAAACGCCCAAATTTATGCCTCCGCGACAGTGGTTATTTTACAATCTGAACTAAACATTGTTAACTTATATTTTATCTATTGTTTCCCATAGCAACATATATGAACTCAATATAATTAAACTTTAATAAAAAAAACATTTGATAAATTAGTGACGAACGCTTCATTAGGGCGTTTTACAAAAAGAAAATACGCGCGAGACGATTCTCTACGCAATAAATTTTCAGACAAAGAAACTACATTAGCGGTTCCTAATTAGTAAATTTTTCTATAATTGTGGTTTAAACAATCGTAAAAGGTAAAACTAAAAACGTGCAAAAAGGCAAACTTAAATCTGGTTCAAAATAAAGCATCCCCAAAATTAATCTAAACATACATTGTACATACCTCTAGTAACACGTTACAAGGTTCACACACCAGTGTTCCTGCATCGCCCTTATTCCATTAGTTCAAACAAAAAATTTAAGGCGGAGAATTCTTTCCGATATATTTCGAGAGCAAAAGCGTACAAAAAAAACTAGCGGTTTAATGTGTCGTCTACCTTTTAGGGTAATTATACATAATTTTTTTATTATTATTTAATTTTTAAGTCTGGAACTCTACATGTTTTTAACAAATTTGATTGAATAAAGGTTTTGTTGAATTTCAGGTTATTTTTCTCAAATATATTGGTATGTAACATGCAAAATAATACACCGTTGTAACCACAAATTTGTGATCAAAACTGCGGGTTATGGTATTTTGAAAATGAGTGTAAATGATTTGTAAATCAGGTAAACATTTTGTAAATGAGGTAAATGTTTGCCAAATGTGTCAAATGAAAATGTGGTGTTCATAATTTCACTTAGTGGTCTAACCCTTGGGTCTAAATTTATATTAAAATCATGTGTTATTTAAATTTTGTATCTAATGAATGTTCAAATAAAAATCGGCGTGGTACGTCGTTTATGCATGGCGTTTTGTGTCGCATTCCCAGTTCTATTGAATCAAATGAGAGCATTTATGCGAAAGAAAACAAACACCTTATATAAAACCCGTGACCCGGCCCTTTCCATTATTTGCGAAAGCAAACACAACATTCATTGCTGTTCATTTTTCGGTTATATTTATATATGATAAGGTTCTTTCCAAGTACGACCTTCTTTAAAGTTAAGGATGCCAAACAAAAGAACTGATTAATTCCTAAAGAACGCCGTCGTTGGAAGAACCCATATTATAAATGAAATTAATTAATTAAAGCAGGACTATTTTACGAGAAATTATTAATGTAAGAATTGGGCTTCCACGGCCGGAGTCATTATTGAAACAAAAACGTTTTCCGGGATTGGACCGTGTCGAAAAGGTAACCGTAGTTGCCAACGTTTCACCACCTATAGTAAGGGGCTTCATCAGGGCTTCGTCGCCTTTACTATATCGTATTTTATCACTTTTAATACAGTATTTCACATCACCACCCGTTTTTTAACTGTACTATTTGTGTGTCTAATCCTATTTCTTATTTGAAAACTCGTTATAGCAACATATTATTAATCTGTCAAATTGACTTTTGGTCAAGATATTAGTTATCAATATCAACAAACAATAAAAACTTATGCGATACTAGGTTAGCAAATTAGTTTCAGGCCGCTTAATGCGATTGAAAAATAGTAGTTGCTGGACGGAGGTACAAAAATAGTATATTATACACCAATGTTGTGAAGTCTGTCATTATTGCCTTAGCACCAGATTATTTCGCGAGGGGCGGTAGCCCCGAGGAAAATAAGGTGTGTAGGCAATAATGGACTTCACAACCATGGTGTATATACTATTTTTTCCACTACTAGCCAAATTTAAGCCAAAAAAAAATAAACATTTTTCTTGTAAAAATCAAGTAGCACAGGAATGGAAATCAATCAAAAAGCATTAAAAGCTACATACGTTGATAAACCAACTGCAACTGATTCACTAAACACTTGTGTGACATATTTCACCTTCATTTTCTGAAAATTATTCGGAGTAATATGTATATTAGTTGATTTAGGAGCCACTCGCAGCGGTTTAGATTTGTCTGACATGTAGAAATTTTTAATGTCTTTCCAAGATGCTTTTTGTTATTAAAGATTATATCGTATTTAATCAAGTTATTTTGCACCGACTTCAATAAATAGGGGACATCGAAGAAATAATAGATTTTCTTATAGTTTACGAGAAGGTATTGTTTTCCGGCGATACATCTATTCTTTTAATTAGGTTTCGAAAATTTTACTACTGCCCTAACATTGGCCCCGCATTTTATAGCTTTTCTATGCAGTCTAATACTATCGACTTCAATTTGTCAACTTTACATATCGTATTTGTAAAGCTGTAGCACAAGGGTTGTTTAAATTTTTTATGTATAACTCTATATACAATTAACATTTTGGGGCTCGTAAAATATAATTTTAGTGAAAATTGTTTGTATTTCTCTCCTCTGTATATCTCCTACTTCTTAGTGGTTTATTTTTTAAGTCCACTTGGGCTGTCACATTTTGTGCTCTGCTTTCGGGAAGTAATCGTTGGGAGATGTTAACTTCAATTTAAGTGCTTTCTTTTCACGTTGCAATTTAAGAATGTTCTTCCGTAATTTTCTTTACCTAAGAGTACTTGAGCTGCAAGCTTGAGTAGTTTTGGTATAGCTAGAGATGTTAAGGGTTTTTTTGCTGTGTGTTTTAAGTTATGTCAACTTTTCTCGCTCAATTCTGAACCGACTTGTTTCAAATTTTCAGGGTGTAAATTGAATGACTTTTACAGTCGATTGTAGGTTTTAGTTTTTCCAACAACACTGTCCTAGGGAATTTAGCACTAGTTTTTATACTGATATGATTATATTTGAAAGAAACAAATTTACATAAAGAATCCTGAAAACTGTTAGTTTCCAATGACATGTTATCGTGAAATTGGTGGGTTGAGCCGACTGAACGAGGATCGGAATTTTTTATGTTAAACTCAGCTAGTCCACTCCACGTGGAGGCAGCTGTCTCTGCCTAGTAGTCATAACATTTATCCAATTGCATATAACTATTAGCCAATAAATTAGAAAATTTACTGGGTGAAGCAATTCAACGATATTGTTCTTTGTCTGAATTTCTCATCAGAAACACGAACTCTGAAAACGTGTGTCTTTACTTTAATATCTGCAGTCGTCAGTGACCACCCGTTTAAATTTGAGTTAAAAAAAAGTGCGAAATCCCCCTTAACGGGCATTTATTGCTTCGCCAATATACCTTGCATCATTGGAATATTGGGTTTTAGAAATTGACACTTGTAATTCATTTAGGAATGACAAGTTGTTCACCACATACTCGTTAAGTTTTTAGAGTCGACATTTTTATGCAACAGATCGGACCTTCCAGATTCTGTTAACCATTCAAAACACCTACAACAAAATGTTTGTAATTTACTTAAAATTCTTCATGTAACTTAACTCGCCTGGTTAAATCTCCTTTGGGAAACCTGAAAAAACTGATTCTACGATCATATTTAATAAATAAATAAATTCAGGTTATGTATTTGCGGTTATGGAATGGAGGCGCGAATTTTAAACTAATGGCATTTTTTTATACAAATAATTTTATCGTGTTAGGTAATTTTAAGCAGCAAATACGTTAAAGATAATCTCCTGGATATACAAAATTATGTTTCACTCTGTTTTTGTTAAACAACTACTCTTAGATTCTCAAAAATTTGAATTTGTCCATTATTAACCTAGTTCAACAATAGAAAAAATTATTAACCACTAATAGAGAAATTCAACTTCTCAGTTGGCCAGGTGACGCAAAAATTGTCCACTTTACAGCTAGTAGTGGAATAAATATATTAAACTACATTTTTCAATGTAGTATTTGAAATTTAGTTATTTACGAAGGTATTAATGAATTGGAAGTTGTTTTTCGGCATATTCTTTCCACCTCTTTAACTTGACTTCAATATTTGTAATGACTACGGTTTTGTATTTGCATTTTTGTTGCCAGGATGATCATCTAGGTATATCTTTACATGATCTTTATTCTTTAATGCGATAGGCCTCACGTGGCTTTCTTACATCCTTATGCTATTGCCTGTTTTAGTTCATCTAGCTTCGAGATCAATTACTTAATCTCAGGACAAAGAATGCCCCTTCATACATTCGCTCGTCCACCTGTGGCTGTTGGGGAGTGTAGGAGGATCATTTTTACCGTCCCATACATTCTTTAGGGCATCTTCAGATAACACATGATTTTAGTTTAGTTTAGGGTTTGAGATGTAGTTGCGTCGCTAATTACATAAAGAACTAGATTTGATTACATTAAAAAACATTAAACTAATAATTAAAGTATTCAATTTCAATTAATTGGAAACTCAAGCAACTTGAGGCGTTCTATAGGAGTATAAAAGGGGGCTTTCAGGTAAACACCATAAGTATGTTTTTAGCCAAACAAAAAAAAACTAAAAATATTTTTATGGTGTTTACCTTTTATTCTCCTATAGAAGGCTCAAGTTACTCGAGAAAATATCTATTCAATTTTATTCCTTGTAGTGGAGGTAAGAAGCAATAAAACACTCTTCCGAGTTTTAATTCGAATTAAATTTAAGCGAATTAAAACTCGGAAGAGTGTTTATGGCTTCTTACCTCTTTACCTTCACTATAAGGATATAAAATTGAATACTGGAAATCTAAGTTTTCATATTTAATTCTACTAATAATTAAAGTAACTTATCAATAGTGAAAAAAATTTTGTTTTTGCCATCGTGCAAACGGTGACTACTTTTTGCAGCAATTACTGTTCCAAAAGTTTCACTTTTTGCATTAGTGAAAAAAGTAAATTATTATTTTTTGTACTAATGCAAAGAGTATAGTAGTTTTTTATTTTTCGATCGTAGAAAATATTGGTGAAAAAAGCATATTTTTGCATTCAACTTCGTCTCGAGCTGCAAAATTCATGTATCGTGCACTTTTTGCACTAGTTACACAAATACCTATTGCTTTTTGCACATGTTGCACATTTTTTTTTACGATCGAAAAAATACAATAAAAAATGAAAAGAAAACTACTTTTTACAAAAAGCACTAACAAATTGCTTTTTGCACTAATGAAAAAGTGAAACTTTTGGCACAGTAATTGCTGCAAAAAGTAGTTACTTTTTGCACAATCGTAGGAAAATAACTATTTTAGACGCTTTTCTAAAAGCAATCTAGTGACACAATCAGATTTTTTCTATAGTCGATATATTTATATAGTCGAAGCCGGTAAAAGCAGTTAATGTGTTGTAGGTAGCGTTTAAGTTTGCGAAAACTTGACCATCGGTTTCTTCTACATCAGGTCGGTGACCGTAGTATGTAACGCCTGGAGGAATCTCCGTAATGTTAAGTCTTGTTTGTAGTTCGATTTAAGAATACTTTAGTCTTTATATCGAACGTCTTTAATTTCATCAGCGCCACTAATTTTGCAGTACGGGTTCGCCCTTATTCCGGCCTCGGTTTCTAGTGTATAAATGTTAGCATAAAATGTTTAGTACTGTACCCATTTCTATTAAAAAGCTGAATGTTTAAAAAAATTGTTAATAGAGGTTGTTTAGTTTTCGCTGGGTAGCTTAAAATTACACTTTTATTAAAATAACAACACATCCATTTTTTTATTCTGTTGGAGGCTTAATTTAGACGAATAATTTTTTTAAATTGATTGCGGCGTTGCCATTTTAGAGAAATTTCTTTAAAAATTCATCATCAGAAAGAAATGTTCACAAAACTGGTGTTTTTGAAAATTATGAAATTTTTTTTGTTAATTCTTGGATGCAAGTCAGATCTGGGTTTAAATAGTCTAAAAAAATGTTCTAATTCGCCATACTTATTTTGTATGAGAGCGCTAATTTTCAATTTTTTCAAATTTCAAATCATTTTTCTTATGTGTTTTTTCTACTCCCAACTTTAAAACACAATTTATTGCATATGTTGTCTTGATGCTAAGTAACATTTAAAATACACATTGACATGATGTGGCTTTGCCATCAACGGATTTTAGTCACGGCTTGAATTTGACTTCAAATTAATTATAACAGTTGTCAGTTGTTTAGGGTTAGTTTTAATTGTCAAAATCTTTCTAATGTCACTGTTAATCTATAGTTATCTCAGGATTTTGTATTGTTATTGTATTTGTTAAACTGAAGTAAAGTAATTTTCAAATTTTAGTATTTTTGTGTTGGTCGTAGAAGAAGTATAGTATACAATTCGTTTTATAAATATCTCAAACACTCGTTTTTAGTCACTTGCTTGTCCCTTAATAAATCTCGTACCTGAAATGTTTTTATAAAAGTTGTTCCATAATATACTATTATGTACTGTTATTTCTCCATTGAGAGACATAAAATGGAATAAATCGATGCTGAACTTGAAAAAGTTTTTGATGATTTTCCAGCAAAATTTTCCTTGTAATTAATTAATCTTTAAAGAGCCTTTGGTAAGCTATATTCTCTATGATATCGACGAAAAAAGATTGGCACCTATTAATTAAGGAGGAAAAAATAATTATGAAATCTACGTAAAATGCCCCGAAAAAATTAAAGAGTTGGAGGGATTCAAAGAAAAGCGCTCGAGATCAATGAATGGATACAAGATCCGTGGAAATATATTCCATCGGTTTACCTGGCATGGCATCGGGAAATGATGGTGGGGAAGGAGAAGAAGAGGATGAAAAATTGAGGAAATATTAGAGAAAACTACAATTGACAATATTCTTGACAGTTCAGACTATGACAAAACTAAATCAATGATAACGCAACATAAGAAACTTGCGACATAAATTTATTAGACCTAGAAGATCTGAATTCGACCGACTATAACCCCACACTCAACTCCATAACATTAAAGAATAACAAGAAAAAAATGACACAAAGTTATCATTCTGTTGGCTGTACTTCGAGAAAAAAATAGACTCTTCACAGATAGAATTTTTCGAGTCGGAGCATGTCAGAAAGATGGTAGAAGACTTGATTAAGGCTAACAAATATATGAAGATGATAAAAAAAACAGAGATACTAAGAAAAAATGTCACAAGAAGGAAGAAAGCAGTGAATCTAGCACATGCAAGAGAGTATGGTTCTGAATTCGAGAAAGAAACGTTTTTTAATTCAGATTTATTAGAATTTGAACAAACGAACATAATAAAGTTGGAAAAAGAAAAATACTATGGTGAAATTTGATACATAGGTCGAATTTTAGACACAAATGCCAAAAATGCACGGTAAAATTTTTGAAAAATTTTTATAAATTAATTTAGCCAAAAGATGAAGACGTACAAGAAATTGGCCCAAAATTTATTTTCTTTGGACCTATTAATTAGATTGAAATATATCCTTTCAAAATTAGTAGAAATGACTCAGCGCCTCTTCGCGTCGGTGGGAGGTTGTCGCTTCGCCGCAATCTCGAGCCGCTTCGCGGTTCAAGGGCTACCTTTTCTTACTCAAAAAAATGGTTTCAATACAAATTTGGTAAAGACACAGCTCGCTTCGCTCGCCAAATTGTGAAGATCAGACTCTGGCTTTTCTTACTTAAAAAAACTGTTTTAATGTATATTTGGTAATGACACGGCTCGCCTCGCTCGGCAAATTGTGAAAATCAAACTCGAGCTGTCTTTTCTTACTCAAGAAATAGTTTCAATGCAAATTTGATGACAACAAATTGTGAAGATCAAACTCTGGCTTTTCTCACACAAAAAATTGTTTTAAGGTAAATTTGATAAAGACATGGCTCGCTTCGCTTGCCAAATTGTGTCGATCAAACTTGAGCCGCTTCACGGCTCATACGCTGTCTTTTTCTTCCTTAAAAAAATAGTTTCAATGCAAATTTGTTAAAGACACGGCTCGCTTCGCTCACCAAATTGTGATGTTTAAACTCGACCCGTTTTGCGGTTCGTACGCTGTCTTTACTTGCTCAAAAAAATAGTTTCAATGCAAATTTGATAAAGATACGGCTTGCTTTGCTCGCCAATTTGTGAAAAAAAATCTGTACTAACAAAAATTACGCCGTCGGATAGGCGCTTTTTTTAGCCGGCGTACGACTCCTTCGAACGGACGCTATGACGTCGCGTTCGTTATCGTGAGGTGTTTTCCCGAACGTTGACGTCGCTCTCTATGAGTGCAAGGAGGCGTGATAGTGTGCGTGATAGATACGGACCGAGTGTCGGGCATTAGTATATGTCGATTGGCTAGCCCTTAATAAAGCTTATAAGGAGTTCAAGAATACTTGAATTTTTATTATTATTTTTGACTTTGTATGACTTTAATAAAATATTTTTCTACACTGTTTTGTTAATTTTTTTGTACTGTTTTCATATAAACTACGTATATTCCTTACAGCGAGTAAAATACATAAAAATTAATAAGTAACTGAAATGTGTGTCTTCCGACATCTCGTGTAATAGGCACACGTATAAATAGTACAAACAGAATATCTCACGTCTTATAAACTGGCAGGACCAAATCGACAGAATCAAGTCGGACCTATTCAATTATTTAGTACTCATTTTGTACTAAATTGTACCACTAATAAAAATTTTGTACTCTTTGCCGTTTTGAAAAAACAGAGGCGCTGCTATCTTCATCTTAAGATAGCAGGACCACAAGACAAAAATAAATAAAAAAGGGAAAACAAAGGCAGAAACGCAAAGATCTGAATTTGTACTAATTTGTACCACTAATAAAAATTTAATAATTCGTGTCGTTTAAAAAAAAACAGTGGCGCTGCTAGCATCATATTACGCTAGAAGGACCACAAGACAAAAATAAATAAAACATTGAAAACAAAGGCAGAAACGCAAAGATCTGAATTTGTACTAATTTGTACCACTAATAAAAATGTTATATTTCGTGTCGTTTAAAAAAAACACAGTGGTTTTGCTAGCTTGATATTAAAACTAGCAGGACCACAAGAAAAAAAGGACAAAAAGGAAAAACAAAGGCAGAAATACAAAGATCTGAATTTGTACTAATTTGTACCATCAAACTAAATTAATCATTTTCAAAAATTTCCCGTAAGACAACTCCCAAATGATATCAAGCCTATTAGGGTCAAGAGTAAAGTACCCTTTGCCATGAGCAGAATCAGAAGGTACTCATACAATCGAAGCAAGATAATTTGTACCTCTAAAATACGAAGTTTCGAATTTCGTACCTTCGCCCTTCCTTTGGATCCTACCCCCGAACACTTTTCGGCTCAAGAGTAAAGTACCCTTCGCCACAAGCAGAATCAGTTGGTACTCGTACAATCGAAGCAGGATAATTTGTATCTCTAAAATATGAAGTTTCGAATTTCGTACACTTGTATCTCATTAGCCGAAAAGTGATCGGGGGTAGTTTCCAAAGAAAGAACGAGGGTACAAAATTCGAAACTTTATATTTTAGAGGTACAAATTATACTGCTTCGATTGTACGAGTACCAGCTGATTCTGCTCGTGGCAAAGGGTACTTTACTCTTGAGCCGAAAAGTGATCGGGGGTAGTTTCCAAAGGAAGGGCGAGGGTACGAAATTCGAAACTCCATATTTTAGAGGTACAATTTATTCTGCTTCGATTGTACAAGTACCAACTGATTCTGCTCGTGGCGAAGGGTACTTTACTCTTGACCCTAATAGGCTTGATATCAATTGGGAGTTGTCTTACGGGAAATTTTGAAAATGATTAATTTAGTTTGATGGTACAAATTAGTACAAATTCAGATCTTTGTATTTCTGCCTTTGTTTTTCCTTTTTTTGTCTTTTTTCTTGTGGTCCTGCTAGTTTAATATCAAGCTAGCAAAACCACTGTGTTTTTTTTTTTAAACGACACGAAATATAACATTTTTATTAGTGGTACAAATTAGTACAAATTCAGATCTTTGCGTTTCTGCCTTTGTTTTCAATGTTTTATTTATTTTTGTCTTGTGGTCCTTCTAGCGTAATATGATGCTAGCAGCGCCACTGTTTTTTTTTAAACGACACGAATTATTAAATTTTTATTAGTGGTACAAATTAGTACAAATTCAGATCTTTGCGTTTCTGCCTTTGTTTTCCCTTTTTTATTTATTTTTGTCTTGTGGTCCTGCTATCTTAATGTAACCTCCAAATATTTTGAATGTTGTTTGAAAGTGTAATCTGCCAGTAGGTACCTATATACCAGAGTGGTTCGATTCAATTAAAAATACAAATTCATAGTTTATTGTAACCATACAAATACAAAATTTGTTTTAGTTATTGTCAGATTTTCATTCGCTGATGAAAGTATCGCAATGAACATACTACGAACCTATGCTTTTCCATATGACGAAGATTAAACAAACATCTTTGTTACCAAGATTATGAAAAATAGAACTATAATATATAATATAAGAACAGAGTGTTCAACTTATTAAGTTAGTGTGTTGTTCACTACCATTAGTAAGTCAAAGTTCATCTTTATTATTGTTGTGGTTAAAAATCAGAAATGCTTTTTAAGTCATCGATGAAAATATTGGTATTGCAATGAAGCATCTATGAAATATAATGGACCCACAATTAGAGACAACAATGGTGATGTTAACGCAGATACACCACAGATTTACAGCCATGTTAACACATACAAAGTTTTCGAAGTTAGACAAGTAATGCCCCCTTATACCAGATTGAACGTAGGTATCCAAATGCAAAGTAATTACTTTTAGTTGCAGAGTTTTAAAACCAAGGTGGTTTGCCTTTAAACATGCAGAAATTATCTTCACTTTACGGAATAAAGAAGGTTTTGTACTTATTTCTTCTTTCAATTTATTAAAATGTTAATACATAACTTAGATATGTATCGCAGACTTATTTTATTTACAGAAATACACTGACGTACAAAGTTTTCTACAGATTTCAAATAAATTTATTCTTTTCTAATGAGCTAATGTGGTTTACAACTTGTTAATGAAGATTTCTGTCAATGAGTTGGTTGTTTTATTATTTTCGAGGTATCGATGAATTAAACCTTGAAAAGAATGTTTTACGACTTTATCGAAAGCTTATTCTATCCTGCAAGTAAAGCAAACATTTACTTTGCACATAATGATAAATTACGCATCTCCTCAAGTATTTGTTTAAATACACATAAATTATTAGACACACAATGTATGAAACAATGTTTCAAATCTGCCAACGCATCTTGCAGGAATGCAATCAGATGCCACACACAAATTTGTTTATTTCTCTAGGGTACAATGCTTCCGGAGAAACCAATTCAATTATTTATCGCATCAATTATCTGCAATTAGATTAAACTTGAATAAGCAGTAATTTTTTAATCATTTACTTACCGAAAGTTGTAAGTTCGTACACAAGTAAATTTATTTAATAAACGTTTGTAATAAAATAATAACTAAAAACTAAACCAACTAAACACTATTAGCTGTGTTATTGTTAATTGATAAATCGTAAATAAAAGGCATTGTTTTTCCAACCTTAACCTAAATTCAAAGTTAGTAACTACCACCTCAAATAAAAGGTACCAACTTAAAATAGAGAACAGAAACTAACACTATTGTAAAGTCTTTAACATTTTTTATTGATGCACACTTTCTCTGTCGTAGAAAAGTATAGTCTGCAACAAGTTTGGAATATGGCATATTTCGCACGAGTGGAATGTTTGTCACACAAGCCGAAGGCGAGTGTGACGGTTCCATGAGTGAATATACTATTCGCAATTCACATTTTTAGTTCCGAAGAAGACGACGTAATTATAATTTCAAGTATATTGGAAGAATTGGAGAATCGAGAAATTCACCAAAAACGGAAACGGCGTTTTGCCGTATTAACCCACTCAAAGAATAATCAATGGACATGTTTTAAATTATACAACTCTTCATAATTTCAATTTTCTCCAAATTCTTTTTATTATATTCGTAATGCAGCTACACTGCATAAGGTAAGACTGAACGCCTAGACAAATAAAACCTTTACTGAATGATTTCGAAACCAGCGTGTGAAGGAATGTCGTGTTGAAACATTTCGCATAGTATACGGGAATGCGAATGACGTAGCCAGCACACAGGTATCACGCGGAATTGTTGGTACTTTGACCATAATGTTTTGATTTCCGTTAATGTAATTAGTCCGTTGCGAATAGTATGCGATATCCTATTTGCTTTAATAGGAGAGCAAACAAAAATACGATACGCCGTGCAGTCCGTTGCAAATAGCTTCCGCCTACTTTTAACAGCACCTACAAATCTCAAATAACTATCAGAAACCCGTGGTATATCCACCTAAAAATGGAATCGATACATGTTCGATAGTTTATCTAATTAGCTTTTAAAAATTCAATTTTACTTTTCTTTTTGTGACTCATCGCTTGTTTTTTACGTATTTTGTTTAATATTTGCGCTTTTATTTTGTTTTGTTTTGTTTTTACCAAGGTTACTGTCGAAACTTTTCTCTATTAGTTTTTCTAAAATAATAGTTATTTTTGATGTTCACTTAGGTGGAACGCTTATCATGTGAAAAACGTATGTATTTGCTTACTTGCTCCTTGTTAAAAATGGATGCACTTGATTGAAGTCTATACATTGTAAGCCGTAATGAAATTATATTACACTACAGCGTGGGCCAACGCCGACGAAACAGAGCCAACTGCAGCCACATCAATAATTTACAAAAAAAAATTTAGACCCGTCAATTTTATTTCGGATGGGGAGATTTTTTTAATTGCATTATTAAATTGTTACTGCAATATCGTTTGTTTTTCTAAATGACACTATCCGCGAAATCATATGACGGCCCTCTAAGGGTTTTTGTGCGGTTGTTCTAGCCAAACGGCCAAAGGAAACTAGCAACACGTGGGGGTTTTTTCAAAAGCATTTTTTGTCGTCTATCCGATTTTGCACATAAAACTGAGGGTTGCTATTTAAAAAGTTTGATGCGACGTCATTTCCATTGAAACGAGAGGTAATACTGGAATGCCGACAGGCTGAAAAGATGTCCTCCTCAGAAATAAAATTGACGGGTCTGAGTTTTTTTAAATTATCGATGTGGCTGCAATTGGCTCTGTTTCGTCGGCGTTGGTCCACCCATTATACAGGATTATTCACTGAATCCGTTCATTAAGGGGGTTTTCCCTGTGTGTTTTACGTTATGTCAACGTTTCTCGCTCAACTTTCTCGACTTGTTTCAAATTTTCAGGGTGTAAATTGAATGACTTTTACAGTCGATTGTAGGTTTTAGTTTTTCCAAAAACACTGTCCTAGGGTATTTTTTTTTAAATTGAAAAATGTATTCCCATGAAACGATTACGATATTTTTTTGCTGAATTTAGCCCTAGTTTTTATACTCATATGATTATATTTGAAAGAAACAAATTTACATAAAGAATCCAGAAAACTGTTAGTTTCGAATGACATGTTATCGTGAAACGTGAAACAGCAATTGGTGGGTTGAGCCGACTCAACGAGGATCGGAATTTTTTATGCTAAACTCAGCTAGTCTACTCCACGTGGACTTGATTGACAGGCAGCTGTTTCTGCCTAGTAGTCATAACATTCATCCAATTGCATACAACTATTAGCCAATAAATTAGAAAATTTACTGGGTGAAGCAATTCAACGATATTGTTCTTTGTCTGACTTTCTCGTCAGAAACACGAACTCTGAAACGTGTGTCTTTACTTTAATATCTGCAGTCGTCAGTGACCGCCCGTTTAAATTTGAGTTAAAGAAAAGTGCGTTCCCCTTAAGAGTTTATTGGGATGTAATTTAGATACGCTTTTAACCTTCCGCTAAACCCGCCCCTAATTTAAACAAGACTACACGCGACGGACTGTGATTCTATTTAAGAAATCCTAGTTTTTCGACAACTAGAACACCAAATGTGGTTAATCAATAAAAAACATGTATTGTTAAACATTTATATTTAATAATCATTATTTTAGACGTAATCAGAACATATAAAAGTACAATGTTTAATATATAGTGGGTCTGTTTTTCTCCCGGTCACAGAAGCCACAACGGCCTTGTTTGGGGACATTATTATCCACGGTTGCTCCTACAACTTGTTTTGCTTCCTCATAATACAGTCAGTTCTCTAATTCTTGAGGCTACTTGTCTTGGCAAACAAGTGACGTAGATGATTGCCTACTAACTGAAAAACAAATTCCGCAAAAACTCTCTTCTTCTCATGTTGTTTGGACTATTATACTAGTGTATCGCGATTGTATTGATACCAGCTACATTCAGTAAGGAATAGAACACGACCATGGGTCATCTTCAGGTATTTCTTGCACAATCATATGCAGCGCAAACATTGTCAACAGTATCGACGCCACCTTTAGTGGTATTACAATTTATGATCATTTCTATATTTCCTGTTGTAAGATCGATGTTTGTCGTCGTGATGTAGGTTTGATACCAATATTTTGATATAAATGTTTTTATCTACTCATGTATACAAAAGTATGCATTTTTAAATGGAGAACTGTGTGTAAAATTGAATTTCACGCACGATTTTAAAATTAGTGTGTGAAGTAAACACTTCACGCACGCATTTTTAATTTAAAACAACTAATCATCTTTGATAAAACAAGTTGCTTGATTTTGAGTTAAAAGATAACCCAATCTTTATTCAATTTTTAGTGTATCTAACGACATAATTATAAATAATTGATTATAAGTATTTACTGAATTAAATGTCCAGCATGACTGACGAAGTGAGCAATACACCTCCGGAGATAGTAGAAACCGCATTAAACGCAACGATGAATTTGCTACCCAAAAAAAGGAAAAAAATTTACAATAAATGCTATGATGACTTTATGATTTGGTGGGTAGCTAAAAGTGTTAAGAACTACACAGAAAATGTGTTTATTGCACTTTTTTCTGAAAAGTTCACCAAATCGAAAGGTTCCACTCGCTGGTCGAACTATTCGATGTTAAAGGCAACATTTCAATTAAAACATAACATCGACCTAAGTAAATTTTCTGAATTAATTACATTTCTTAAACGATGTTCGGAAGATTACAAACCAAAAAAATCTAAAATTTTCACTTTAGAACAAATTGAATAATTTCTTTACGAATCTCCAGATAATGAATATTTGTTACTAAAAGTGTACTTAATAAATGCTTTGTAGTTTGTTACTTATCAGTTTTGACTATTACTTATCTCAAAAAATGTCATTAAAGACATATCTAAAGTAATTATTAAAAATAGATGTTGGTTTATAAAGTTATATGTAGCAACTGCTCTTAACGATCATTCTTTGAGGTTTAAAAACTCGACTGATTTTAATTTAAAATGGTTACAATTAATTTCAAGTTCTTTACTAATAACTTGTGCTAACAATAACAACGTATTTATAGGTTGTTTCGATATTTGGTATAGCAGGTGCTTGTCATCGTAAAGAATTAGCCGAAATTTTAGTTGACAATATTGAAGATAAAGGTAGTGTTTTGATTATTAATATTAAAGAATCTAAAACTAATACACCTAGAAGATTTACTATACTTGATAACACGAGAAAACCAAAATTTCTGCAAATCTATAGGAGATATGCTTTTTCGTATATTATAAAAATGTACGAAGCAACCTATCTGAATTAACCAATTTGGAAAAATTTCATCTTTGATTGCAGAAGTACTAAAACTTCCAAATGCTAAAGAATACACTGGCCATTCCTTTAGACGTTCATCAGCTTCATTACTTGCTGATTCCGGAGCCGACATTTTGGCTGTCAAAAGACATGGCGACTGGAAATCGACAATAGTAGCAGAAGGCTACATCGAAAATTCTCTAGAAAGAAACAGCAAAAAATATATTTAATATTCCATCTACTACGAGGGGCAAGTAAAAAATAAGGTTCCCACATTTTTTTCAGGGTTAAGGCGTTTTTTATTGCAATAAATATGTATACCATCTGAAAGCTTGTATTTCAAACTATTTTTCTACATAGTCGCCAAATATTTCAACGCATTTTTTCTGACGAGTTATCCACTTCTGAAAACCCGCTTCGAAGAACTCCGCCGCTAGGCCGCCAATGTACTTGGTGACCGCTTCCTTCACCTCTTCATCTGTACTGAAGCGTTGTCCACCCAAGTGTTGCTTCAATTTCGGGAACAAGTGGAAGTCGCTGGGAGCAAGATCAGGGCTGTAGGGGGCATGATCAAGCAATGGCCTCCCGCTCCTTTGCTCGTCGTGAACGTCTGTGCGTCCTTCGGAGAACTCCCTGCACCATTTGCGGACGTGCTGGACGCTGATGCAAGCTTTGCCATAAACTTCTTCCAACTGTCTATGAATTTCAATAGGTGTAAGCTTCTTCGCGTTTAAAAATCGAATCACTGAACGGATTTCACACCTGGCGGTGACGGCGATTGCGGGCTCCATCGCGGACGGCTGTTAGACTGGCACTAAGCTTCGCCACAGATTAATGATGTGGTGGGGTTAAGACAGATGCGAAACTCGAGTTGTAGAGATTCTTTGCGCATGCGTTAATTCTCCATTTTATTGTTGGTGTTGTAAACAACAAACGATTTATACGCTTCAATATTTATTTATTATTGTCTAATTTTATCGTGTTTAGGACATAATGAGTATTTAGAAGTGTTTATTAGTGCAGTGCGGTACTACACCCATGTTTACTTTTTAAACCTTATTTGTGTTGGTGTACCTCAATTTATTAATTATTATCTATTTCGTCTCGTATTTATGACTTATTAGTGTTTAGTAGTATTTATTAGTGTTTGCTGTTTGAAAACGTCTCTACGTGTTTTGTGATTGTGGTGTAAAAATGTCTGGTAAGGGTCGTGGTGGAACTTGGTGTATGGTTCCCCCTTGCAAATCAAACACTAAACAAAAGTTGTTTGTGTTTTTTGGTCTGCCCAAAGAACCTGAAAGGTAAATTAAAAGTTGTGTATTTTATGAGCTTTCTTAAATTTTACTGGTAGACGTAAATTATGGCTGCAACAGGCTGGAAGAATTGATGTTGATGTCGATTGTGGGAAGCATTTTAGGATATGCAACTTACATTTCGAAAATACTATGTACCTAAACAATGTGAAAAATCGACTGAAACCAAATGCTGTACCAACATTGTTATTACCATCTCATCCGAGAGCGAATCAATTGACAGGTGAATAACATCACATTCACAGAATGCAATGAAATGCTGCAATTTTATGTGTTCAATTACAGATTCACAGGTATTCCCACACATTAAACCGAAAATACATATTATAAGTTCTCAAGTGATTCCTCCAGGTACTACTTATGACAAATTAATAATACAGATAATATTGTTAAATTAATTTAGGTGATTGTCAACCATCTTCTTCATTTATGCCAGACCCTATTCTGCAAACATCTCCAGAAAGCGTGTTATGTGTTGGAACTCCAACAACACCACACGTTTCTTGCGCAGGAACGCAAACAAGTCAACTTTTATCGGTATATTCACCTCGAAAAACAAAATGAGGTCCAAGATGAAGACCCTAAAGAAACAATTAAATAAAGCAAGTGGTAATGTTGACAAAGACGCAGATAAAGCTTCGAACTTGAGCTACTTAGAAAATTATGCTATAAGTATTTTTCCAAGCCATTAGCTGATATTTTAAATGGACAAATATCTTTAATTGGCAAATCTTCTAAGGGTTATAGATACAGTTCCGATTTTAAGCAAATTGCTTTAAATATTTATTTCTTAGGGCCAAAAGTTTATAAATATTTGCAAACAATGTTATGTCTCCCAAGTAAGCGTACCTTACAAAATGTTACAGCTAATTGGTGCATAAAATCAGGATGTAATGAATTCATTTTTAAGGTAATTGCTGCAAAATGAAAACTTAACAGATGAGGATAGAGAATGCGTTTTATGCATCGATGAAATATCACTTAAAAGCAATCTATTTTATAAAATAAAAGATGATGAAATTGTTGGATTTCATGAAACAAATATTTCTAAATTGTCCACTCCAGCTCAGTTTGCACTCACGCTGATGATTAGAGGAATTTTTTCAAAATGGAAACAGCAAATAGGGTATATTTTTGTTTCAACATGTGGACAAAATGAAATGCATAATTTATTAATTAATGTCATCACGTTATTACACAATAATTATTGTACTGTTAGAGCAATTATCTCAGATTTGGGCTCGAATTTTTATAAATTTGCAAATGATATTGAATAACTCCTGAACATCCTTATTTTATTATAAATAATGAAAAAATTTTTTACATTTTTGATCCGCCACATTTAATGAAAGCAACCCGTAATAATTTTTTTAAACATCATTACAAGGTTGATAATTATGTAACAGATAAATTTCATATCCAAATATTTTATGATCATGATAAAACCTTACCCTTAGGCTAGCCCCAAAACTTACAGATAAGCATTTGGATCCCAATAATTTTGATAAAATGAGAGTTAAATACGCAGTACAAATTTTCAGCTCTACAGTTGCGGCTGCTTTAAATACTTATCTGTCATTTGGAAAATTGCCAGCAGCATCCATTGGTACAATCACGTTCATAGAAAAATGGATAAGTTGTTTGATATAGTAAATTCTTCTTCATTCAAATTCGTTAAATTGTACAATCGTCCCTTGAAAGGTGAACCTCATCAATTGCAGTTCTTGGGAGATATGTTAAATCTATTTAAAACCGTACAGGTTTTAGTAAATCAGGTAAAAACGTTACTAAGCAAATTAAAAGTGTATTGTGTTGGCAAATTACAATATCATCAATTTTGAATTTGTGGGAACATTTAGGAAACGTACCCTGTTTACAAGGCGTTTTAATCAGGACTGCCTAGAGAACTTTTTGGTGCTGTTAGGCAACAATGTGGAAATGCACGAAACCCTACACCAATTCAGTTTGAAAGAGCCTTCAAAAAGTTATTTTGTCTAAATTTTTTTTCTCATGTAGATGGAGCAAATTGTATTGATGATTTTGATAAAGTCCTAAATCATGTCGGTAGGGAATACCACAATTTTGAAATGGTTCAGCAGATGGAAGTTCCACATGAAAATTTAGAAATTTCTCTTCCCGATTCTGATTATCGGACTTTAGACATTTATCGACAAAAGGCATTAATGTATATTAGTGGATATTTAATGCACAAATGCTTGCAACAACATAGATGTAAAACATGTTTAGCCTTTGCTTATAAGCAAAAGCAATTAGAGTCGGAATTTTTATATGTACATTTCAAGAGTTATGGAGGTGAAAAAGGGGCAGCATTTGGAAATTTAAAAGTTCCTGATTGTTCTTTTTATGACTTTATATACAAATTAGAGGATATTTTTATTGCCAATTTTAATAATATTATAAATAATAAACAAGTAGGGCATCACTTAAGAATCCTATTGAAAATATTATATTTGTGCACCCATGTGATGACTTTCCGATGGATTACTTAATTAATTTATTTATACGATTTCGTATTTTTAGTGCATTAAAATTTATTAATAGAAACTTGCTTACTCAAGTTGGAAAAAACAAAAAGCATTAATATACTTCATTTATAATATGGTTATTGATGATAAATCAACAAATGAAACAATTAATTTTAATTAATAATTACATAAATCATTTTCGACGACAGCTTTGACATCCACATGTTTATCATTTTACTTGCTTAACATTACCAGCTCATTGGCAGCTAACAACAAAATATCGATGCATTGATTTCTGAAAAATGTAAAAGTTATCCAAAAATGAGAGTTAATTAATGTTTCAAAATCAATCAAATCTTAAAAGGCAAAATTATAAATAATGCCATCAATGAATTTAGTTTTCAATTTACAAACATGTTTTCCGTTAAAAAACAAAGATTTCTAACAGAATATTTTGAAATACCTTTTAGTTTTAAATTATTTTAGAAATGTGAAATAGATCTAAGGTTTCTGGCCAATCGTTTACGATTGTATGTTTATATCAAATTTGTGAACCTTATGTGTGGCACCATAGCTTATTTATGTTGTTTTGTAATATTTATCTCTAGTTGTATGAGTAGTACCTATGCTAATGTTAAGTAAATGATGATCAATAAGTCCGATTATTTATTTGATTAATTACATTGGACAAACTCATTTTATACCATGTAAAATAGGATTTTAATATATTAATGGTTATAGTTTGGAATAGAAATTAAAAATATAGGTTTTTTTGTTTTCACAAACGGTTTTATTCAACTTCAATTTTCCAATTATTTATTGTTAGTGTTAAAGCAATAAAAATCCGATATCAACAAGCATGAAGTTTACTTGTTCATACATTCAGTGTATAGGCAATTTTAAAATTCCCGCAAAATAACACCAACAAAAATATGGCGTCTTGTTTGGAGGTCATGAAATAACGACCCCGAAACATCAAACAGACCGACACAGAGTTTCGCATCTGTCTTAACCCCACCACATCATTAATCTGTGGCTTCGCAGTGATCTTCCAGGTAGTTGGAATGGAGTGGGGGGATCAACAATGAAGGCGGTGTTGCCGGATTTCTCCTAGTATCTCGCGCGGCGAATGTACAGCGTTGAGAACCTTATTTTTTACTTGCCCCTCGTATTACCTCATTAACTGAAGACCCGTCATTATTCGCAGACCCAAATGAAATTCCGCCAACCTCTTCCTTTCACAATGAAGTTACAACCACAGATGTTCCAGGCACACCATCTCAATTAACATTTCATAAGGAAGTGCACGTTCGCGAGAATAATGAAGTTACAACCCCAAATATTATTATTTCAAATATTAATACTTATAGTAACTTAACTATAAACGTAAATCTTGGAAATAAATAAAAAAATTAATACTATTACATTTGAAATGTGCACATTACATTAAATAAATAATTAGTTCACAGATGAAACTTCCTAATTTAACTTTACTTCGTCTTACATGGTCTTACCGTCTTACTACAAGATTATACAACAGCTAATGCTGTGTTGTCGTATTTAACGATTAAGTCAGCATTAGATACATATCCATGGTTTTATAAAATTTTAAAATATGTAGGTTTTATCTGTTTCGAGTCGTAGATAAAATTTTGTATAACACTTGTGGGTGAAGTACTTTTGTGCACTCGTTGCATTACCCCGGCAGCCCCCAAATTCGAAAATTTTAAATAGTATGATGGGTCAGCACGTCAACAGCCTTTTTAATTCTCCATACAGTTATATGCATCTTGTATCGATGAGCCTCAAGGGTCTCCGACTGCCCTATTTTCAAAAAATTAAAAACGTCAGAAAATACTGCAATATGGTCTTGAATGACAATTAATGTTTACTAGGGACATTCATTAACGATAAAATTTGCCCTGACAAATGAACAGGGTGCCCCGGCAGCCTCCATTTCGAAAATCTCAATTTACAGTCAAGTGGCACCTCATATGAAAGGTATTTTAATTCTCTTTTCCACCAAATACATTTTATTCTGAGAAGGGAGCTTAAGGGGGTCCAAGGACCTCCTGGTACTAGGTAACAATAGAAAATGCAAAAAATGCATCTACTTTACGGTGATCCCCTAAATCAACAATTAATTATTATTTTTAACGAATACATTACTTTTTAAATTACATACACTACCGAATTGAAACGAATCCTTCTTTCTTTGGCCCGATCATTAAATGTTTGTGATTGCAAAGAATCATACAAAATCTTACGTTTAAAGTGTCTTTTCACTCTCGTTCCAATTAACATTTTTGAGAAGAGAGCTGCCCCTGTTAGCATCTACAAAAAAATTTCAGCATAGCGAGGGGTCCACTTTAAACTTGAATTGATTTTAACTAGTTTAGCATTTTTTGCAACTGTTGTTTTTTAGAAAAAGGAGGTCCTTGGGTCTCCTTAAGCCCCCTCCTCGGAATAAAATGTATTTGGTTAAATAGATAATTACAATACCTTTCTTATGAGGTGCCACTTGACCCGCCCTGTAAATTGAGATTTTTGAGATGGGAGCTGCCGGGGCACTCTGTTCATTTGTCAGGACAAATTTTATTGTTAATGAATGTCCGTGTAGACATGAATTGACATTCTCGACCACATTACAGTATTTTCGTTTTTTTTTATTTTTGAAAATATGGCTGTAGGGGTCCTTGGGGCCCTCTGACCGGAATAAGATGCATATAGCTGTATAGAGAATTGAAATGGCTTCCATATGGGGTAGGTACCTATCATGACATTTAAGATTTTTGACATAAGGGCTACCGGGGCTACCTTGTTGATATTTCAGGGTCAACTTTGTCTTCGTAAAATGTCCCCCTCCAAACAAAAATTGACCTGTCTGAGCCTTTTTTTAAAGTGTAAGATAGCTCCAAAAAACGATCTGTTTCGTTTTCGACGGGCCACCCTGTATGTAAATACGTAATAACTTTTGATGTCGTCATTACTGTCGTCAAACGTCACTAAAGGATAAGCACTTCTATCTACGCTTATGCTTACGTCTTACGTAAAGAATTGCTTACTCAGAGAAACTTTAGTTGCTTCAGCAAAAACATCTGTGCTTTTATCTTTGACAACCATTTCCCCATCTATCGAGATTAGTATGAATCTGAAGTACCATATTTTACCGTAACGGGTAACAACGCGTCCTTAAACTTATTTTTTTTATGGAAGGTTCTACGTTAAAATGTATTTTTCGAATAGTGAGGTGTGTGAGACGAAGGTAACCGTTCTATCTAAATAGCTACTTTTAAAGCGTTTCGTACATAACTCCACAGCGTTCTGATACTTTGAAAAAAGTATTGAAAGTGTGCCGCGGCATAAAACATTTTGTTGGAAAAATGAAATGAACGTATAAGAGCGTACATAGAGTGCACGGCAACTTATAAATTGTTAATAGAAAAAATGGGAAAAAACAATACTTAGATATTCCTAACTGTAGTATCAAAGTATAACTCTTAAGACTGAGGATTAATTCTGTTTAACAGTGTTTAAGACTGGAATTTAAACTTGAAAAAGTGAAAAAAAAAGTGATTTTAAAATTTGCAATTTGGAAACTGTCGCTTAACTTCTCATCTTATTTATAAAATGTTGAATAGTAATTTAAGTATCTGCATGTTTATCGGTACATTGCTTTTTCTAACGGTTTCGCTAAGTATAACATGTGAAATTTACTGGATACCGTTTTTATAATTAACGCTACAAATATGCATACGGATTAAAACAACTTAAATTGAAATATATTTAAAGGGCACAATTGTTAAAATAATAAGTTTTATAAAGGATTTTATTTTGAAATTCATTTTCAAATAAGTAGCATGTATTTTATTTTATTGTTATTTATTTGAATGGTTACGAATTACAATTTTATTGTTTCCCACATGCATAGTAATTGTGTAAGAGTGCTCCACATAAAATTACCTCCAACAACGAAAAAACAACTCGGATATAACGAAATATTTTGTGTTATCGATATGTTAATTAGTTGACTTAATTTCATTTTTATGGTCAAAAATGCTTATGGAAAAATTCAGTAAATTTCGGAAAAATATAAATTTTACAATATCTTTAACAAGAAGTACATAAATACGACTTAATTTACTGGTTGCGTCGTTTTTGTGTCGAACTATTTGTAACAAAATGAAAAATCAATGAACCACGGTATTTTTGTCTGTTGCAAAAGAATTGCAAAGCTGTAGTGTAGATGGTAGGCAGCTTGAATATATAGCAAGTATTTTGCTAATTTAACTTACTTTTCAAAAATTGTTTTATCGCTTATTAAAAACATACAATGCCTCTCAGAGATAATGTCTAAAAGCTCGGATTCTTCATATTTTTTTATGTGGTTTTTTTGTATATTTATCTATACAGGGTAGCGAAATAATTAATCGACTTCTTTTTTCAAACTTCGTTTTATCTTCATTTAATTCATTTTCATAAATAATTTTTCTATTATTTTGTTCATTTTATCTTTAATATTATTCTTTTTTTGTACATTTCGCATTTTTTATCCACTAATTGTAACATAATTTTCGTATTTATAAGATTTGAATGGTAGAATTCTACATTCGGTTTCCGTTCGTACACGCATCGATGACGTGATAATGCACTGATCCGTATTATTTGGCATTACTTTAAAGTGGTCTTTTGTAGTAGGTAGTTAGTTCGGACGTCCCTAGTAAGTTCTCTAATTTATTATACCTTAAAAATTATCATTAACAGAGTTTTCTCTCTTCTCGCATTTGTAGCTATTATAGTCCGCATAATTCTATAAGGCAACGGGGCCTGAATGTGAAATGTAGATTTACCAATTAGACCGTAATGGCCACAATATACGCTACGAGAAATACTTACGATCAGACTGTACAATTCGAACGGTACTGATAAATTGCCACATGTACCTATGTTATAAAACTGTATAGTTTCGTCCGATTTTTTAAGACTGTGCAGTCGAACGGAACAATACGAAAATTTCAATTGATTAATCGGAATCGGATGAACTGTGCCGACTGATCGTAACGTGTACGCGCTCGTTCAGTTTTGTCGTCAATCGCAGTTCGGGTGGACGTGAGCACGCGAAATGGCGTTTCAAACTAATTGCGAATGGCTAGAACAATTTATTGAGTTATATCGCAGTGAATCTTGTCTTTGGAATACTAAAGGCAAAAAGTATCACAATCGTGACTTAAAACGTTCGGCGTACACTAAGCTGATTGAAAAATTGAAAATAGTAGACCCTAGTGCTGACAAAGATGCTGTTGTAAAAAAAATAAACAACATTCGCTCTACTTACAAAAAAGAGCGTAAGAAGATTGCTGATTCGAAGAAATTAGGAGCCGGAACCCAAGAAGTGTATAAACCAAAACTATGGTATTACCCTTTGTTGCTGTTTTTGGATGACCAAGAAGAACGAAGACATTCACGCTATAATATGGACGACGAATCAACAGACAACGAGGTAACTTATTTGCGTGTTATTATACAGATTGTTCCAATAAGGTCGGCTTTTCTTACGATTTTTTTCTTCTACGGTTTATAGACCTATGGTACCAGCAGAGTAGAATAGCACTCATATGGTAATGTGAATATGATAAGCAAATCCGGCCCTACTGAGACATGCTCTATATTATATTATATATTATATTATTACATGAATTCTTCCTTTCACGTTGTAGCAGTCTCGAAAAAAATACGTACGTACATATTAATACTTAGCGAATTAACGTGTAGATATTTAAATAAAACTAAATAACTGTTTTTATTAAATGTTTTACTCTCAAAGTTTGCTGTTTAAGTATAGATTAGTTAACGTATAAAATTATTTTGCCACGGAACACTGCCTTCACTTGCAAAGTATTCCATGTACTCTTCTCTGACTTTTTTTGCTGCAATTGAGGTATTACCAAGATTTCTTCTTTGTAAATTAACCATGGCTGAATTCATTGTTTCATATCCTTGGGTTATTGACCCTTCATCAACATTTTCTACGTGGAAGCATTCTTGTGGACAGTAATAACTCTCTATCGTCGTCATTACATAATTATGTAAAGCACAACTGGCCATCACGACAGACTATTCTCTTCAGATCAATACTAATTTTTGTGTAAAACATTCTAAATTGGGGTGCCAAGATCCCAAACCCATTTTCAACAATGCACCTTGCTCGTGATACACGGTAATTTAGAATTCTGGTTTTATTTGTGGTCAAGTCTGCTTGCCTAAATGGTTTAATTAAATCTGTTCTAAGTGGAAAGGCATCATCAGCCACAAACACATAAGGCAACTTTCTAGTTCTTATTTGCGACAACTGTGTCGGTTGGAATACTCAACTGATTATTATCAAGTTTTTCAAAAAACATAGTGTTTTTGGGTACTCCACCATCCGAAATTCTTCCATTTGTTCCAAAATCACATAAAAGAAATCGATAATTTCCATCAACGATTGCGAAGATGGTTTTTATACTCCGAGCCACATCTAGCCGGAAGGAAAATTGCTATGTGTTTACCATCCATTGCGCCTCAACAATGCGGAAAATTCCATTTCTTTTCAAACACTTTGGCCACATCCTTCCATTTTGCTTTCGAGCGTGGGAACTGTAAAAAAATTCATTGTTTCAGGAAATTCAAAGTGAAGCACAGTCATCTCCGGCCGCTCAGTCAACTTCACAGTTATCTCTGGCCGCCCAGTCAACTTCAAAGTCACCTACAGCCACACAGTCAACTCCAGAGACTCGTTCGATTGCAAACACATCATTTAAGAGTCGGCCAAAAACGAATGCAAATGAAAACCTGACTACTGAAGTTTTACAGTCTGTTCAAAACCATTTCAAAAGGCCAACAATTAGTAATGATCGATTTTTGGAACAAACGTTGCAGCTAAGCTGAGGGACCTCACAAAACATCAACGTATTTTCGTCGAAAAAATAATAAACGAAACATTACTTCTGGCAGAGATAGAAAAATTGACTATTTCACACCAAGTGACTGATTCAACCAGTAACTAGGGTTACAACGTTCCCAGCCCCGTGTCACATACTCCCAGCCCTGATTCCACCTACATACTCCCACATACTCCCAGCCCTAATTTAAACAATTCTTGTCCAGTACATTATCCGAATTCAAATTTCGAATTTGATATACATCCAGGTTCCCAGTCAATTCTGCAAACTTCTCAACAAGGTCAATCCCAACCAATACAAAATTCAGCAGGCACTTATTTATCTACTTTTGTTTTAATACGAATTAATAAACCATCATTATTATGATAAGCACAAATTAATAAACATTATATTCTAAGTAATTTGTAGTTTTTTATTTCTTACCTTAAAATATTCTTTGCGGAGAACGTTATATATTGCTTCACAGGTTTCCGGTATTATGCGACCTAAGGCTCGAGATGGAAATAATACTAGAGAATTTCAAATCTTCATAATTTCTTCCTGTTGATAAAAACCTCAAAGTAGCTACAAGCCTGTTATGGGCTGGAATAGCATTTCTCATAATAGCGTCTTGCTTCTCGATAATTGATGTTACCATATTCGGTAGATGTGAGTACGCATCATGGTCCATTCTTAAAAAATTATGCCAGTCTTTTGGAAACATCTTTAATTCCGCCAACAAATTGCCATGAGAATGAACTCTTCTTTTCATTAGCCATTCTTTGCACCAGATGCTACGATTTTTCCGCTTCACTTTTTTTTCCTTTAGGGCGAATATTAATCCAACAACTGCTAAAACATCGTCCGTCGAAGCCATCGCTAACACGTGTGCGTCGGCACAGTTTATTGTACCGTTTGATCGTAACGATTTCTCGTAGCCTCAAAAAGCTATGCCATGTACGATAAACTGTACCGTTCGAACTGTACAGTCTGATCGTAACGATTTCTCGTAGCGTATATTGTGGCCATAAGATATGTTTCTTACCATTGAACGTCGTTACAATATTCTTTCATTTTCAGACTATTGTTTTCTTTTGTCTTTTGATCGGTTTTTTCCTGGATTGTCTTACTCTTCGTACTTTTCCTACTGTGCATATGATGTAATTGGATTTGGAAGCCCACTTCGCTATCTAGAGTTTATGGAATTTAATTAACACGGCATCGATAATACAATGACAAAGGCCGCACTTTTTTCCAACATGGCGTTTGAAGTGTAACGACCATTTGTCGATTACTTTTACGTAATTAAAGTTATACGGTGTAATAGTCGAAGCGACGAAATCGCTTGATATCTATTTGTTACAAATTAGAATTAAGTGATCCCGTAAAGACCGAGTTTCTAAAATTTTTGGTTTGGGAATAAATGTTCTGAATCTCTACGTTAATTAAGTGTATAGATTTTAATTAAAATTTTAGTGGCTCCGCGGCTACTGCGGTTGATTATCTATTTGTTTAGAATTGATACTTGGTCGAATATACAGAAAAATAAGACACGTTTACGACTAATATTTCGTTGCTTTTATTTCTTTCTGTTAGAACCTTAACTCGAATCGCGACGCTCCCGTACAATATCTGAGCTTCTGGGCGTGATTCTGGTCAATTTAAAAAGAGATTAACAACCATATCCAAATTATTGTAACATAATATTAGACAACGTGTTTTTTTTTAATTCTCTTTCAAAACATTGATGTTTCGAAGAACTACTGAATCGAACAATTGTTGAATAATATTTTTCGAAAAATAGTATTAAAAAAAAATAATGATTCAATTAATTGTTTACTCATAGAATTGTGTTTTGATTAATTGACAAGTCAACATTCCGAAGTGCTAGCGTTAAAACAGAAAAAAATTATAAACAATATGGAGGAGTTGTAAGAGGTAATCTGAAGAAAAGTGTGTGAAATGGTTAAAAACGGGCAAAAAAGTTCATTGATTGCCGTTGAATGTGCTCTTTTTGACAGCGGCTGTTTTTAAATAAATAGAGATCTGAAAAACAAATAATTTGGAGAATATCAATACAAAATTGAATGGACTTACTTACTTTTTCGATTAAATATTTTCTAGTATTATAGCACTATACACTCCTATGCATTTATTTTTACTTTTTGTAGCAAAATTTTCTCAACAGCGCACGTTTTACGCCCGTACGTTTGTATGATTCCATTTTTTTATAATGTAAATAATCAAAAAGGCATTCAAAAACTTTTTTTTCTATTTATGTAAATATGGCGCAGTTTATTTGTTCTTTTAGACGAAGGTGAATTAGAAATTGGTATTTACCAAATTAACGCTTCTTAATGTATTGCGTACTTATCTAAATAAACAAAGTTCTAGGATTATTTGTAAACATTCTTCTTTGACCTACTGAGATACTTTTACTCATTCATATTTTCTTTTGAAATTATACGTTAGAATTTTAATTTGTTATGTAAATTTTTATAATGTAGAAAGTGGTTGATGGATTAATTTAGTTTATGACGAAGTGCAAAAATTTTTAAAACGGAAAATCTATTCTTGGAAACGTCAGAGCCTTAAGCAAATTTCATTACTTTAAAACAACATGGTTTTTATAGGAAACGTTCGACTTTGTCGAATCTATTGGAATATTATACATTTTTAAATGAAGCATTCGAAGCGAAAATTCAAGTTGATTCGATGTATACCGATTTTTCAAAAGCATTTGATTGAGTAAACCACGACCTCCTCATAACAAAACTCCACCACATCGGCTTTTCTGATAAGAGTATTAAATGGTTGTCTTCTTTCTAAAAGATAGAACTTAACAAGTAAAAATAGGTCCTTACATTTCTCAACATTTTAAGGTAACATCGAGTGTACCACAGGGATTACACTGTGGCCATATACTCTATTTTTGTTTTTTAACAAGCGCAGTCTTTTCAATATTACCTACAATTTATTGTTTTATGCTGATGGTTTAAAAATGTTTCTCTTCGCGACTGTGAATATTTTCAAGCAGACTTAAATATACTCTTTGAATAGTGCTCCAAAAATCGGCCAAAGAGATGCACGGCGGCATTTACAAGGGACAACCGCTGTGAAACATTCCCGAAAAATTAAGAGAAATGTGTGTTCTCACGATGTTTAGTTTAAGATTCTCAATTAAGTAATATATTGTTTTATTAGGATTAGAAGTGTTGGTTTATCTACGTTGAACCGTTGATTGAAATATTAGCTGAGAGTATGCAACAAGAGCTTTAAAACAATAGTGCTTATTAGATGTGTATATTAGAAAAGTTTATTAAAATTTACTTAATAGTTACTGTAATCTCTTTACAATGGACGGTTACAAGAGTGCAAATGGTTTTGGTATACAATACAACTTATAATGTTTATATTTAATAGATAAAAACTTTAGTGTTTGAGGTTTATAAAATAAACATTTTATTAACTGACTATGGTTAGAACGTCAATACACAAAGGTTGTTTTGGATTGCCGTGGAATTCACCACTCTGCGTGTATTGACGATAAATTTTAAGCGTTAAGGGTTAATGAAACTTGGTACTTAACATGTTTTATAATAACGGAGGTTTGATTATATTTTGGGTATAATCTGAATAGCCGAAAGGACATTAACGTAAAGGCGCGTCCTTTTTGTAATGTAGAATATTTTTAAAAATGTTATTTATACACCCTTTTCAAATAAAAGATGTTTAAAGTATAATTCATCTTCCGGGATTGAAATGGTAACCGTTTCGCCACTTATTATAAGGGACTTCATCAGGACCAGAAACAAACAAACAAGAATTTAAGGGGTTACGATAGGAAATATGATAGAAATCCACAAATGTGAAAGTGAAAACAAGGATGTATATCGTATTCCTTGTTCATGTAGTTTAGTGTACTTAGGTGAAACTTGTAGCTCTATTAGTACACGTAATTCGTAACATGACCGTAGTGTTAGGTTAAAACATGGTTCCAAGTCTGCTGCTGCTGAGCATCATTTCGGTGCTGGTCTGAAAATATATTTTCATAATTCCGCTTTGATTGCCAAATCTTCTTTCTTTTTCAATTGAAAATCAGGAAAAGCATAGCACTCATCAGACATTCCTACTACTTCAATCGCGACCGTCTACTTTAACGACTCGTGACGTTTCTGTTCTATATAAAAAATAATTATACAAAAATTTATAGGGGAAAATTGTTGGAAATTTTATTATAGTCGTAATTGCGAAAGGTGTCTTATGATTCATCGCATTTACTTTTTTTTAACACCGACAAATAAATGAAGTAAACATACATATTTCACTTATTTATTGATGTTAAAGAAAGATGAATGCGATGAATCATAAGACACATCTTGTAATTACGACTATATCTATAACTTTTACCTTAACTTCCTTTTCTGAAACGTAATTTTCTGTTTCCGCCTTTTCAGTATAATTCAGAAAGGAGAAGTTGCTTACATTAATAGGTAAAATTTATAAAATCTACAAATTCTGCTCGTTTCTATATGTTGTTGGTGTTATTGAATAACTTGCTAAAAGTCACTTTGATAAATACTTTGCCAGTATATAGCTACCAAATTAAAAAAAACTATCCTTCTGAATCGATTCATACCATCGACATTAGTTTCTATAAAAGTTTAAACTAAAAAAAGATGCATTTACTTTATGTAAAAATGCTCACCTAAGTACTCCTAATTACACAATTTGCAAACTGTTGCAAAAATAAAGAAGAAATTAAAAAATGTAAAAAGTAGACTCGAATGAGATGAAAATTCTTAATCGGTCGGTGTGTTTGACAACGAACGAAGTCAGTTGGAATATGCTCGCAGGTTATTTATAAATTAAAAGGTGTTATGGGCCGTTTCCAAAAAGAAAAAATACTTTCAAAGATCAAAACGATACACAGATCAAAACGATATACGGATCAAAAGGATATACGGATCATCTTAAACCTGGCATTCGAATTTTGAATACAAAATCTTGTGTATCGCATGCGTTCGTCTTGCAACCTATTTACAAATATGCTGTTTCTAGACAAATATATGCAGATATCTGTTACAGTGCATTTTACACTAATTTTTTTAACTTTTTTGACAAATGGTAGTTGGTCAAGTAAAAAGTTCTCCCAAGAACTGCTGGTCTGATTTTCATGAAATTTGGTATTCAAGGTATTTAATAAATGTGGTGCCTACCATAATGTAAATAGTTAAAAGGACGTTGGATGTTATAAAAATAAGACCTTATTAAACATATTTTCTTCTCAATAGTTTGTTCAGTCCGCTTAAGTCTTCAATGAGCAAGCAGTGACAATTCCTAGTTTTTCTCATTCTGAACCGCTTGTTAATGAAGACTCTATTACCGGCTGGTAACTTCGCTGATAAAATTAATTGTTATAGTATATTGCTTAGCGACCATTATATAACAAACTAGTATGTTTTATACAAAATGTAACAGGTGAACCCTAAATTTTAAGGTGGCCGATATCTTAATTACTAGATTGTACGGAAACTGTCACTTTCGTATATGGTCGTGGGAAAACAATATTACAAACTACTACTAATATTTTAACTACTACCTGGATGATGCTTAATTTATGTTCCACTAACACTTAAAATGGATAAATAATTATTCCTTTTTCTTGGCCCCAAATGAATGAACCATTTTTGTAGGTCAGACCAATTAAGATTGAAATAACTTTGTATCGGTTTCTTGAAGTAAATAATACACTTAATCTTCTTTTATACTTAATAACTTTTATTCTTTTGCAGGGCAGTTTATTTCCCACCCTAGCAAACAAATTTTTATCCCGTCAACCAATTCCATATTCTGCATATTACTCTTCTTATAACACTTTTATTTATTTTATATTTGTATATTTGTTTAATATTAAATAATTTTTTTCGAAATCGTCACTAAAGTACCAAAAATTGGCAGTAAAGTAAATAAAATCGGTACTAAAGTAATTCATTATACGACGATTTTTAAGTTTACATTTTCGCCGGTAGACATCTGTAAACTGTATGTAAATTTTAGTATCGCGCATGCGCGGTGGAAGCATTTGACGTAAAAAAGAAAGCAGCTGATAAAATCGTCAGATTTTGTTCAAATTTTGGGATTTCGAAAAAATATAATATGTACCTCGACACTAATTCAAATAACTTAAACTACATTACTTACATATTATTTAAAATATAAAATTGTTGCTAAAGTAAAATTAAATCATTTCAATATATATTTTTATTTTATTTGTAAGGGACAGAGAACTTTAGAAATCGATTATTTAATTGTTTTTTATTCAACTTTTTCTATCAAAAGTTTCACCCTTTCTATATGTTCTTACACGTTTGTTACTATCGAGGCTATGTGGAGTTCTGTAAAAACGCTAGTTAGGTGTTTTAGAATACTTATTTTGGAAAAGTGTATTATACAATTTCTTTTTCAAATTAAAGTTATTCATAAGCTATTACGTACTTCAATTTACGTTTAAACAATTTTATAGTGACTTTATTTACATAAAAAAGTTATGAAACGAACATTTTTAGACTTTTTTTCTAAAACGTATTAAGTTCAGTTGTTAAGTTATGTGACATATTACTTACATTTTACCAAATAAAAAAATGTGGTTGATTTCTAAACCGTCTTTTAGCTATTAAAATAAAGACTTATCAAAGGTATATGTAATAAACGGTAAAATCATATCTAAATAGGGGAAAATTGTAGCATGGATTATCTACATCAGTTTCATGCGTAACTGATTATTAGGTGGGGATATTCTGACGCAAATAGAACTATTTTTAGATCATTCGATTATTATTAAATTTTTAGTCACTCTTACCTGTAGAACAAGTTCGATCTTAAAATGAGTAGTTTGTAACTAATTTGTTAGTATTTATTTTTTAAGTGCAAGTAGCTAAAATTTCTAAAACTTGAATAATAACTTTTGTTTCATAAAATTTCGTTTGTGAAAGTAATAAATATAGATTACATTATTGTTTTGTAAAATTGTTCCTGCTTATCAGTATTGTTGCGTGCTTGATTTGTAGGTGTACTATGTGTATATTATTCTTTTTGTAAAAACGAAGAATCCGTTAAATCAGTAAAGTCGGCAACATATGGAATTTTTTTATTAAGAGCTTTATTCGCAATTTGACTTTGGCATCCATTCCTATTTGTATTGACATGAAATATTGACCAAAAAAGTGGTAACGTGGTAAGCATTATATCTCAAATTTAAATTTTTTTCCGAAAAAATATAAAAGTTGGATGTATTTCACAAAACTCGAAAATATTAGAAACAGTTTTTTTAAATGCCATTTTTAGTCCATATGCAAAATTTCAGCTGCATAAGACAATTAATTAAGATTCAATCTGGAGATAGGCTGAACGTAAATCCGAGAAAGTTATCTATGAAGGTTTCTAAAGTGAACTTACACTAAAATTAAAATAAATTTTCCCTCACATTCAAAGCCTCTATTTGAATTTTGTAGAAAAACTCACATTCAAATTGGGTAAAAAATGTGTCTGAAATGAAATGTTATGAAAACTAAGACATTTTATCTAGGTTCAATTAAATATTACTTTGCAACAAAACTGCATTTACAAAACTTTTTCTAGTAAATATTTTCGGTATATTGAGATATATCCAAACTTTTGAAAACATGTTTTATTTGACAGTCAATGCGTATCACACGACAATTTTTGTTTTGATCGAAGCACAAATTGATACTATAGTAACATTTCAAAAAAAATTATTGGAAATGTCCCATGTGATGCGGGCATTACTGGTCACACTCTACTACCTACAGAATTTGCCATTCAGCATAAAGTGTTTAGTACTGTACTCATTTCTATTGGAAAGCTGTATACAGTAAAACGTCTTTTTTCGGCCACCTCTAAACCGGCCAAGTTTTCCAAGTCAAAAACCAATTATACGGAAATATCCATATTAATGACACTCCTAATAGCGACCACCTTTCGATAACGACCACGGCCAGTTATTTGTAAACTTTCTTGGAAAAAATACATGTAATTCTACCTCCCATTCCGGCCATTCTTAAGTAATATCATTAGTAGACAACAGCTTAGCGTTCAAGTTGCGCATAGTATATAATTGTCTCATTGTGTGAGGCTTAAGTAATTACCGGTATTTAAGAACGGATTTAAAGAATTTGTTCGATTTACAATAGACAGTCATTACAGATAAAGTGTAATTAAAAGGCTTCTGTTTTACAAACTGAACAAAAAATGTAAAACAAACCTCAATACAAAAATGTAATTTAATGGTATTTATATGTATGTAATTAATTATTGTAATAGGTATAACGAGCAATTAGAAAATAGGTACATATTATGTAAATATATGTAGTATGTATTCAATATGTATAACTCTTCCATTATTATATCGTCTAATTATTTAATATTGCATCAGCACATTTATGGTTTTTTTAATGCAGATATATAGTACCCTATAGTGAACCGTATTATGTTCCATATTTAAAAGATTTTAATAAACAACGCATAGAAATAAATTTTTTTTCCTCCCAATAACGGCCACCTCCATATACGGTCAGTTTTGCAGCAAATTTTAGTGACCGCTATTTAGGGGTTTACTGTATTAAAAAAAATTTGTTTACACGGGGTGTTTAGTTATCGCTGGGCAGCATGAAGTTACTCTTTTTCAAAAAGCAACGAGGTTTAACTCAGATGAAATGTATTTTTTTAATTTTTTAAATTGATGCGTCGTTGCCATTTTATAGCAATTTCTTTAAAAATTCAGCATCAGAAAGAAATGATCTCAAAACTGGTGTTTTTGGAAGTTTTGGAAAGTGTGTTTCTAATTCATAGATGTAAGTCAGCACTGTTTAAAAAATTTTTTATTTGCCATGCTAATTTTGTATGAGAGCACCAATTTTAAAATTTTTCAAATAGCTGAAACTGTTTTTTTAAATAGCACTTTTGATTTTTTTAACTGTTTTTTTAAAATATTTTTTAATTCTCTATCGATTTCCGGTAATCTTTTTCTTTTTAATACCTACAGCTATGGAGATATTTATCAATTTTCAGTTACCACAACAAGCATGTTTATTCTAGTAGGCTTTGCTTTTATAAAAAAAACAAACAGCCCAGAGTAAATGGTACTTTTCGGGGCCTCTAGGCACAAAATTATTGGGGCTCCATTCTTAAACAAGAAACATTAAAAACATTTGCCGTCACTGGGGCTCTTTAAAGTCGGGGGGTCATAGGCTCATGCTACTGCTTATTGTGTTTAGTTTATTTTTGGTTCGATTCGAACAAACAAGATCGGTAAACTACAAGGCACCTGTTCAATAAAAAACTGTCAGAAAAAAATAGGTAGAAGTTATGGTATTGTAGCTGGCACAAATTAGGCAATGTGTGGGAAGGTTAATAAAAGATTACGTATTTCCAGAAGATCCTACTACACAAGAAGCAATGAAAAACTGAATAAAATCCGTATTTCTAACGTTATACACGAGATGTTACAAAAATGGACAAAGTTTTGAACACTTGTTCAATTAATATTTTTTTTCATTTTTGTTGACAAAACCTACTAGATTAAACCTGTTCCATTAGTTGTTATTTAGTTGAAAATTTATAAATATGTCCATTACTGTAAAAAAAATTTAGTGGTACAAATCAAAAACTACATTAGAAAAAGTTGAAACAAAACAAAGGTGCCATTTAAAAAAATATGAGTTTCAGCAATTTAAAAATTAGCGCTCTCATACAAAATAAGTATGGCGTATTAGAAAAATCTTTTAGACTATTTCAAAATTGTAAGGTGGTACGCATTAACTGTCAAATAAAACATTTTTTCAAAAAAATTCATAAGTTTGGATATATCTCAAAATACCGAAAATTGTTACTAGAAAAAGTTTTGTAAATACAGTTTTGTTGCAGAGTAATATTTAATTGAACCTAGATAAAATTTCTTAGTTTTCATATCATGATACTAAATTTAAACATAATCAAACAAAAAAAAGTATAGGTCAACATCTGTAAATTGTCTTTATCGGCACAATTTTTATGAAATGTCAAAAAAGTCGTGGTGGACTAAACGTTTTTTATTTGAAATGGAGATTACTCTGAATATTTAGTTTTATGGTTAATTGTACACAAGTTTTATTAGATATGTATGGCATCTAATCTTCACAGTTTTCGGGATATTGGCATATTTAGTAGAAAAAATTCAATATAATTACTTAAACTATTTCTTATAAAATGTGTTCAAATTATTTTCTTTGTGGATATTTGAAATTTTTTTTTGCTAAATATGCCGATATCTCAAAAACTGTCATGTTTAGATGCCATATATATCTAATTAAACTTGTGTACCATTAACCATAGATTAAATATCCAATGTATACAGTGTGTTCCATTTGAAACAAAAAACTTTTAGTCCACCACAATTTTATGATCACCCTATACCAAATATGTTGCAATAGCAAAAAACTGATCCATATTTGTAGTGTCTATGGTAAGAAGATATTTGCCGTAACATTTAATCTGCGACACTTCTTTCGATGGAGTAAATTATCAATAATGCTTTTACTTGGCAAAAACGAATAATGTGCATAATAAGGTTTATATTAAATTAATGTTAAATATCTTCTGTTACAGATAATAAATAAAATATTGATTATGCCGAATACTGCAGATATATCAATCTACTCATCTTCACAAATAATACCGGCTGATAAAGGAAACTCATCTATTTCCTTAGCCATAAAACACGAAGGTCCTGAATATGCTGTGAATCGTTTGTCATTAAAATACGACTCCTGTCACGGATTATTGTACAGCAAAGATCACAATCGTAGAAGATTTTCATCGATTGGAGAAGGAAGTGGTGATTCAAGTACAACAACCTCCGGCAGTAGTTGCGGTGAAAGAGATGATGGGAGTGAAGAGAAGACTGAAAGTGACGAAATGGAACATGAGCAAGTACAAAAAATTTCACTAGGAGGATTAATTACTGAACTTGAAAGGCTACAAGTTGAGACGTTTTTCAAAGGATTGAAAACACAGGTACATCTTTTTGTTTCTAATACTCAATTTTGATTTTGATAGTAAAGTAGTATTAATCTTTCTTTATATTAATTGAATCCCTAATTTGATTTAGTTTTATATTGAATAAACCGAAAATTCCATCAGGTGAATTTATCGTTATGAGAAATAGAAAAAACTACATACATTAATAAAGTTATATTTTATTAGATTGTTTTAAAAAGAAATGATTTCAAGACTACCGAATGAACATTTACTATTTTTGACAAATTAAAATAGACTACTATTTATTCATGATATAGTAATTGTAGCTGCAGGTACATTTTTTGTGTGGAAAAACTTTAGACTGATTTACTCAAGAGTCTTGCCCTATTTAACTTGTGATGTATTTATGGAAAATAATTTTTTTTATATTAAAGTCGGTATGATTAAATAATTATACATAACAATAGGAATATTTAAAAAAAAACGTTCAAAGGTCCAAAATATTCTTAAAATTAAATATATAAATTTTAAAAAACATGCAATCACTTGTTGTGTACAAGAACTTAACAAAAGTATCGGCACATTCAAATACACAGAAGTCTTCTCATTGGCTTGACGTCACAACCTTTACCGTGAATTTAGTCAGGAACTGTATTGCGATTTTCATTCATGTTTACTATTCAAATTAATGTTTAGTTTGGGAGTTTGCCACTAGGAAACAATCAAAGTAATAATGACATTTTCCGTCGACCTCATTATAAAATTGAGTTTTACGTACTCCCTGAATAATCATAAACTAACACTTTTTTAAATGTAATACTTTTCGTCCGCAAACATCTGTCAATGCAATTATTATTTTATGTCAAATTAAATAAAGTCGAAGTAACCAGTATGAAAACCCATTTTTAAGAAAGGATGAATTTAGTGAATACATAGGATATTAGGACAGTATACATAGGACAGTACTTTAGGTACATACTGAAACATTTTAGATACTGCAGAATATTGTTTGTTTACTTCCATTTATAACCTCAATTTCTCAATCCCACACAACTTTGAACAAAAACAATTTGTTGTTCAAATTACAAGTAAATGATTTTAAGTGCTTTGAAATGATATTAATAAATTGTTTATAGTTTCTACAATGTGCGAAGCATATAGAAGAGCCTGGTTGTAATCTCACAATACTCGATACATTGTTTTCAATATGTAACACTTTAACTTCTTTAAAGTTATTCATTTATAAGGTAAGATAGAATTCATACGACTTGAGATTGCTTTAGGTTTAGACAATTTTATTAGGTAACATTTTGATACAGAAGCGGAGTTCCGATACAAAATTTTCACGATCATAAAATACAAAACTTACAGTAGAAGTGAGTTAATTATGGGTACCTTTCTATTACTGTATTTGATTGATGTAAATAAGTAATAATGCTAATGGAAAACACAAGAACAGTAATTACTTGTGAAAAATCATTTGAATATTGATTCTGTCGCAGGAAAAAACAAAATAGAATCATATAAGCCATCAACATTACTGGGTTCAAGATTTATTCGTACACAAAAACAATGTGAATTTCACAGTTTTCAATAAGCTGAAAGAAGATTATTACATTTTTGAAACATTTTGGGAGTGAATCAAAAAACTACGTTTGTATACTTTCTTACGGTCAGGCAATATTTTTATTGAATATAAAATGATTATAAGTCTGACCACGGTACAAACTCAGTCTTATAACTATTATATGTCCAATTAGTAAGAATCGACTTTAATGTGTTTAATAGGAGAAACTTCATTACATCTTTGATCATAAACAATTAAAGAAATGCATTAATTTTGAGGGTAGGCTATAACTACATTTTTAAATATACTTCAAAATAACACTACCTAAATGTAATTTTTATTATTTTAATAAATTATAAAAAGTACATGTTTTACCTATTACCTATCATAATCAAGTGCTCTTATAAAATTATGTGATTGTTGTAAACAAATGCTTTATCGGTACAATATTCGAACGCGGAAAGCTTTTATTTCCTTTAATAAATTTTGACACAAATGTTACAATACTGAACGGTGAAGTGAACATTAGGTACAGTAAAATCAGAACAAACGTAAAATTTTTGTTTAAAATTACTAAACATTTTGTTTTCAGTAAACTGTAATAAATAGAAAATTAATTAATTTAAGGTCAACGGAAAAAATTAATATGTACCTCGGAAAACAATGCTTTTTAATAACCTCGCCTGTTTGCTTGCCTCGGCTAACGCCTCGGCCAGCAAATTCAGTCTCGTACATAAAAGTGCACTTTTTGTCCTTGTTACATAAATAACTATTTTAAAAAACCCTAAGCTGCGCATGCGTCCATAAAGGTACTGACGTCATCGCTCGATTTGATTATTATTACGTGATTCTATAACGTAAATACCTACAATGTGTTTTCGTTATAATTAATAAATAGTGAACATACGGATTGTTTAAACAATTTTATGATTTAAAAAGCAATTACCCAGATTATCAATCGCGTGACTTTTCTTTGACAATATTTCCAGCGATATGGTTTTACAAAAGGTGTAGTAAATTCCACGCTCGACAATTTTTAGTTAAACGTTGCTTTCCTAAAGGGTATCGATTACGATGTGAAGTTCTGTCACCAAACCCTCGTTTTATTAACTATAATCTACTAACTCTAACTGGTCAATAAAAGTGATGAGCATGTTTAAATTTTCCGTTGCAAACCCTCGCATAATTCATATAAGTAACAGTTTTAAATACCCCATAATCTTATAAATAATCAAGTGTGGAAAAATTATCAATATCATTCTACCGTCTAACGATCTCGTTACAAGCTACTTTTAATTTACCTCCTTATACTATTTTGTATTCTTATTTACTTCTTTTGTTAATTTAGTGAGCTATCTTTTAAATGTTCATCACATCACACTCTATATATAGGTATGTTAACATATTCCAATTTGCTAGCGTAAGGAATACTGACGAAATCAGAGTTTTTTGTTCTATTTGTACGTTTAAAATACTATTAATTTTACATATGTATAATATGCTGAATAAAAATGCCATATTGATTTCTTCATTTTCACAAACTTATAATAAATAAAGGTTCCTTCAGCTTCATGAACATTTAACAGACAACATATTTGAAATAAATTAATGATCAATGTAATAAGTAAGCAATTTATATGGCGGTAAAATATACACAGCAATTAAACCAATACAATGACAATTGTGTGTTTATTGTAATAAATTATCTATTTACAAAGACACGTATTATTATATTTAGTAAAAATACAAAGTGACGATGACGAACATGATTATTTATCATGAGTCATTCGTTAATTTAATTCCGGAGATGACTACATTTATTTAAAAAGGTGTGGCAAAATGAAGTTCATTGTTAAGGAATTGTAACGTTATTTCTTTCTAGTTAATTGTAAATAATAATTTAAACATTTTGTGCTTTACCTGATAAGGTCAATTCCGTCTTTAACTATGATTTCTATTTTTTACCTCCAGTCGAAACTTCACTAATTGCGAATTTATTTTTTCAGGTGTACGTATGTAATTCGTTAGCTAATTTATACACGAAATCTTCAACCGATGAAGAATGGCAATTAAAGTTTGCTGGAATACCAGTAATTTTATTGGACGTAGGGGAAGCGCGTTCAAGAAAAAGAAGGAAGATTCAAATAGTGCTTGCCGAACGAGGAAGTTGCTTTATGTTATGGAGAGACACAATTGATAACTTATCCGCATACGAGGTTACGGGTACAGCGTTTCATACAATGTGCTATTCAGAAGACCATACATTACAGATAGGATTCAGTTTTGATTCATCTCAAGCAGCACAAGATATGTGGGCGGAAATTGAAAAATTAATTGCTTGCCCTGAAAATATTTCATTGTCGGTTCCAGGAAAAAGGAAAAAAAAAGAAAAGAAAGTTTTTAAACCTGCGCAATTGCCCCCTAAATCGCATATTTCGCAGCCATGTTGTTTTCAGCATGTCACCTCAGTTGATCAAGATGATAGATCTAGATATTATTCCTTAAAAGAATTTGTTCCAATTACTGCGTTCACGCGTATGAACTTGTCGTCAATGCCTGAATAATTTTTTTCAACTATATTTTCGGAAACATAGAAAGTTTTTAAATGGAATATATTACTACATTGCATCAAAGACTGTGTGATCATATAAAATAAACGTATTTTTCAATATGACTGATTAGTAAGTAAGTATGTATTAATAAATTTTCTCCACGATCATTAGAGGAATATAGTAGTTCTGAAATCATTTTAATAATAGAAAGAAAAAATCTCGATAAAGAATATTTATTCTAAAACACTTGCTTTTTATGGGTTTTGTTTGTATTTTCATGCAGTAGCTAACTAGTATGAGAATGAATATTCTGTAATTATGCTCAACGAACAGCAATGATTTTCTGAACTGTCAGTGTCAAATGTAAATGCAACGTTTTAGATGTAACGCAAGTATTAATTATTTAAATTTTATAAAATGAATGAAAAATCGAGCGAATCAGATTATGATGGTGGAGAAAACACAAGTCTGTTACTCGATTAGAATGAAAATTCGGTCTGCTCGCGTTCGGAATCTTTCACTCGTACCGAATTTTCATTCTAAGCTTGTTACAGGATCTACTTTTATATGGCAAATGTTTTGACGTTAATAATCAAATTTAACCAAATATTTTCGTTAGCAAATTATTTGTGTGAATTATGTTTTATCCACACAATAAAAAGTTAATGCTTATTTTTAAACATTAAACACGACTCACATAACTTGTTATGTGAAATTATATATTTCTGTGATATATCTAAAGGTGGAGTGTCAATCAAGCGACTGCAGCGGCTACAGTCGCGCTGCTGCAGCCGAGCGACTCCGGCGTTTTTGCATTAACATTAAAATAAACGAATGCGTTGTTAATCACGCGTTTTTAGCGATGAACGCGTCTGCAATGACTCTGCCAAATAACAGTCTAGCCGCTACAGTTGTGCTTCTTATATGACAGTTTATTGCAAACTGAAACTTTAAAATGTAAAGCGACCGAAAACCTACAATTGACACCGGGGTATGGGCCGCTACAAAAGTCGCACGGCTGTTGCCGCTGCAGTCGCATGATTGACACTCCACCTTAAGTAAGTTTGGTGGAATAATGTGTAATTTTAATTATTATGTTACTAGAGGAAAATGTATTATACGAATTTGTAGTAGGTACTTTTAAGTTCGGAACATTAACTGTTACATTAAGATACTATTGCAGTTTACAATAAGATTATTAGAATGAAGGATATAATAATTATGTAAGCATATTAAAAATTTATTTCTATCATTGAAAATTCTATTGATTTTGAATGCAACAATCGTTAAGAGTTGATCTGAGATGCAATAAATGAAATTTAAAAGTATTTAGATTTAGGTAGGTAGTTCCCATAAAACATGAAAATCTGCATAAGCGAAACGTGGTTACTTTTTTTCCTGAATAGGTTTACATATATGTAAGCGATTCTATTATTTAAAAAAAAATATTAAATTCACGATTTTCGATTTTTGTAGTCTGTACAGATCAAATTTGAAGTTGAATCAGAATGTACAATTATTTGATGAAAACCAGCAGCCATATCCAAGGTTGTGAAGTATTTGGTCATCAAGGAAGAGGGGACCGTTCTTTTACGGTAGTTTTATAAGTTCGAAAATCGACAACTAGTCGAGGTTTGGCATTCCTTTTCTTAACTGATAATAGTCGAATAATCTTGAGTTTTACAATTAACGATTTTATGCTCATTAAGTGATAGACGATAGGGTCGAAATCGTATTTCTTTCTCAGATGTTAAACGGGTTTTAAGTTACCTGTGGTTACAAAGGAATTTAATTTCCTGAAGTCATGTCACGAAGTTTCCACAGAACTAATTTTATACTTAATTTAAAATCGGTATGAAGCATAATAATTAAGAGATTAAGGGCTTATATTTCGGGACTGAGCATAAAGTAACATTTCTCGACCCCTTCGCAAAATGGTCACGGTCCGGTCGGTTCGAACAATTGATTTTGGACTCGCTACTAGTTATTTACGGATGTGCGGGAACAGATTCTTTCGGGAATGAGACCTATTTGCAAGAATTCCCGAATACTGTTTACGCACATGTTACGTATGCAATTTTTTTTCCTAAAATTGCATTTTCAAATCTCCATTATTGTGACATGAAAATCACAAAATTTAATTAGTAAACTGTGGCTATTTGCAAATGCACGTAATGAATACATTTGTCATCTGACATCCAGTTAACCTATTGAATTGTCAAACTTTTATTTGAAGATTTGAATTGTTTTACTACAAATAAAATGTGCGTAAATTGCATTCTAGATAATGAACAATATGTAAGTAAATCAACAAATTGATCGTGGAAAGCTTCTAATATGGACTGTTTTTTTGGTCGTTTTTGAAATGTATGTTCCGGATAATAGCGTTTCGGGGCCCGCATGAGCACTTTGTTTTCCGGGGCATTAGTGCGAATCTAAAGTGACTTGGATTTTCTGTAATCTTTGCAAAACTTCAAAAAATTGATTAAGTTATTTTTAAAACTTTTTGTCTTCAAATCATCCAAACGGCTAACTTGTCGACCATTTTGTATATAAGATTATTTATTCCACAGTTACTTCAAAACAATTTGGTGTTAAAATGATATTTTTAGCATTATTAGTTCAGTAGATATTGGCGGTTATATTGAATCCGGCACTTGGCAGCCATTTTCCAATATGGCGTCATGTTCCCCAGGTGACATTCGCGGGGATTTTGTTCTTGTTTTTCCTTTGGGCATTCGTTAGAGTGCCGTCCAAAGCCTCTTACATGAAAAACATTTTAATCCCTTCTCTTCATTAATCCATTTAGGTGAAATGTGTACCAACTTTCAACAATTATCTTTTTGGCCAGTCGTGTGGTTTTTGGTGTAAACTGGATTTTTTCCTGATGTTTTTTAAATGCTTCCTCTAATCGATTCATAGAGTCTCAATTTTATCTTACTTTCATTTAGATTTTTGGCTCTGTACAGCACAGCTTTGTTCGAAATTTCGTCAGATATGCCGTCAATTATGAATTGTATTAAAACATCAAATTTTATACTGCCTTTCGCCTCACTCTTTCATCACGAGATAACATTCTTGCAGTGCCTTTCCCTTTTTGAACTTCTGATGGTGTAGTGTTTGATGCAAGTTTGTACTATTTATTGCATGTGAAAATTTTTTTTTCAAAACTTTTTAACTTAATCAAAGTCAAAAATCTTAGATTTACTCCGAATTAATAATTTTCACATTCCGTGATCCAGTTACTAATTGCACATGATTTGCACCACTAAATAATCTTACAGAATGTTCAACATCTTGGAAGCTCATAACAAGCTTAGGTGGTGCTCTCACGGAGGTATTGTCATCATCGTTGTCATCGTCTCTATTTTCAGTTTCGCCATCGTCTATATAGTGTACAAAAATCAATTTTAGTGTGATAATTTAAGTCATTTAAATACACTACATATTTTTCTATTTAAGTTTAGAGTCGTCTCTATTAACTTTAAAATTATAGGTACTACAAATCTAATTTATTCGATCGTTTCATTATTCTTTTAGGTCTGCCGTCAGTTGCAGAAATAAAACGTTTGGGTTCTGGGGTAGGATTTATACCGATTTGTCCTCGCATTTCATAGAGCTGTTACATGAGTCTGTTAAAGATAATGTTGCCTGATCGTTCGTCGTCAAATATCCTGGAGTTTTTCTTTACGCGATTGCAGTGTTTTTTGTCGTATATTCCTGATCAACTCTTGGTTTTATTTTCTTTAATTGTTCAATGTGTCTTCTCTATCTCAATTTTTCTTCTTTGTTTCGCATTTATAAGTTTTGCCACCTAATATCTTTGTAATCATAGCTTCTTCCCAACCTTTCCTATTTGGGTTTCTATAATCTCTTTGCCATCACTTCATCTCCTACTTTAAATTGTATGTAAGCCTGTCTTGTTGTTTTATACAGGGTTATTCACGGTATACGGCACTGAATATTACAGCCCAACTATTTAATAAAATTGGGAAAATATATCTGGGATTGATAGAGACCTATAAGAGGAATATTTTAAAATTACAGTAGACTCTCGTTTATCCGGGTGCGGTTTAACCGGTTTGCGGATTAACCGTGCTTCAAGGACGCGGAGGGCTTTCCCTACGCCATTTATGCGCGCGACACGTGACGGAGTGTTTTACTGCTTTTCAGTAGGAGTTCACTGTTGAGAGCGTATCGTATGTGCGTGTGTTTGTGTACTTAAAATCTTAAAATGTCTACCAAACGTAAACGTGTTGTATTAACAATTGAACAAAAGTTAGAAATTATTGAAAAACTTGAAAACGGGTGTAGTGCTAAAGCATTAGCATGCGAATACAGAATCGGGGAACAAACCGTTCGTGATATCAAAAGTAGTAAGCATAAATTAATAAAATTTGCCAAAGATGCAGACACAAGTGGTAAACTCTAAAATCCGCAACGTATGAGCAGTTAGATCGAGCTATGATTGAATGGTTTAACCAACAACGGGCAGCTGGTATTCCAATTTCTGGAGTGATTTGTGCAAACCAAGCAAAATTTTTCTTTGAGGCGTTGGGTATAGAAGGAGAATTTAATGCGTCATCTGGTTGGCTAACAAGATTCAAACAGCGCCATGGCATTCGCCAGCTTTCAGTGTAAGGAGAAAATTGAGTAGTGATACAGTAGCATCTGAGAGCTTTATCACAGATTTTAACACCTTTATTAAACATGAACAATTATCCCTTCATCAAATTTATAATGCTGATGAAACTGGTGTTTACTGGAAGATGCTGCCTTCTAAAACACTTGCGTCTGAGCAAGAACGTAGTGCTCCAGGACATAAATCTTCAAAGGAACGACTGACAGTATTGTGCTGTGCAAACGCTGCAGGATCACACAAGCTCAAATTAGCAGTTATCGGCAAAGCAAAGAAACCAAGGTCGTTTAAACAAATTGAGTTGTCAAATTTACCTGTTGACTATTTTAATCAAAAAGGAGCTTGGATGGATAGAACCATATTTAAGGAATGGTTTCATAAGAAATTTGTACCATCAGTAAGAATCCACCTTCAATCTCAAGGACTTACAAAAGCTGTTTTACTGTTAGATAATGCACCGTCGCACCCTAGTGCGGAGACATTAAAATCGAGTGATGGACAAATTTTTGTGCGCTATTTGCCTCAAATGTGACAGCACTAATACAACCCATGGACCAAGGAGTAATTTCATCAATGAAGAGAGTTTACCGCGGTGCTTTGCTGGAAAAATTTGTAAAGGCTGATTTGGGTTTAAAAGAATTTTGGAAGGAATTGACATTGCTTGATAGTATCAAAGACTTAGCGGCAGCATGGAATCGTACCAAGCAAGAAACTCTGCAAAGGTCATGGGAAAACTGTTAGTCAATTCAAGTCAATTTGACGACAATGATGATTCTGATGAAGAGTATAATATCCCACTTGCAGCTTTGTCAGTACGACTACGAGCACTTAACAGTTGTAAAAATGTTGACGCCAAAAATATAGAAGAATGGATACATGCTGATGACGCGTTGCCGAGTTACGAGATATTGTCTCAAGAAGACATTGTCAAGAAAGTACAAAACGATAATTCAGAATCTTCTGACGCATCTTCCGATGATGAAGCATCCAAATCTTCAAGCGATGAATTGATTTCCAACCTTTCTATTAGCCATGGCCAAGCACTCACTTGTACCGAACAATTGCTTGAGTACTTACAGCAACAAAAGATACCAAACCAACCGAAAGATTAGTGCTGCGAAATTTAATGAGAGACATTAAACGAAGAGTTCAAGGGTGTCAAAAGCAGACATCCCTTGATAATTATACTATAGTGCTTCAACGTTAAACCTTACTTTACATTACATATTTACCTATGTACGTACATACTTACATATATGTATACTTTTTGTTGCTTGAATGTGCATATTAAACAGCCAGCTTTGTGTAGAAAATGTTTTTATGTTTCCGTTTTCTATTTTGCTTTACCCCATATCACTTTCAAAACATTTCCGATTATCCGTGCTTTCCATTTTCCGTGCGTCTGTTAACATTCATTACCACGGATAATCGAGAGTCTACTGTACTTTCGAAATATACCGGTGTCCCAAAATACACAGAACGTATCAAAGTTGTGTATTTTCTTATGGAATGCTCTGTATATTAATACATTTTCAGTTTCTACGTTCAAAATAAGAATGGATTTTATAGAGGTTTGCCTTACTTAAACCTAAAAGTTTTGAGATATTTTGTATTTTTGAAAAAAGTCGTCACAATTTTACCGATCCATATCTCAGCAACTAATATTTTTTTCCAAACTAAATTCGCAATTGAGTCGATAAATTGATCAGATTTTATGTTGAACTTGTGAAAAATGCACTATCATATACAGGATGTGTACAAAATATGATTAATTAATGACATGTTTTGAACCGCAATAACTTGCTTATTTTAAATGGAACACCCGTATTTTATATCAACAACAGATGTAAAATGTAATTACTTATCAAACAATACTATAGTGTCCTATAGCTAAATGTTCAGGTTGTCATGAAAAATGCAAATTTTCATAATGAAGACTGATTTGTAACAATTTTAATATTTATCAAGTAAGCTATACAACTTTGACAGGTGAATATTATGTATTTGTAAGAAGGAGAAGATTTGCATTGTATGCATTTTACCAACTCTATTAAATTTTGAGAGAAATAAATATGTATAGAGTTTACAAGAATTTAATAAACGTACAAATTTTCTTCACAATAATATCTCTTCTAATGAATTATCTGCTCTACGGATCAATTCCTAAGCTGTTTACAATATTGTAAAACATACTGGTGAAATACAAAAACATTTGCTTAAAATGAAACGCCTATTTTTTTCATGTCTGTCTCCGAAATTAAACGTGTACTTCCAGACGCCGTAGAGACTTGAAATTTGGCATGCCAATGGGACTTGCCTTCAAATCAACGGAAAATCCAAAAACCGGAAATTTTTATACAGGGCGGGGCCAAGGGGTCTTCGTCCGCCATAGATTTAAAATTATTCAGAGAATAATGGGATCAACCTACATGCACGCGGAGTCTAGCATTATTAAATTCATGCATTAAAATTTGCCCGTCAAGTAACGGATTTCTTACAAATACATAACATTCACCTGTCAAAGTTGTATAGCTTACTTGATAAATATTAAAATTGTTACAAATCAGTCTTCATTATGAAAATTTGCATTTTTCATGACAACCTGAATATTTAGCTATAAGACACTATAGTATTGTTTGATAGGTAATTACATTTTACATTTGTTGTTGATATAAAATACAGGGCGTTCCATTTAAATTAAGCAAGTTATTGCGGTTCAAAACATGTCATTATTTAATCTTATTTTGTACACATCATGTATATGATAATGAATTTTTCACAAGTTCTACATAAAATATGATCAATTGATAAACTTCAGTGCAAATTCAGTTTGGAGAAAGAGAATAGTTGCCGAGATATTAATCGACAAAATTATAACGACTTTTTCATAAAATACAAAATATCTCAAAAACCTTTAGGTTTAAGTAAGATAAACCTCTATAAAATCCTTTCTTATTTTGTTTGTAAAAACTGAAAATGTAATAATATACAGGACATTCCATAAGAAAAACACAACTTTGATACGTTCTGTGTATTTTAGCACACCTGTATATTTCCAATTTTATTGAATAGTTTGGCTGTAATATTCCGTGTCGTATACCGTGAATAACCCTGTATATCCTTCCTTCATGATTTTGTACTATTTTCTTATTGGCGTTCGGTTTGAGTAAATCAAAAACTGTTCAGATTCCTGCCAATCATCAACATTGCTGGTGTTTCGTAAGTAATAAAATATTTTGCGTTACGATAAGAGAGTAGATAACGACTTACTATTACTTGACGTGACGTGTTTTTGTTTCTTTCATCTTGCAACGCTGATGCCTTCAATCCTTTTTTAACATTTTTAACAAAGTTCTTTGCTAATCCGTTCGTGGGAGGATGATAGGGTGGTATTGTGATGTGTCGGATTCCGTTCTTCTTAAAAAATTACTCGAATACCATTGAGGTTAACTGCGGTCCATTATCCGATACTAGCGTGTTCACAATTCCCCATCTGATACAATAATCCCTAACTCTCATTATAGTAGCTTCAAATGTGATTTTTGACATTTGAAATATTTCTGGCCTTTTTGAGAAATCATCTTGTATAATGAAATAACAATGCCCTTCCACTGGACCAGGAAAATCAACATGTACCCTTTTATTTGGTTTCTTAAGACAAAACCGTGAAATCGGATATTGTTTTAGGAGGATCATTAGATGTTTCTAAACATTCTTTACACAATTTTCCCAAGTTATCAATGTTTTCGTCAAATTTCGGTCACCAAAAATATGATCGTGAAATCGATTTTATTTTGACGATATCCAAATAACTTACATACAACTCGTCCATTAATTGTTTTGAACACTTTTGTGGGATGGTAACTCTATCCCCAAAGTGAGCAACCTTGTTCACATGCAGTCTCATTACGACTTATGAAATAAGGATTTACATCCTCACTTACTGTATGTGTCCATCCTTTTGTTACGAATTCAAATACTTTACTTATAGTGACATCTCTTCTAGTTTCAATTCCAATTTTAGTAGTATCAAATGGCAATCCTTCAGTAAGTATCAAATTTAAAACTCCAAAGGAAAACACGAGAAACACTAACAACGTACAATAACATCTTGTATTGGGGAAAAAAAATCAGAACCAGCTGCGGTGTTTATAATTCTGACAAAAAATGTAAGTCTCTTTTAATTCAGTGTATCGCAAACACACACTTCCAATGAATCCGGGAGGCAGCGGTACTTTTTGGACACACATTTTATACCGATTGATATTGATGTAGATATACCTGTTGTCAAATATGGACTTCACTTGGCGCGACCAGGTTTAGAACTGTCTGTATAGATGTAAATGAGCTGGTAATTACGTTCTTTCAATCCTGCAACCAACCTGGTGTCATAATTTTGGTCCGTTTTAGAAGGATAAACCATATCAAGTTGAAGCCACAAAGTATCGAAACAAGTTTGTTGATATATTGGAATTCTCTCACTACTATAAATTTTATCGTATGTGGACATTTTTGTAAAATCGTCGGCTAATAGTGGGGGATTCTTATTTCTCAAAAAACGGGAAGAACATACATACTGTGCAAGATGGGATAATTTTAGTAGCAACTCATTGTTTGAAATACTGTTCTGTTTGTTAACAAATTTTTGGCCTAACAGTAGTCTACGTAAACGTAGAGGAACTTTCCCCGATTCAACAACCAAAGCTATTGTCGGTGTAGACTTTACAGCTTCTAAAATTAGTCGTAGAGCTTGATATTGAATCCGGTCTAATTTAAGTAGGGGGGAATTTCTGGCTAAACCATAAATATGTATCCATAGTCTATAAGCGATCTAACGTACGATTGATAGAAAAGAAGACTTATTTTGGGGTCGGCGCCGTATGTTCTTTTATTAACCACTTTAAGAATGTTTAGGCTTTTGTCACACTTTGCAACACAGTTATTTATGTGACATTCCCAAGTTAATTTAGAGTCCAGGTGCATTTCTAAATATTTGTACGACTTCAAACACGGAGTTTCAAAGTCACTTAATGTAATTGACTAGTATAAATTACTACAGCAGATTTATTTTTAGATAAAATCAAATTATTTTTAGTCATATAGGAGTTTATATTCTCCATAGCATCATTAAGGACAGATATACAAGTGTCGTACTTTGTACTGGTGACATAGAAGCAGAAATCATGTGCGTACTGTAGGACCTTGACTTCTAAATTAATATCATGTAAATCTACCGAGTATATGTTAAACAGTAACAGACTTAGAACTGATCCCTGCGGAAGGCCATCGTTAACCTCTCTTGGATGTGTATGCATTCCCTTGTATCAAATTACAATTTGCCTAGATTTAAATAATATTTCTAGCTATCGGTACAGGAATACCTAAACGTAAAAGTTTTTCATACATAATATAAAGATTAACAGAGTCATAAGCACTAGCTATATCTAAATAAAGAGGCGCAAGATAGGAGTTTTGTAGAGTATGACAGCTGGATATCTGAAACCAAGTGAGCAATGCAGTCTGTAGTACTTTTTTGTTTTCTAAAGCCAAATTGATTTTTTGGTAGTAACTTATTGTACTCTAACCACCATTCCAATCTATTTTTAATAGTTGTTACTATACAAGACATTAAAAATATAAGTCTAAATTCTTTTTAATACCAGTCTTGGGTATAGGAATGATAATAGAAAGTTTAAGCGTGTGCATTCTCCACCGTTGAGATATATCTTGTTAAAAATATTCGCTAAAAGAATTTTGGCTGAAAGAGGTAAGTTTCGTAGCATTACATAAGTAATACCATCCCACCCAGGAGTTGATTTGGGGGAAGTTTTAATGTGGAAATCTAATTTATCTACCGATATGGGTTTGCCAATTATATAGTTATTTATAAAGTTTTTCACTCTAGGAAAATTTTGAGGTACATAATCTGGGGCAAGTTTTTTAGCCCACGATTCCAAAAGTTTATTATTTAAGTTTAAATCGAACGTTTGTTTACCCGATTCCATATTTCAGTTGGATTAGATGTCTTATTTAATTTATTGCAAAACTCTGACCAGCTAGATTTTGCTTTAGTTTTAAAGTTTCGTTTACATAGGGCAACGATTCTTTTATGTTCGGTGAAATTAGAAGAACTCATGTTCGTTTTAAAATTTATATATCACAGTTATGGAGGAATCCACATCAGACAACAGTTAAGCGCTTTGAAATTTGGATGGATAAAAACCGATAACATATTACAGCTTCAATGGTATATAATTTCTGTTTTCCATACAATATTTCTTAAAATAAATGAATTTATGTCACGTGCCTCTTCTGCTTTTTCTAGCAACACGACGAAAACATTGACTCTAATAGCTGATGACGGTGTTCAAATGAACTTAAATAGTTTACAGTTTTCTGAATATTTAATTAATGTACATTCTTAGATAATAATGAATTAATATTGTGGCGTATTTAATTTTTGAAGTTCTTGAAATACGTGTAGATATAACACGCCTAAGTTAAAATTCAAAGTTTTCTTTTTAAATGCGATTTACAAAAGTTTCTTTTGTTCAATAAAATAATGACAGGCTCGAACGAATGAAAGCGTTATTTGCAGTTTCTATCTGAAATAAAAAAAAGCATCGAACAAATTCACTCAAAAACTACAATTCGAACACAAGACTATATATTAATTAATTTCATACCAAACTGTACTACTCTGATCTGAACATGTCTGATTTATTGTATTTGATACGAGTTTAATGCTCTAATCGTCCTTATGTTGTCTTCTAGCTATTCAATTTGTTTTATAGATTCTGGATTAATCATACATTTTGTTTTAAGAGTAAATCAGAAGCGTCTTATTCGAATTTTAAATAAACAGTCATGTGTAACATGTAACAACTACTTACTTTGGAAAATTTAGATGATAGTGCAATATTTTGTCATTTGATAGCATACCTAAATACAAAATGCTTGAATTTATCGGTGATTTGACCATGCCGGATAATAATTTTATATGGTTACTAGAATAAACCCCAAAAAATTTTTAGGCAAAATTTGTTAATTTGAATGGTTTTTAATTACCAATGTTTTTTAAATTAATTAATTAGCTAATTAGAGTGTATTTTAAGTAGCGAAACCATATTTTTAACCTTCTAAATCGTTTTGCCTATCATTTGGTATGTTTTTCAACTCAATCCGACATTTCGTTCTCTACATCTCGGCTTTTATATATAAGCCTACGATATTAACAATTATATTGTAAAAAAATTAAAATTTCTAAATACGATCCTGAATTTCTACCTTTTAAACATGGGTGCCGTTGTCTTGCAAAGATCAAACGTGCCGACGTTAAATTTTTTACTTTATGGCAGGTTTAAAGTTTGTCCAAATATTTTAACAAATTATTTTCTATCAGAGAGATAGGATCTAACTAGAAGGGTATGGTGTTATTGTTATCATTTCAGCTTTCCGAAAAAGCTATTATGCTACACTGGTATATGGTATATACAAACATATCAACACATTCATTAATAAAGTGATTGAATTCTGAAAATCAAACTGAGGTTTTAAAAAATATTGTTCTTTCATAAATAATTACTTAGTTTTTATTTAATACTAACCTCAATAATTTTTCCAAAAATGGATAGCTTTATAGTCACGGTCATATATAATTCTATTTTTTTCAAAGAAATAATTTTTTGGAATGTGAAGGATAGTATGTTCCTTAAAGCATTTATTTATTGGTTTGGGTAAAGGATATACTAAAACTCTCTGAAAAAGGATCGATGTCAGAACTATCTAACTTTGAAAATGTTTTTTAGCAATGTTGATGAAGTATGATAAATTAATCTGGAGTTAACTTAGAAATAATGGGGATTGCTTTTAAATTTTGTGGCCACATATCCACAATGTGCAATACTATATTTACATTTTGAATATACACCTAGTTAATTATGTATTTGATTATACAATGTAATTCAAAACAACTGCGCCGCGTATCAAAAACATATTTTCAAGCGCATCCTCTACTGGTGTGCAGTAAGGAATTCATTACATTTTTTGTGTGTCTTATATATTAGAAATTAAAGTCATAAGCGTGCTTAGCATTTAAGCGAGTTTGACATACTAACATACACTATATTTTGTTGAACATTTTGTGATGTTTTTCTATTTTTTATTAATTCTTTGCATTACGTACAATTTTGTTTTTATTTCGAATATTTAGAATTTATATTCATAATGTGTTACAAGCTTATAAATACAATTTACAATACGTTTATCGTGAAAGAAAAAATTTAATTATTTTGTATAAGTATTACACCTTCGCAATGTTCTAAAGCGTTTACGTAAATGGTTCATCAAATAAGGAAAATAATATGACAACCAAGTTTCTTCTCTGATATATTAGGTCTTATAAGGCATTGCCAAGCCATCAACACTACACATCCGACAGTATTATATGTTTTACACTAGAAATTAATTCTTGGAATTTGTGATTGACGTATATTTTTCTGCGAAAGTTTTTTTGAATTATTAGAAACAGGAAACTTGAGTTAATTGATCTTAAAAATGTACTTGATGAAATAAAAATAGAACAGACAAGACGGCGACAGTTTTTTATTAAATTTATTAATAAAAGATGTGTATGAAATGATTATTATTAACAATTAGATTCTTAAGTACAATCCAATTATGTACCATTATAACACAACATGCGAACTACAAAAAATAATAAGTTTATTACAAGTATTAATTACTTTATGCTAATGATACTTTTACTATTTCTGACAATGTCGCCTGATTCAACAATGCCTTTGTAATACCTCTCGCTTGTAGTGTCTGTTTGACCAGACACATCGTAACTGACAATTACTTCAGTTTCCTGTATGTCGTTGTTTCTACCATTCTCTTCATTTTCTGTATAATCTATGGTACCTAAACCTGTCTGTACGACATGAGACAATGTTTGTAGTATACTAGATCGTCCTTGTCTTAAACGACCATCGTTTATATCTTTTTGTATGCGTGCAAGTGTTTTACTATATAATCCTGTTTCTCTTCGGATGTGGGAATTTCGTTAGTTTCTTGAACTAAAATTTCTCGTTCCTGTTTACTGGGTCCGTAAGTTTTTACCTTTGAATGACCTTGAATGATTAAATACATAGGACCTCTTAAAGGTTCGTTAGGTTGCTTGTAGTGTTTGAATAAAGGATCGGTTGTTAACGAAGTTGCTGTAGTTGCCAATGGCGAAGATGTACTTGAATTTATTTTAAATTTATTTGAGGGTGATGTTAACCTAATGTTGTTTGTAGTCACCTCGGTTTGAAGTAAATTGTGCAACGACGTTTCAAATACGGGCGTTTGCAAAATAGGTGGTGGTTTCATAGTTTGCATAGTCTGCAAGGTTTGCAAAGTCATAGGTGTAATTTTTTGCATTTCTGGAGTGTTAAAATTAGGGTTTATTAATTCTATTATTGATTTAGACAAGCTTTTTGGGGCATCAATCGCCACGCTCGAAATTATTTCCGAAGGAGAATGCATTTGTGCTTCAGGTTTAGCGATGCTTACATAAGTGTTTACTATATCCATATTAGTGTCCTTAACTTGACCTTTGTGCATTATTTGAGAACTTTTGGTAACAACACCTCCAATATTCTTAGAATTAGAATTTTTTGTATAAGTGATGTTTAGCTCTGTTTGGTCACTAACCGGTGTTCTCCAAGTTACTTGACTACTTGACGCACCATCTATGCCAAAATTTTCTGTAAATTGTTTCTCGTTCTCTATTGTGCTTGATTGATACAGCAAACTAGACTCTTCCACGGTATGTAAAGTTCCTGGTAGTTTAGTAACTATCAAAGCAGTGCTCGGACTTTCTGTTGTTACCACAGAGTTAAGAGCTTCTGAAAATGGAATAGTGTTATGGTTGTTCAACGATATAGGCGGTGGTTTTAAAAAAGTGTAGGGTATTGGCTCATTTTTAGCAGAAACTACATTTTCAATCTTATTTTTGTTTTCAATTACTGATAGTGGGTGATAACGTCGGTGGTGGTAATTATGGTGATGATAGTAATAAGGTGGTCTTGACATCCGTTGATAATTACTGGGCATTCCTAATTTTGGACTTTCTGCAAATTTTAAAAACGAATCAAAAGTATCCTTTCTTGACTCGGCAGATGCGGATGTTCCTATATTGGATTTTTTTGCTGATACACCTAATACCAATATCTCTGTTTTCTGGTTATTACTTGTAATTGAAAAATCAGGTTTTTTAGATGATGGTTCAATCCAATAATGTACATGATCGAGCATTGGAGGAACATAGTCGTACGTTGGGTCATTTTTAAGCGGATCTCCGCGACCTAAAGGTGTCCATTGCTCATAATCCATACGAGGAGTAAATACCCCACGAACTTCCTTAGTGTTGTCTAAAAACAAAAAACTAGATTTATTATAAGAATAAGATGTTGCGACATCTAGTGCCGCTCGTGCTGACGTAGTACAGATTGATTTATCATATTGCCATTAAGATTGTTATGAATTAATTTTTTACATTGAAAATCAAACTAATGATAAATACTTCAGGGACATTAACTCAAATAAATAATAAATTTAAATAACTCGCTAAACAATTCTGTTAAAAGCAGGCAAATTGATAAACAAGAATTAAAGGAAACTAAAAGTTTGCATTTAGTAGACAAAAATTATTTAATTTTAAAACTCAAGTGAAATAACTGCATTTAGAAAAAGGCGATTCTAACCCAATTACCTAAAAATAAGTTGAAACGAAAAGTTGAAATAAGACCTTTAGGTAATCAACTTGTACATCAAGTCAGATTCTACACTGAAATAAGTTAAGATAATTAAAGAAGTACATCTGCATATATAGAAGAAGAATTGTTACGGGTTGTCAACTCTGCAAATCCACCAATGCGCCTTTTTTTACTATGTATCTCTAATTTTCCTATTTAAGAAGGAAAGATAGTCGGCAATAAAAGAAGATTTGTAAAAACTATCTTGTGGTGACTAGTGTTGAAATAATGACCAACATACTTTAAAACATGACTTTTTTTCTAACACAACGGTCATGTTTCAAAATATTATGTCGAGGATTCCTTTAAAGCTGTTTGTTCTGTCTTGAAATTAGCAATGTGACGAGAAATTATCCTAATCGATATCGTCTTTAGGTAGTATACAAGCTAGGAGCGATAGCAAAACTTGAACCTTTACAAGAAACTGATTGTTGCTCAAAATTGATTTTGTTAGATAAATTTACACAGATTTTGAAGTGGAGCAGTTAAAGATATAGGAAGTTTGAATGATTTTGAACAGAAGAGCTTGACTTTTATTACAATAACTTCAGTATAAAGTTATTTAAGTAAAAACGCTATTTAAATCATTTTTCTTTAAATTTATCTTACTTTTTAAACGAAACTTTTTAAAAAGACTGTAAGTTGGTCCTTTCATCAGCAACAAAAATTTTTGTTCAAAACGGAAAATTTATCCAGAAAAATTACATGTAAATAAAAGAATTTTTTTTGGTAGTATTTGGTAATATTGCTTAGTTTATTTTTAAATTTTTTCTTTTGTTTTTATTTGTTGTTTTAATTTATTTTTAAAGATATTTTTAATTCTTTTATTATTTTTTGTTTGCTTTTAGGTTGTTTTTAAAAAACTTATCTATTAATGGTCTTTGTTAATACATTAATTTTAATTAACGGTTTTTTAATAGTTTCTCGATTGATGAAGAAAAAATGAGTTTATTCTTAGTAGTTGAGTAAAAAAACCGCAATTTGATCCAGTGCAATTAATAATTATTTTGCACTTGTATATTACTTTTAGGTATCTATTAATTATTTTGTTTTGTTATTTATTGCTTTTGATCTGTTCTTAAAAACTTTTTAGTTTGTATTTGAATTGCTTTTTGCTAGTGTTGTTTTTTTAATAAAGTATTTATAACTGAAATTGTTATGATCTTGGCAAATAAATTACTAAAGTAGAAACAATGTGGCATGATAATTATCTTAATGACAGTTAATTAAATGAAAATAGTGAAAAATTTAGGACTTTGTGTAATTAAAAATGCATTAGTTTCGTATTTCCTTCTAAACTATGATAATAGCCTTATAGGTAGCTATTTCTAATAAGTAATTATTGGTCTAGTAATTGTGTTACTATTTTAAACAAATAATTATAAATATTCTCACTTTCATATGAAATGCATTATCCAGAAAAAATAATGTTGCGAATTTGAAAGGTTACTCTAAAGCTTAGTAGAAAACGATGGCACTTTTTCTCAAATCAACTCAGTCGTTGTTCTTTTGTTTACTATGGTGATGTCAATAATATTTAGCTTAAGATTAACTAAATATAGACCGATAACTGGCAGTGTTTTTTAATAGTTTCTGGAATCAACACGATAGAAGCTCCAGTGAAACAACGTCGAAATTTTTCATACGTTTTTGATGTTGATAAAGACCTAATTGTCGGTATAAAATAAGCAATCGTGATCACACTACCATTAGACAAATTTGAGCTGCATGCTTAGAACAGAGTATTAGACAACATCGTCTCATTGCAACAAATTACAATCTGGATTTAGAAAAATTATTGGTGTGAATCTGCATTGCAGTTAATATACATAAATGGAAAAAGATATAAAAGTTAATAAAATTATAATTAAGTACTATATTTGTTGATCTAAAATGCTCCTTTGAAACTATTAACCTAAAACTGCCATTGCAAAAAATAAAACTGTTTGGTGTTAAAGGAAAGGTATATTGTGAATTTGAAAATTACTTAAAGAATAGAAGACATCTAGTGAGTATTGGTAAGAAGCGTTACAGGAATTACATTATACAGTGGTGAAACGCCCACCCAAGGAAGCATATTGGGTCCCGTATTACTTATATTAATAAAATGCACATATACTTAAACAGTGATGTAAATTTATTTGCCTTATTATCAATATCTGGATAAGATTATGGTAAATGTAAGAATAGTATGAACAACAGCTTTAAAATTTTACAGAGTGGTTAAATATTCATAAGTTAAAATTAAATGCAACTAAAACTAAATATATGCTAATAAGCACTAAAAATCATCCTAAAAATATAAATCCTTAAACAACTGTACCTATTGTAATTAATCATAAAGAGTCGCCAAGACAACTTATTTGGGCATTATAAGTCAGTTGAAATTCAACGATCAAGTAAACCAAATTAACAAAAAAGTAGCCAAAAAATCGGATTTTTAATAAGAATTGGTAAAAAAGTCTCCGAGTAGGCAAAATTGTTTGTTTACAGAATTATTATTCAATCCCATTTGTATATTGTAGTACTCTGTGATGTACTGTTCTCAATTCTTATTTAAGTTAATTGCAGCGATTACAAAATAGAGCTAAGAGAGTGATTATGGGATGTAACAAATACACGCCAACTAATTTGATGTTGGAAATTCTGAACTTGATGACAGTAAGAAAATTATTGATTTACATGTGTTAATTGTTAGTTATAAAACATATTTAGCTGAGTTAATGATTAAAAATAATGACATTCATGACTACAGTAGGTACTAGAAATCAAAATACCTTTAGATTAAACTAATGATTCTATTTTTAGACATTACTTGCTCTTAAATTTATTTAAAGTAAATGCAAATATCCCCGCACAAAATAGAAAAAATAAAATAGAATATTTACTGTTATGATATAGGTGCAGAAATTGTTGTTAATGTGATGTAATTTTATTTTTATGTTATTTTTACTTTTATTGTTGTTTATTTATACAGTTGTATCGGTTTCAATAATAGCTTATTGCTAAATAAAGCTTTCATTATAGACCCCAGAGTAGTAGATTGGTCGTGAAGATCAACTTCTGAGGTGAATGGCAATACAATACCAATTTCAAACCACAAGTTCCGTTGCTGCAGATTGGACTATATGCACAACGTCAAAATCGACGTCTTCCTCTAGCCCCACGCCCCACCACAGAACTATCAGACTTTTGTGGTTCATGAGAGAAATGAATAGTGCCCGTGGCGTGGAATGGTATGACGATATCGAGAAGAATGAGAAAATTCACTACAAACGTTAGGCAACAGTTCTTGCTGCAAGCACAGTTGCGAATTTTGCCTTGGATCTACCCTTCAGGTTCCGTTGGATGAGATAGCTTAGAAATAAAACCTGTGCTGCAGTGCGTAGGGATGGGAGACATTACTAGTTCTTGTTCAACATTTTACCAAAGTTTGAATTTGGGTGGTGCATTGCCTATAAAAGTGAGTTGTATTAATGCTTATAATGTCATTAGCTTATTGTGTAACGACTTCGGATTTTATATGTGTATTTATGTGTTTAGACTATTGGGGGAGAGTTATGCTAGGTCATTTCTAAGGAAACGATTTATATGGAAACTGAATTATATTACTCCAAGGTTCTTAAAAGGATTCATATAGAATTAGGTATCCAGTTCAGTATTTATACTGGTTCGGAGCGCTAGCATTTAAACAAAAAAAAATCTGATCTTAAAGTCTTAACTTCATTTCCTTAGAAACTTTTACTAGCCACTGTTTAATTACAATTCATATTATTCCTATTTTGCGTAAAATGCTGGTTAAATAATTTTTAATAAAAAAATGAGTTGTAATTTATTTTTATTGAACGCATTGCATGAACATTTACTTTGTTATTCGCAATTGTCAATTATTATTTCTTTAGTGATCGAATCTTAGGTGTTGAATGGCTATTTCTTTGTTTCGCTGTTTCTTGTGATATTTACGTAAAATAATATGTAATATTTTGAATTTCTGTTGACGTTCTACGAAAGGTTAATTAACTTCAAATCTTACTTAATGCTGCTTACAATAAATCTTTCTTAGATCAAACGGATGAATGTGATGATGGTCGTTACACTTAATTGTTCAGATTATGTGTGCAAACATTTTGAATATCAGTATAAAGGAATTTTAAGTCTGTATTTATTGGTTTAATAAGCACGTACAGTTTAATTTGTCATCGCTGTCTATCAAAGGGTTTATATTTAGGAGACCAAAGCAAAATTTTGAGGAAATCGTGGGTAACTAAACAGCAATTACGTAAAAACCACACGATTGGCCATCGAGGAATTAAACATTTTTTTAAATTGTGGTTTTTGTTTGTCTATGTCGATGATTTTAGAATACTTGTTGAATAAAAACTAATAAATGTCATTAGTATTTAGACAAATTACAGGAAAAACATAGATTTTTTAGCTGGATAAACTACAACTGAAAAAGCAAGCTAAGCACGAAGATGTCATTAGGGAGATTTTTTCTGTCCATATGGAGGAGACTATGCTAACTCAAAGCATTTTTCCAAGATTCTTATGTAGATAAGCAATATACTTCATAATACAAATACTTTTAGATATGAGACATTTTATATTCGATGAAGATGGATCTCAACGTAAAAGCCTTTCTTCTTCTAAATACTTGTCGAATTGAAGAAAAGTTAAATGTAGAACACTACATTACGCCTAGTAATATTAAAATCACTGCGATTGGATTAGTGCAGTTACTAAACAATTTTTAGATTTACTTACGCAAAGCTCTTTAGCTCTATTAAAATGTTTAACGGTGATAACAAATCATACATGGCTCCACAAACCTGAAAAAACCTATTTTCACGTTTCATCGTTTACATTACTTAATAATTTTTAAAACTTGTTGGAGAGAACCTTGATATTATTAAGCACAAAATATATAAACAAACCTTTGTTGAGCGGTTTATCGGTTTTGATTTATTTGTTTATATTGCTATTAAATTATATTTGCTTTTAATCAGGATGATTTTTTTGTATACAGGGTGTGTAACGACTAGTTCAAATTAATTCAGTTATAATTCTTAAATTTTGTGATTATAGATTGTAGTAAATTGTAAAAAAATATTTGTTCCGTGTATACCAGAAGTCGACGTTGACTTTTCTCTAAATAGGATATATTATTATAAGATCATTCACATGAGGTGTATAGTGAACCAAGTAGACTTGAAAAACTTTATCATTTTTGGATGTCTTGCTAAATCCTAAATAAAAATTATGAACATATCATATGTCAAAAATGAATACATTTTTATAGTTATTAACGACATAAGTTGAATGTTTATGAAATCGAGGCGTAGCGAAGCGAAACCGAGATTTTATAAATCAAACGAGTCTGTTATTTGCGTATCGGCCATGTGCCGTTCAAGATTTTTCGTAATCACATCTAAAATAACTTTCTTCAGAAGAAAAACGTAACAAACCCGGGTCTTGCATAATTCGACAAAAAATCTCAACATCATACTTTATTTGTGTTTTTTTGTTAATTTATTATTATGTATTTAGAAATTGATTTTTAACGACTACCGCCGATTGTGGTCAAAATGCCGAAAATTCTAACAGAATCCAGGTACAAATCGCCGAAAATGTTTTTGAGAATAAAACGTCGAAAATGCTTCCGTTGACAAATCGCCGACAATATTACTGTGGACAAATCGCCGAAAATGTTTTATTTTCTGGTCACATCGCCTAAAATAATAGACCAATTTACGCTAAAAAGAAATGAAAAAATATTGATTGATATTATTTAGTTCACTTATTGCAAAACATCAAAATATGTTTATAGAACAAAGCAGAGTTATTAAAGTTAAAGTAAAAATAATTCCCTATCACGCTGGCAGTGTTTCCGCATTGAATGGCTGTGCTAATACGCAGCGTAGGAAATGTAGTTGATCTTGGATTGCCCGTGACAAGGGTCATTTTGTTTTCTAGTTCTTTTATGAATTTTCGTGTCTCATCAAAACAAGGTCTCATAGTATCTACACTTTTTTGACAGGACAAGCCGTGGATGGCTGATTTGTCTACTTCGCTTCTACAAACACATATATATGTCACACATACGTCACATCCAAGATATAAGGCAACTGAAATTCGGAAGTAGTTGTTTTCGAGCAGAGTTCTAATTTGGATAGATGGTAGTATGTTGAGCTACGCTCCGGATTCGGGACAACTGGCAGCTTTCAAACGGGCAATTGACTGAGACTACCATTTCCTGTTTGAGTGAAAAAAAAAGAAGGTCTTTAATTGTAATCTCATACCAATTCCTTTAAAATGGAGAAAGTGTAGGTGTAGTTGTGTGGGTCGCGTTCCACAAATGAAGAGTATCAGCTTATTCGCATATTTCAGATACGTCAGATAAGGATGGCAACACAAAAAAACGTATACGAACACACAATTAACAGAAGCGATTAATGCAGGCAGCACAATGTCTTTGGTTCTCTTGGTTCCTAACCCACCTACTTTAACATGAAAGAACGATATTGTCTATAGTAAGAGGTTCAGAAAAGTTGACAGACAGTTAAAGGTCTGCGGCATATATAACCTGTATGTCTGAGGAAAGAACTTCAAATTTTTCAAATTTGATGTTTACGTCGTTGTCCATATTCGAACAAAAGTGTAATTCACACTTCGAAGGGTTTATTACCAATCTAAAAGATCGACATTCGGTTATAATTTTATAAAAATTCTTTACTACCATATCTGGGTCACCAGTTGAAATCTCATCATCAAAATAAAAAAGCTTTAGTTCTCAGATTAATTTCTCCAAAACTGGTTGTAATGTCAAAACGAAACAGAAAGTCCTAAATTGTCACCTTGCTGGCATCCGACTTGTGACGAAATTCTGTGCCAGAGGAAACTAAACAGTATGGGCGTGTCTTGTTGTATGACCTCTAGCATCACATTACGTTTGACTGAATTGAATGCGTTGTTGAAATCAATTTTTACTGGTATATTTGAAGTGTTTTTATTTTTATCCAAGTAAGTTCTGATAGTGTGGATGACAACTTTGCAACCGCACCTCAAAGCATAACCAAAGTGTAGCCAACATAAAGTTGCATAAATTGGTGATAGACGAGACATGTCTGCTCCCAGTTTGACCAGTAATTTTGTCACGCATGTCCTTGAAATGTTGGTCATAGACCATCCATCCCCATTTGGGAAAGAAAAGATAGCATTAAAGGTTTGCCCTTCAGTGACTGTTACAGGATCAGCATTGACATTTGGAGGTTGGAAAAGTTCACTGCTCGAGAGGGCGGCGGGTGTTTCTCCCCCAACTTCATCCTCACTTCATCTGTTTGAGGTAAAACCTAGTCAAGAGAAGATAGATAAGATCTTCACGGCTCCCCAAACTTCGCCATCAAAAACTTTATGTTCCACTGCAGAGTGCAATCGCTGTTCTGGTAACTTTCGACTCTTACCATTATTGACGACGGGAATACCTTGTTGAGTAAGGGTGTCTAGTTGTTTGATGTTCTGCTTAACCGCTGTGGTCAATGATTTGGTTTTGAGATCCTTTCTGGTATCTTTAGGGGTGTATAGTATTATTATTATAATTTAGGTTTACCTTACAGTAAAATAACATGATAACGATACAAATAGACTGTTCTTTCAATCAGAGTATAGAATAAAAATTTGGTAAATTGCGGTGCATTTTCATAATTTGGGAACCGGTTATCTTACGAATGTATACGAGGGCATCTGCTTTTAACGAATTATTCCTCCTTCGTTAGCAAGTATTGTCGTCGTTTTGTTCACAAAAAATATTTTCGGCGTTTTGTTCACAGAAGCATTTTCGCCGATTTGTCAAAAAAAAACATTTTTGGCGTTTCGTCTGCGGATTCAGTTTAGAGTCGGTGGACGACGCCAGGTTACAATCGCTAAGGCGTGGTTTTCTACTTTTCGGCGTTTTGGCCACATTCGGCAATTTGTCCGCAGAAGTATTTTCGGTCAAAGGAATGCAACACTAAACTGCAGCGTCTATTTAACAAACAGAAAACACCAAAAACTGCACCAAAATAGAAATAGACACTACAGTGTAGTGTTCCATTCCTTTGTTCAAGATGGCTTCCAGGTCTACACTACGGAACAGGTTCTTCAAGATTAAAAGTAAGATTTCTTTTGTTATATGTGACATTGAATTTCTTAAATCTTGCCGCAAACCAGATGTTTTTCCAAAATTAATGAAAGTTTATGCAAATTTTAATTCGTACTCATTTAAAAAGGCGCTTGAATTTGCTAAGCGTAAATGGTTAGATTTGGAAATTAAATGTCATTATGGTAAAATAGGTAAATTAGAGTTAGAAGCATATGAGTTACATTTAAAACTGACTTCATCATTAAATGATGACGAGTATGTTGAATGGATTAAGTTTTTGCACCATATTAATGAAATTATTCAACACAAATTTTGGCAAAAAAAATGACCCAGAACAAAAAGTTTACAGAATTATCTAAAAAAGAAAGAAAGGTGCACAGACTTGATCTCCAAAAGTCTAACATAGTGGTAAACAAATCCTCGGAATTTTTTAACAGTGACGAATTAACTTTGTTGAATAAAGGCTTGAAATATAACCTCAAATTTAACAAAGCACCCATAGATCAGATTATTGTAGGAATGGAAAGTTCGATCAAACTTTTAGATGATAACTTTAAAAAATTCATTAGGAATGCCTGTAAAATTCAAATTTCAGATAATATTCAGCAGTTACCAAAATTTAAATTTAACGCGAGAGAAATAAACATTGTTAAAAATCTTGAAGAGAAAAGTTGTTGTTATCTCAAAGCAGATAAAGGCAATAAAGTAGTTATTTTGGACAAAGAGGATTATTTTGAGTCAGTTCAGGTGATGCTTAATGAATGCCCCTATTTATTAATATCTAAAAATCATCTTCCCAAAATGATTACTGATACCCGTAGAGTCTTATTAGAATGTGAAAATATTATACCAAAACAACCTAGGTTTAGACTAAGGGTATCTAACCCGGTTCTTCCTAGAATGTATTGTTTACCTAAGATACATAATCCCGGAAAAGCAATGCGTTCCATTGTTTCAGGTATTAATGCTCCTACTTATCTGATATCTAAATGGTTGTCAAATAAATTCTACAGTTTTGAATATCAACAATCACATTTCAGTTTTCAAAAATCATACGATTTTATTGAAAAATTAAAAACATTGAGCTAACTGAGAACGAAGTTTTAGTTTCATTCGATGTCTGTTCATTGTTTCCAAGCGTTCCGATAGATGTCGCATTCGATTACTTGAAAGATATGTCACACCAAAACCATTTTGACAATTCAGAAGTAGATAATTTTATTAAATTAGCAAGATTATGTATGAGTCAAACTTACTTTCAAATTAACAACAATATTTATCAAGAAAATCATGGTACAACAATGGGTAACAGCTTATCTCCGTTTATGGCTAACCTGTTCATGGGTAAATTTGAAACTGATTTAAAAAATAATTTAGAATACTTTCCTAGAATTTGGTGTAGATATGTAGATGATGTTTTTGCAGTCATCGACACTAAAGTTTACAGCCCTCAGCAATCTGTAGAAATTTTAAATTCAAAATTTGAGACGATCAAGTTTACCTATGAAACAGAAGCAAACTTTAAGTTACCTTTCTTTTACACTTTAGTGACAAGAAATGGCAACAAACTAGATATAGATATTTATCGTAAAGACAGTAACACATGAGGTTTATAACAAATGATTCCAACCATAGTATGCAACATAAACTTGCATCTTTCAACTTTTTGATTCACAAATTATTACATTTTTCATTGTCAAAACAAAACTTTGATAAAGAACTGCGAAATATTAAGCAGATCGCAACATACAATGGTTTTCAAGAATCAATTGTCACAAACATAATTAGAAAACATAAACATAAGTTAAACATTGAAAACATTACAACGTTAGGAACTAGTAATAGCAAAATAGATAAGAAATATGTCAAATTACCAAATTATCCCACATACACAAAAGGTCTTCAAAAAATATTTCCAAAATTTGATTATAAAACAGTAACCTCTAGTAGTAACAACTTGCAAAATCTTTTAGGCAATCCGAAAGACCCAATAGAAATGTGTGATTAATCGGGAATATATAAAATTAATTGTAAAGACTGTAACCAAGTATATATAAGGCAAACCAAGAGATCTATTAAAACTCGGTTTAAAGAGCCCTAAGCTCTTGTCAAATATAATCGCACAGATAGGTCCAGTGTTGCCATGCATATGCTTGAAAATGGCCATAGAGTAGGCGACATTGAATTATGTATGAATGTAAGCTTTCGCGGCTGTTGTCACTAAGATTATTATCTTCCGGGTTGAGCCGTGTTCGTCCTTCCTTCTTACGTTCTCTGCTTGACGTTTCGCTAACCATGCTGTTAGCTTCTTCAGAAGTTACTCTAAAGACTGATGTTGTTGTCTTCTGCTCCTCGTTATATACCTATGTTCCGTTACGGTTGGTTGATGTCGATCAGTGACGGGTGGTTGGTTTTCGATGGTTGGTTGATCTTCTGTTTGGTATCGACTAATTTTGTGGCGACATTTGTTTTCTTTGTTTTTGTGAAGAGTTAGTTTCCACGTGTTGCTTAATCGGTAACCATCTTCTCGATTGAAGTTGTTTTTGTTTTTCATAATTTCTAAGGATTCTCTGATTATCCTTGGATAGTAGTTGTTAGTCCTTGATAGAACTTTAGCTTCCTCGAAGTTGATGATGTGTTTTCCTTTTTCGTGTAGATGTTCTGCGATTGCTGATTTATCTACCGCTCTGGACTTGGCGTCTCGGTGATGTTCTTTTAATCTACATTTTATGTTGCGTCCGGTTTGACCAATGTAGACCTTTCCACATGAACAATCAATTTGGTAGACCCCTTTTGTTGAGAGTTTCGGCAGGTTATCTTTATTAGAAGGTAGTAGTTGCTGGATTTTTCTAACCGTTCCAAACCTGACACCGATATTCTTCTTCTCCAATGATTTTCTTAATTTGTCAGTTACTCCAGCAATGAATGGCAAACGAGCGTAGGTGGTGACCTGTTCCTTCTCTTTTCGGATTTCCTGCGACAGGCGGCTCTTATTTCTTTTCTGGTATAGCCGTTCTTCATTAGGGCTTGTTGGACGTGTCGAAGTTCTTCTGCCTTGTGAACCTCGTCAGGAATCTTGTTAGCTCTATGCAATAAAGTTTTGATTAGAGACCGCTTCTGCTGTGGATGATGGTGTGATGTGGCATGGAGGTATCGGTCGGTGTGTGTCTTTTACGATATACACTATGAGCCAACTTGTTGTTATCCCCTCGTTTCACTAGAACATCCAGGAAGGGAAGCTCCTTATTCTCTTCTGTCTCCATGGTAAACTTGATCTTTTCGTGCTGAGTGTTGAGGTGGTTAAGAAATACAGTAAGTGCTTCTTTCCCATGAGGCCATATGACAAAGGTATCGTCCACGTATCTGAACCAGCATTTCGGTTTCTGTTCGCTGGATTGAATGGCTTCTTGCTCGAATGCTTCCATAAAGATATTCGCAATAACCGGTGATAATGGTGATCCCATGGCTGCACCTGATTTTTGTTCGTAGAAATCTCCGTTCCATAGAAAGTAAGTTGTATTCAGACATATTCTTGCTAGCTCTGGTATGTCTTCTCTTAACCCATGGGTTGTGCACAGTTGTTTTATGATGTTATGTGTATCGTCGACTGGTACGTTAGTGAATAGCGATTCTACATCAAAACTAACTAGTATATCGTCATTGGTTACTTCCAGAGTCATCAGTAATTCGACGAAGTGTTCGGAGTTCTTCACAAAAGATTCAGTTCTTCCCACGTACGGTTGTAGAAACTTAGCCACGTAACGGGCCAGTTCATAAGTTGGAGATCCACATGTGCTGACAATTGGCCTTAGGGGTTACCAAATTTGTGAATTTTTGGTAATCCGTATAGTCTAGGTGGTCTGGTCCCGGAAGGTAGCAGTTGACGATGTTGATCGACTGGTATAGCTGAATGTTTGATTGCGGCTCTCGTTTGTTTTTCAATTTTGTTGGTTGGATCTCCTTTTAACTTGGTGTAAAGTTGTGGATCCAGTAGCAATTTGATTTTCATTTTGTAGTCTTCGGTGTTCATGACTACTGTAGCGTTGCCTTTATCTGCGCGTGTCACCATGATTTCTTGATTGCTTCTGAGTTCTTTTAATGCAATTTCTTCTGCGCGAGTGATGTTCCTACGTGGAGCTTTGGAACGTTGTAAAATCCGGCAAGTCTCGTGGCGTATTTCCTCTGCTTCTTCAACTGGAAGCTTTCTGATGACACTTTCCACTTCTGCTATTATCTCTTCTGTGGGTATCTTGCTTGGAGCAATGGCGTAGTTCATCCCTTTTGACAAAATTGATATGCAGTCTTCGGTGAGTGGGTAGTCCGACAAGTTTACAACTGTTTTGTTTTCGTCCAATTTATAGCTGGTTTGCTGGTGCTTGGTACTTAATTTCTCAAACTTCTTGATATGCCTGTTAGTGGTTGATTGTAGGTGGTATTCCCCATGTTCGTAGCTGATGCGATCTATGGTGTTCCATGTTTCTTTATCCAGTATGCTGCTCAGTTGTAGATGTAGCTGGTATAGTTCTGTTGACGTTATATGCAGTTGATGGTAAGTATAACGTACTCTTTCTCGAGTGAGTGCCTTCTCACTACGTTCGATGATTCTTCTTGCACGATTTGTTGCGATATGATGGCGAATTTTCACAAAAGTAGGCGTCACCTCCTGGTCTCGGCATCGTCGTAGATATGCTAATGAGGATAGCAGTTGATTCTTCTTCTTCCGTAACTTATCCAGTTCCCTTTGGGGGTTTTAGGGAAAAGGGGGGGATAACAAAAAGTTGGCTCATAGTGTATATCGTAAAAAGACACACACCGACCGATACCTCCATGCCACATCACACCATCATCCACAGCAGAAGCGGTCTCTAATCAAAACTTTATTGCATAGAGCTAACAAGATTCCTGACGAGGTTCACAAGGCAGAAGAACTTCGACACGTCCAACAAGCCCTAATGAAGAACGGCTATACCAGAAAAGAAATAAGAGCCGCCTGTCGCATGAAATCCGAAAAAGAGAAGGAACAGGTCACCACCTACGCTCGTTTGCCATTCATTGCTGGAGTAACTGACAAATTAAGAAAATCATTGGAGAAGAAGAATATCGGTGTCAGGTTTGGAACGGTTAGAAAAATCCAGCAACTACTACCTTCTAATAAAGATAACCTGCCGAAACTCTCAACAAAAGGGGTCTACCAAATTGATTGTTTATGTGGAAAGGTCTACATTGGTCAAACCGGACGCAACATAAAATGTAGATTAAAAGAACATCACCGAGACGCCAAGTCCAGAGCGGTAGATAAATCATCAATCGCAGAACATCTACACGAAAAAGGAATACACATCATCAACTTCGAGGAAGCTAAAGTTCTATCAAGGACTAACAACTACTATCCAAGGATAATCAGAGAATCCTTAGAAATTATGAAAATAAAAACAACTTCAATCGAGAAGATGGTTACCGATTAAGCAACACGTGGAAACTAACTCTTCACAAAAACAAAGAAAACAAATGTTGCCACAAAATTAGTCGATACCAAACAGAAGATCAACCAACCATCGAAAACCAACCACCCGTCACTGATCGACATCTACCAGCCGTAACGGAACATAGGTATATAACGAGGAGCAGAAGACAACAACATCAGTCTTTAGAGTAACTTCTGAAGAAGCTAACAGCATGGTTAGCGAAACGTCAAGCAGAGAACGTAAGAAGGAAGGACGAACACGGCTCAACCCGGAAGATAATAATCTTAGTGACATTGAATTAATTAAGAGGGTTAGATAATAAAAACAAACTTGATTCTTGTGAAATTTTATAAGTTTTTAAAAACAGAAATTTGCTTATGAATTATGATGATAACGGTTCATTAGGATTTTTGAAATTATTTAAGCTTATCTAAGAATCAATTAAGTTTAACGATGCGTCTAAATAACCAAAATATGACTATAAGACACAATATGCCTTAAAAAAATATTGCCGTGAAAAAAGATACAAGGCGTTTAGAAAAATTTTTTTTAAATTTTTTGTTAATAATTTCACTGTAAATGTATCAATTTTTATTAAAATCTTTAGAGAAGCATAATTATCTGACAGTCCAAAACGTACCCTTAGTAATGAAGTAATATTTGAAATCTCCTTCTGACACTACGAGATTGTTCAACTGAGTTTTTCTCGGAAACAGATAAAATTATCGTATTTAAACAGGAGTGTAAAAATGATGTTTACGTCATATTCTCTAATCAAAATCACTAAAAAGTTTTCTCAAAAAAAGTTACCAGTAAAAGTTGTAGGATAGTACATAAAATACGTTTGAATGGTTTAGACAATGTTATGTTTGAAATAATAACACTATTCTGGACTTCCATTGTCTATATTTTATTTTAATAGAATAAACACAACGTATCAATTGCTATTGAATCTGCATTCGTCTTCAGGTAAATACTAACAAACTTAAAGACTACTGTAACTTATATACTAATACAAAGTTAGTGAAGCGATCAAGTGTACAAAGTTAATGAAGGGGGACGTTACCGTAGACTAAGATTAGTCAGGCGTCCAATTAAGGGTTTCTACACATTGTTAATCTCTACGCTGGGTTGACTAAAGACATTCTTGTTCTTTTTGATAAACGCTGCTTTTTAAATTTTCTCTTGTACCAGTGCTCTTCTCGGTGTATAATTCTTGCCTCCGACCATTTCATTTTGTGATGTTTCTCCAGGAGTGTTGGGCAATGCCGGATTTCAAAGTCTCTCCTCTCTGCGTATGGGTTTTATGTTCCTTCAACCTGATATCTAAGGGTCTTTTAGTTTCCCCTACGTATGACTGGCCGCATTCACATGGGACTTGGTAGATGCAATTCTTGGAGTCACGACTGTTGTCTGGTCTAGTTTTGGAGATCATGCTACCAATAGTTCTTGATGATCTGAATACCGTGTTAATGTCATAATTTCTTCCTATCCGTTTTATTTTCTCAGATAATCCTTTGACATATGGAATGCTGAGTAGTGTTTTGGGTTTCTCTTTGGTCATGGCTGGTTGGTTCTTAGGGAGTTGTAGAACAGTTTCTACCACTCGTTTCGGGTAACCATTTTGTTTAAGGTCTCTTCTGATGTTCTTGATTTCATCTTGTAATCCTACCTCTGTATTACATAGTCTGTGAGCTCTGTCGACTAAAGATTTAATAATCTTTTTCTTTGTTGTTCCACTGTGATTGGAGTCGTAATTCAGATATTGGCCGGTATGAGTTGGCTTTCTGTAAACTGATGTCACAATATCCTCATTGTTTCTTTTTGCGAGGACGTCCAAGAATGGTAGTGAGTATTCCCTTTCTTTCTCCATGGTGAATTTGATGGATGGCTTAATGTTATTCAGGTGGTGTAGAAAAAGGTCTAGCTGACGGTCGCTATGGTTCCAAATTATGAACGTATCGTCTACATATCTGAGCCTTAATTTTGGTTTAAATCTCGCTTTTTCCAGTGCTTGGACCTCGAACCAGTTCATGTAGATGTTGGCGATTACCGGTGAGAGAGACGAACCCATAGGAAGACCGTCGTCTTGTGCAAAGAATTTGTCCTTTAATTGGAAATATGAGTTCCTAAAGCAGCATTGTAGAAGTTCCATTATCCCCTCAACCGGTAGCAAAGTTCTATTATGTAATTCCTTGTCCTCTAGTAACTTCTTCTGAATAATTTCTAAAGATTCTTCAATCGGAACATTAGTGTAAAGGCTTTCTACATCGAAGGTGACTAAACAATCTCGTTTTTGTGGTTCTATAGACCCAAGAATATCTACGAAATGTCTGGAATCCTTGACAAACGATAGGCTGCCATCTTCAAGTGGTCGTAGAATTGGAAGTAAGAAGAGACCTTAAACGAAACGAGTGGTAGAAACTGTTCTACAACTCTCTAAGAACCAACCAGCCATGACCGAAAGAAACCCAAAACACTACTCAGCATTCCATATGTCAAAAGGATTATCTGAGAAAATAAAACGGATAGGAAGAAATTATGACATTAACACGGTATTCAGATCATCAAGAACTATTGGTAGCATGATCTCCAAAACTAGACCAGACAACAGTCGTGACTCCAACAATTGCATCTACGAAGTCCCATGTGAATGCGGCCAGTCATACGTAGGGAAACTAAAAGACCCTTAGATATCAGGTTGAAGGAACATAAAACCCATACGCAGAGAGGAGAGACTTTGAAATCGGCATTGCCCAACACTCCTGGGAGAAACATCACAAAATTAATTGGTCGGAGGCAAGAATTATACACCGAGAAGAGTACTAGTACAAGAGAAAATTTAAAGAAGCAGCGTTTATCGAAAACAACAAGAATGTCTTTAGTCAACCCAGCGTAGAGATTAACAATGTGTGGAAACCCTTAATTGGACGGCTGACTTATCTTAGTGTACGGTAACGTCCCCCTTCATTAAACTTAGTACACTTGATCGCTTCACTAACTTTGTATTAGTATATAAGTTACAGTAGTCTTTAAGTTTGTTAGTATTCACCTGAAGACGATTGCAGATTCAATAGCAATTGAAACGTTGTGTTTATTCTATTAAAATAAAATATAGACAATGGAAGTCCAGAATAGTGTTATTATTTCAGTACATAAAATAATGTTCTTGGTTTAAAGTTATGCCTTTATGCCGATTTTGATAAGAATTGATAAATTTATAGTAAAATTATTAACAAAAATGAAAAAAAAAATTAATTTAACGCTCTGTATCTTTTTCCACAGCAATATTTTAATAAGGAATATTGGGTCCTATAGTCATATTTTAGCCTAAATAACTCGCCTTTAGCCTATGTCCCAATAGTTATGAAGCACCCTGTATAAGCTACCTATTGCTTTTAATTTTAGTATTGGTATTGCTGATGATGATAGCTTAGCTATTGAAACACGTATCCGAGTAAAGTTTTTTGGTGCAGTTTTTGGTGTTTTCTGTTTGTTAGTATTTTCGGTGTTTGTCAATTATTTTGAAAGTTTGTTGTATAAAAATATTATTATAAACGCAATTCATAAATAATCAATTTAATTGATTACTTAATTCATAATGTTAAACAGTTTAAAGTTAGTCCACAACAAAGATTAAAGTGGTTCATTTGCAGTTAAACAATAATAATTAAGTGAATATACTTTTTAATACAAGGCATCCTTCAGAGAATTGTTAGAATAACGATAAAAATGCTTACTATACTGGGTGGTCCAGGTTATAGTAGCAATAATTAACTATTCGATAGTTCATCGAAAAATAAGTCGATGTACTTACTTTTGTCAAGTAATGAGTATCTATTACATAAGTACTTCTACCAAATTTTGTCAAAATCGCTTCAATGACCTGAGAGTTATAACAAAAAAACGGTTTTCAAAACTAAATTTTGAAGAGCTGTATCTTTCTTGGGAACCGTTTTTGAAAAAAAATCATAGTATGTATATCGATTTATTTTTCGATGGAGTATCGAATGGTGAATTATTGCTACTATAACCTAGACCACCCTGTATAACTACAAAAATTAACAACAATAATTTGAAATAGGGTAGTAAATGGAAATTTACCTTAATATTTAACGTTTATTTTATTATATTACAATAGAAAAATGTAGGGTGACATTTAAAATAAAAAATAAGTTATCTATGATTTGTAAATGAAACTTAAAGCCTTATTTCCCACAGCCCTACAAAATGGTCTAATTTAGAATGTATAAATTATGAACTTATGTCTTACGCGTATAATACATTGTTTTGATTAGTTATTAAAACATAATTGACTAACTTTAAAACATTAAATTTTAGACATAGGTTCATTACAAATTAGGGTATCAATATACAACCGCATAAGTATTTCTTCGAAAATGAGAAAGTTAGCGTCGGTATAAAAGGAAGCAGAGGAAGCTGCAAAGTTTTAAAAATATTTTCATTAAATACACAAATATACACATTCTTCGTTTATAAATTTTATTGTATAGTTTCCAATATAGGCACCTACAGATAGTTTAACCTTATGGTGACACATCCTGTGTATATTTTTTGATCAAATTGTCTTATAATGTGAGAGTATATTTTACCAAATTATTCATATTTAATAAACGTATTGCATATATTGACCAGTATTATTTATTTGAGTATTATTTGTCTCACTTTACGAGATATCTCGTTAAACTTGAAGTAACAGTTGAGAAATAAGACTATATATTTGAAGTACTTATCTCTCAGTCAATCTATATTTAACACTAATGTACTAATAATACGATCAAGTTACTTTTTAAATGTCCTCCATGTTCGGTAACACCTTCATAAAGCATAATATGCGGAAATAATGATGAGAAAGTCCAAGCCAACAGCCATCGTCTGTTTCTGTTCCTCATGCTCTGTAACAACAAAGAAACTAATAAACGAATGTATAATTTAAGATACGGTTATCGATTTATGCAACAAATTGCTTGGATCAGAGAGAAATTTTAATTAGAACTCATCAATGAATTTTAGCCGACAATATAATTAGTATGTTGAAGATCAGAGAAAGTAGGTGTAAGTTGACAAAATTGCGTCCTGATGATTATATGCCCAATGTCAGTTTTGCACTCAAAATAAATTTTGTTTACAATTTCAATGTAGTACGTTACGATATTTTTAAAATATGTTTTGTTGTGGTACATAAAACATATTTGAATTTTTTAGTGTAAATTTAAATTGAAGTTAATACTATGTGTATTATAGTCACTATAATTACGTAAAGTGTCATTTTCGAGTATCTAAGTTATGGTGGCACTGAAAATCTTAATTAACCACATGTGAATATTTTTATGTGTTGTTGAATTTTATAGTATAACGGATTATTTTTGTACTAACAATTATCTTCAAGCTTCTATGTGTAACTTAGACTGCATGACGCCATCCTCTATGATTAACAAACTGACATAAAAATTAATTCTATTCTCAAAAGCTCACATCATTTGGTTTTATTGTATATGGGTATAAATTCTACAATGAACAACACATAAACTTTCCTACGTGATATTAAGTACTATAATCATATTCAGAGTTTCCTAAAATGTTCTTGTTTCAAACACATAAATAACAATGACATAAGAAAAATAATTAAGTAATTTGTTATTTGTCACATCACAAAAAATCATTTATGGGCATCAATTTCCAGTAATTTATTTAATGGTTGTTGTTTATTTAAATATTTTTAGTATACTATACAGGGTTATTCACCAATTCACCCAACCCGTTCATTAGAAGTTTATTGGGATGTAATTTAGAAATGCCTTCAAAAAATAGGGTTTAAGCTTGGTTTCAATTGTACTTTTTTCTAAAATACACTCAAACGCCGATATTCTCATCACTACTTATTGGTTTTGGAGCATTTCTTTTAATATTAACTTTTTCAATTTTCTCGAATTTTGTCTTATTCATTGGCGGCAAATGAGGATGTCGTTCATTAAAAGCACGACAGGTTCTCTCCAAAGCTTTGTAACTTTCTCCGTGAATATAAAACAAATTGAGAATATCGGCTTTTGAGTATTCCTCCTTAATACAATTAAACTTTTACTTTCCTAGCAACAGATGCAGATATGCAATACATACTCATTTTCTACCATGTTTGACAGCAAAATAATAATTGTTTTTTCATAGCTAACTAGGCCGAGGTAAAAAGTTTAACTGCATAAATTTGATCGTTTCAAAAGATTATTGGTATTTTACCATTATTACAATTAGAATACCCTTTATTGAAACTTAAATTTATTTGTATTTGTTGACATGCATTGAATTACTAAGTAATAAACAGAAATATGTATGTCGTTATATTCATTGATATTTCAAAACCGTTCAAAATTATAGTAGACTACTGAGTAAAATTACTAATTAGTCGTGTTTCTCAAATCACAGACAATATGCTCAACATCAGCAAAGGAATTTAATAGTATTACATTCTAACGGTGGAGTACCTCAAGGTAGTGTCTTAGAACCTCTGATATTGATTTTGTACCTAAATGACTTTCAATACTCTTTAAACATTCTTTTGTTGGCGATCTTACAGTTATTGAAACCACAACTGCCGATGTAGATTTAATTGAAAAACTGGAATTTTCCTTAGATATTTTATTCAATATTTTTTAATAATAATAAACTTTATTTTTTCAACGGGCTTACCTCAATTACAAGAAAATATTAAAAACATACAGGGTGGTCCAATCTATACGACACGGTCTCTCAAATGAGAACAACTTCTATATGTTGCGGCGATTTTTTTGTACATGTATGCAGAGTCTTTTTTGGGCATGATTTAAAATATTTTTAATATACAGGGTTTGTCAAAAAAGTTAAATGCCAAAGTTGCCATTTTTAAATGGAACACCCTGTATTTGAGAACGAATTTGGATTGTAGAGACTGAAATAAAGGTGAAGTTGATGTTACATGCCCTATACCTATCTCAAATAATTTTTTGAGAAATTTAAAAAATTATAAAATTACAACATAAATTTGAAAAAATTATTAAACTAAAGTGCTTTATGTGACGTATGAATCTTTTTGCCTTATCATAGTTAGTAGTGCCTTCGGTAATAAATGAAAACAATAACGTGCAAAAAAAGTTATACAGGGTAGTAAAAAATTGAATTAAATTATAGTCCAAATTGAAAGGTGATAAACTCTTTTATTTTAAATGGAACACCCTATATCTGACATCACGAAACAATAGGCTTTTCGAATACCTATCAACAGTATTAGGGTGTCCCATACCTAACTCAAATAGTTTCTGAGTTATTCGAGTTTATGTTGAAAGTTAATGTTAATTCCATTTAACAAGATTTAATTTTAGTGAAGGTGGCTGTGGCTGATGAATCCAGGATAGTGTTATTTATTATCTCAGTATACATTGTCTCTTGTTTTGCCGACGTTCCGACCGAATGGTCCATTCTTTTTCACATACATTTAAAAGAAATCGTATGTTTTACAGCTTAAGCTGTGATAGACGAGCCATATGCAAAATATTAGGTACATAACCTAGTCTGATTTTTTTCCATTTTTTTGACAATTGCAACACTAAACGGTGGGAGTTTAGTGAAACTGATGATGAACATTTTAGTATACGGAAGGCAACAGTATGTATACTGTGAAGCAACATCAATTGCTTAGACAACAACTAACGCCTTGGGCGTAACCAAAGAAAATGCAAAAAAATATTTAATTTAAAACTACCTGCACAGCGATGTGTTCTAAAACAGACAACCTGCGACCTCCCTTACTTTTCATTCTAATGATATTTTATATTGCGTTAATAGAAAATAAATTTCATCTAATTGAACAAAAAAATATAGCATTTCATAGAGTGAACATTACTAAACAATTTAGATACAAAAAGTGTAATCATGTTTCTTCAAACTAATGTTGAAGTAGTAAATTTAAAACGTCAAACTGCATATAGAAATTCCATAGCCTTTAGATTTAATTCAACTTAGATAACTCTTGTTAGTTTTAATAATATTTTATTCCAGAGTCATATTCTTGAAATGTAACCATTTTAAATGTACACTTTTTTGCAAGACTCAAATAGGGTCATTAAAATTTGATCACACGTGATGCCAAGTTTATTTCCTTTTTACAGTGTTTAACTTAACTTCATAATAACTTGAATATGATTCTGTGGTTAATAACAACTGACAAACAGTGTACTTTTCTACAGTAACTTGTTTATTTAAACTATAATGCATATAATGCTCGCATCTTCAGCAGAAGACTAATATAGAAGACAGTATTAGTCTTCTGCGGAAGATAAACATAGCTCTCGAAATACACGCATATAGTTTAAATAAATTTATGTCAAAAACTAATAATTTTTTTGCTGTATGAAAATGTTCTAAGCCCAAATAGCAAATAGTATGGTTCGCTAACTGATTTTTTTTTTAAATCCCGCATTGAAGTTGTAGCAAAGAATATTAACTATACACCTGTTCTAAATTAAGTGCGCACTATTGGTAACTTTGTTATTTTTGGAGATACAAAGTCACTTAAATTAGCAAACTAGTAGCTTTTTTCCCCGGGTTATGATGATGAAATCAAAAAAACAATTAAATGTAGCGTTTAAGAGAAAATGAGGAAAATGTTTTTTTTAATGGACACCCTGTACATTTCTTACTGTAACAATCGCAAATCACCTACAGAACAAAAAAAGTCATATGCAATATTGGCCTAAACTGGAAAATAAGCGAATCATCAGCATATTTTTCTTTTAGACTAGTTGGCCGTGAATGGCTGCGAAATAAGATTCAATTTTACTTTTTTAACTTCAAATTAGTTTCAATGCTTTTCAAAATGCACCTTAAAATGTTGAGATATGCCAACATATTTACTTCTGCTTCTTCATTTATAATAAATTGTTTTTGAGTTCTAGTTTTGACAAAAATTCTTTCATTACTTCTAAATTTTCTGTACAATTTTAAAAAATATGTTCTGTATGGTTGATACCTTTGGTTATATTGTTTCAGTGTTTGGAAACTATTTTTTCTTGACACGAGATATGTCTCTGATAGATTTTTTTATTTTAGACTAGTAGACTATGCTTAATATTAAAACTTCATTCCATGTGTCATTTTAAGTCAAGTGCGTCAAGTTAATCTTGTGTCAAAAAATTAATAAATTAACTTATGTGAATGTGAATTTAAATTTGAAGTTATTTTTATTGTTTAAACAAATTCCTTATTTTTCCGGAAACGTCAGTTCAGTTAGTTAAGTTATTAAGATTTCAAAATGCCATTTAGAAAAAATGCGACATGTTAGAAACATACCTTGTGTCGAGAAAAAATAGTCTCCAAACATTAGAACAATTAATATGGCCAACTGCATCCTAAACGTAATCAACCAGACAGAAGATATTTTCTAAAATTGTACAGAAAATTTAGATATAATGAAAGAATTTTTGTGAAAACTAGAACTCAAAAACAATTTATTATAAATGAAGAAGTAGAAGTAAATGTGCTAGCATATTTCGAAGCGTACAAAAATAATTCAACCGAGAGAGATTTGGCAAAAGACAGTGGTATAAAATTATGTACCATTTGGAGAATTTTGAAAAAGTATAAATTTATACCCTTTAAATACCGACCGGTACAAACATTATTACCTGGTGATACCGAAAGAAGACTAGTCTTTTGCCAATGGATTGTAGATATATGTGGGTAAAATTTGAACTTTTTAAGATGCATTTTGTGGAGCGATGAAGCTAATTTTTCAAACAGAGGAATGTTTAATCCCAAAAACATGCACTATTGGTCTAAGAAAAATGTATTTATTGTTTATCCCAGAAATCCTCAAATACAATTTAGTATCAATGTTTGGTGCAGTCTAATAGGCAGCCACTTTAACAAGGAGGAGATACGTTGATATGTTGTCAGAATTACTAGAAACATATTTAGATGATGTCAATTTAGAGGCGCGTATCCGAATGTATTTCCAGCAAGATGGAGCTCCTCCCCATCAGTTTCACGAAGTCGGAGTGTTATTAGAAAGGCATTTCCAAATTAGATAGATGGCAACAAATGGTTCGATGCGTTGGCCTCCAAGATCTCCTGACATAATCCCATTAGATTTTTACTTTTGGGGTTATGTCAAGTCTACAAAAGAAGATATGCAAACCTGGCTAAACTTCAAAATAGTATTAGAGACATTATAAGATCCATAGGTGGCAGAACAGTTCTAAAAGCTACAAACAGTGTTATAAAAAAGGCTCGAAAATGCATTGAACAAAATGGTAATGTGTTTGCACATTTAATATAGTTTGTTGTATTATTTTCTTGTTTCATAAATAATATGAACAAAGTAAAATTGAAACTTATTTCGCAGTCATTCACGGCCAACTAGTCTAAAAGAAAAATATGCTGATAATTCGCTTATTTTCAATTTTAGGCCAATATTGCATATGACCTTTTTTGTTCTGTGGGTGATTTGCAATTGTTACAGTAAGAAATGTACAGGGTGTTCCTTTAAAAAAAAACATTTTTCTCATTTTCTCTTAAACGCTACATTCAATTGTTTTTTTGATTTCATCATCGTAACCAGCGGAAAAAAAACTACTAGTTTGCTAATTTAACTGACTTTGTATCTCTACAAATAACAAAATTACCAATGATGCGCACTTAATTTTAGAACAGCCTGTATATACAGTGTGTCCAAAATTCGATGCTCACCATTGGTATTTTGGAAACGGTAAGAGTTACAGGGTCGGTTAAATGGAACAATATGGAGGTATTTATCTTACCTCTTCAGACCTTCTCTTGTTTTTCCAAAGAAATGCGTTGCCTACTAGATATTGCAAAAAAGTGAAAATCGGCATTTTCTTTAAACTTGCGTAGAATCCACACTATTTATCCTATCAAAAATATGTAAATATAAAAGTTGTAGACATTTAGATATTGAATAATATGCGTCATTAAAATATTTTTTTGCTTGCATCAGTAGCGAAATATGACCCAAAGTTGCATTTTTTTAAATGGAAATGATAATTTATTTTTATACAGTTGAATTACTTGATTTTTTTCCTTTTCAACGATATAAGGTTCGAGCTATTTATCTTGTGTACTTTAGAAGATATAAAGAAAAATCGTTTTTGAGATCTGTAGATGTATTTTAAAGCACATCACACTATCCATGATTGCAAATTTTTAAGAAACAAACAACTGCACATCAAATCTGTCAATAATATTGTTACAGTAGTATCGTGTCAGAACTTGTAGTTGTTGTAGTAAGCTATTCATATTCAAAATTGATGATGCAGTTTTCAAACCATGAAAAAACGGACATGTTTGTTGTCTACATAAGATGCCATCGTAATTCAACTGCGGCAGCAAATGAATATCACAACTTATACCCCGAAAGAAGGCAACCTCACAGAACTTTGTTTTCCCGACTCGAGCAAAATCTTCGACAAGGTGGATCCTTCACCGCCATTCGTCCTACAACCTATCAAAAAGACAATGAGGATGCTGAAATAGCTGTTCTAGCCGCTGTTAATGTTGAGCCTTCCGTTTCAGTAAGAAAAATTTCGAATGACAGTGGTATGGCAAGAAGTTCAGTACATTATGTTTTAAAAAGAAGAAATTTCATCCTTATAAGCCAATGATATGCCATCATATCAAAGAGAATGATTATGCTCGAAGAGTTACATTTTGTAGATGGTACCTGGATGAAGTTACAAACGATAATTCTTTTTCTAAAAAATTCTTTGGAGCGATGAAAGTAGATTCACAAACAACGGCATTTACAATCGGCATAATTATCATTATTGGAATAATGAAAATCCGAAAATAGTTCGAGAATCGCGTTTCCAAGAACGATTCGGATTTAACGTGTGGTGCGGTATTTTGGGAAATCGTTTGATAGGTCCATTTATTTATAATCAAACGCTTAATTCGACTAGATATCTTCAACTGCTGCAAGCCGAAGTCGAAGATGCATTGGACGAGCTACCTATTCAAGAAGAAAGAAGTATTTTGTTTCAGCAAGACGGCGCCCCGGCCCATAATTCCAGGATCGTCACTGAATATTTATCAGCAAGATTTGGAAACCGTTGGATTGGAACAAACGGTCCCATACGTTGGCCTGCGCGATCACCAGATTTGTCCATACTAGATTTTTTCCTGTGGGGACACATAAAAATTTAGTATACGTTGTCAATTATGAGAACGTTAATGATTTGCAGCAGAGCGTCATGCAGGCCTTTAATTCAGTTAGCGTCCGTCAATTAATGAATTGCCGAATAAATATTGAAAAACGCTATACAAAATGTTTAGAAGTCAATGGCCGCACTATTGAGAATCTTTTATAGGAAAACTCATTCGTTTTACGATGTTATCCACCCGTTATGTTTTTGTTATTATTGCTTACAACTTGGTAACATTATAAATCTGCCTCAAAAATGATTTTTCTTTATATCTTCTAAAGTACACAAGATAAATAGCTCGAACCTTATATCGTTGAAAAGGAAAAAATCAAGTAATTCAACTGTATAAAAATAAATTATCATTTCCATTTAAAAAATGCAACTTTGGGTCATATTTCGCTACTGATGCAAGCAAAAAATATTTTAATGACGCATATTATTCAATATCTAAATGTCTACAACTTTTATATTTACATATTTTGATAGGATAAATAGTGTGGATTCTACGCAAGTTTAAAGAAAATGCCGATTTTCACTTTTTTGCAATATCTAGTAGGCAACGCATTTCTTTGGAAAAACAAGAGAAGGTCTGAAGAGGTAAGATAAATACCTCCATATTGTTCCATTTAACCTACCCTGTAACTCTTACCGTTTCCAAAATACCAATGGTGAGCATCGAATTTTGGACACACTGTATATCAGAATTGGGGCATTACCATCAATTATTCTGTAGCACTAAAACGACAAATAATGTAAAAATCTTAAGGCATACATATATCGAGATTTTTGAAACCACATTTTAAAAATAATTTTGATTGTACAGGGTACTCCAAAAACACGTACTGTATCAAAGTTGGGTTATTTTAAATAAGACACCCCGTATTTTTTTCTATTTTTGAATTGAAGAATAAAAAATAATGCATGTTCTTTAACATGTCCCTATACCACCTTACCTCTGTTTCTGAGATAAATCAATTTTACCTGATTTGCAAACCCTCCAAAAAAATGCCATAACTTCAAGATAAATAAGAACAAGCAATTTTGTTTTACATCACCTTACTAAGAACCTTCAACATCCCTTTTGCAATATTTACTATTATGTTATGATGTACAGAGTGTTTTAATTACTACCGCTAACGATATCGACTTAAAGCTTACATAACTTGCTTAATTTAAATGGAACACCCTGTATTTCTGTAACCTGATTGACACAGGAACTAGTTACCTTTTAATCGGTATTAGGGTTACTAACCCCTAACTGATAGTTTTTGAGATATTTTAAAATTTGCTAGTTTAACAATTTGCAATTTACTGGAATTTAAGTTACCTGTAAGATATCGGTAAAATAAACATTATCTTGCAAACATTTTTAATGTATAGGCCAATCCAGCTTTCAATATTAACCTTAAAAAAATTTTTTCAGAACTAAATAACAGAAATGTGCTCATGACTTATGCCGGGTTCTAAGAGTCAGTCGAATCACACCCACCTGTCACAAACAACAGCAACCGTTATTAGTTTCATCAAAAATTGATGACACTGTAAACATTGGTAACTTTGTTAAAAACATTCTAAAAATAATGGTTTTCGAAATTATCGTACTACTATTAGAGCGATTTGTATTACATTCTTAGTTAACAGATAAAAGTTTGTCAATATCTACCCTATGATCGATTTTTGATGTACCAAATAACGGTTGCTGTTGTTAAACATCAGTAAATTGTGACCGGTGTGCGTAATTCGATTGACTCTTAGAGCCCGGGATACTTGTCATAAGTACGTATCAGTTTATTTTTCCGGAAAAAATATTTAAAACTGAAAGTTGCAAGATAATGTAAATTGTTAAAGTACCAAATTTTTAAATATCTCGAAAACTATCAGAGTTAGGGATAGGTAACCCTAATACCGACTAAAAGGTAATTAGTTTCAGCTTTCAACAGGCTACAGAATGTAGGGTGTTCTATTTAAGTTAAGCAAGTTATTTAAGTTTTAATTCGTTAGTATTATGCGGTAGTATTAAAAACATCCTATACATCATAACATAATAGTAAATATTGCAAAAGAGATCTTGAACGCTTTTAGTAAGGTGGTGTAAACCAAAATTGCTTGTTCTTATTTATCTTAAAGTTATTGCATTTTTTGGAGGGTCTGCAAATCCTGTAAAATCGATTTACAGAAACGGAAGTAAGTAGGTATAGAAACATGTTAAAGAACTTACATTATTTTTTTTCGTACAATTCAAAAATAGAAAAAAATACAGGGTGGTCCATTTAAAATGACCCAACTTTGATATAGTACGTGTTTCTAGAGCACCCTGTACAATCCAAAATATTATTAAAATACGGTTTCAAATAATCTTGACATATGTATGCCTTAAAATTTCTAACATTATTTGTCGTTTTAATGCTATAGAATAATTCGTTAGTAGTGCCCCATCCTGTATATATATAAAAACTTGTGAATGACCTTGGGTCATTTTGAAACTACAAACCCATTGCTGTTTTTGAATTTTACGATCAAATGTAAAGAAATTTTACCTAGTACATGGGCTTCTTGTCAAAATATATATGCAACTTTCGAAGTTTGGAACTAACTAATTTGAAAGATATCATCACGTATTTATCGTAAGATTCTAGAACGCCACTAAATTTGTAGTTTCAAAATGGCTGAACGTCTATATGTAAAATTGAAAAGTGTCGCTTCTGTACCGTAGATAATATTTTGTGATTGTGAACCTGTTACTGCATTACAATTTATTGTTTGACAGACTAGTTTTGGTTGTCAGGCAATTGTGGCGCGATGTAGGTTCAGAGTCACAAAAGATCAAAGGGATTTGAAAAAGAAACCCTTATACTAATAGAAGTTTTACTTAGAGAAAGATAGCAACAGGGTGGTGTGGGTACCTACAGCAGTAAAGGGTGTAGCAGTTTCGCGCCAACACCATTTTCATAAGAAATGTATGGCGCAGAGATGTTTTTTAATTTAAAACTGTGATGATACCACATTCATTAATGTTATTTGCAAACGTGATCGCATTAGATAATTTCCTAAATTGTATAAATATGGTAAAGCTGGGGAGAAAACCTACAAGATTGCTTCTAAAAAATATTTAAAGTATGACAACGCAAACTTCAGCTTACTGCAGTTCTCGCGTTTGTGATGTCAATCATAAATACCACTACCACTAGCAAATTTTAATGATGTCGTGAAAACACATAATGCAAGTGTAATTTTAGTATAATTTATATTGATGAACTATTTATGTATTTCTAATCGGGCATGCAACTTATACCCTATTGTCATTTTCCCTAAATTTCAAATTCACTTCAGTGATTTCTTACATTGAAATATCGTTGATTGTTGCAAAGTGCATCTTCTAAGTAAATCAAAATAACATTAGCACAAAATTTAATCTGTTACAAGATTCATATATTTCTTCTCACTGAAACCTTTTAATCGGAAATTGGGAAGTGCTATGACCTAGTCAGCATCTACTGACAAAAAATATAGTATTAACAAGTTATTGGAAGAAAAATACATATTTCACCTGATACAAGATGTATAACGATTAAATAAGATCAATCAACAAATAACAGTTTAACAAATTGTAAGAAGTTTAGGAACTAAAGTTAACAGTTTAGTGTGTTAATATTTAATATAAATATTTAAATTATTGAAATAAAAATGGTGGCTTTTGTCATTAATTTAGCACATGAAAATGCTAGAAGCAATAATTAATAATGCAGAAGGTTTCATTTTTATCAATTCACTGTATGTAGTTAACATATAATACATTTGTTTTGTTTAAATTAGGATAGTTTTTACAAATTCATTAATTTATATTAATCAGAATAATTAAGAAATTAGTTTTCTAAAAATTTCTAATTCTCAAAATCTTAATGTAGTGCAAGCATTATGTTTTATGTTTTCATATATACTTAATGCATACTATGAATTGCAAATTTTGGGACAGAGAAAAACTTTTATGTAATGACGCCATATAATACATATTTACTAATTATATTAACCTAACAGTTTTCAAAATGGGATGATCATTATTGGGTACAAACTATGCATATGCGAAAGATACAAAAATACATAATACTTATATTTATATTATCATTAGTATTACTTACAAATCGGTTACACTTATATCGACACGTTCGAGTTGATAGTGGTAAGATTATTAATTGGATAAAATTCTAGTAAAAGAGTAAACTTTTTGTTGTTTTATAACCATAAATTACAATTAAAATATCAGACCATGTACTCACGCATGAGTATATGTCAATTTAGGCAAATGTTGCGTAAAAGATAACAAAACAGAGTAATGAAAATTAGGTGTTACTGCCACTTTTTGTGAAATCTAACAATATTTCGCCAACAGTAGGAAGCAAGGCGATTGATTCATAAAAGTATAGTTAACTTGTCAACTTGTCTTACGTTAATCTTTCCTAATAACTTTCTTGCTTTTATGCCACACACATATGCCTGGAGACTTTCAGCACCGCACGTATTTTCCATACTTTTTTATTTTCGTTTGTTCTTAGCGAAAGAGTTGGTGCAATCCAGAGAAAAATGTTATCGGCCGTGGTTTAAATATATTGTTTTTTTCACTACTAGCACTTTTAAGTTTTAATTCTTCGATTCAATACTAAAAATTTAAAAGATACAGTTAATGTCAATAATGTGTCAATTAACATTTGAATTATATGTAAGGACCTGTGGTAATTAAAATAAACAAAAGATATCAAATTTGACCAGTGTATGAGTCATAATATGATTGTATCTAGTAGGGAAACAATAAATTAATTGTTTTCTTTGCTTCCATTTTACGGTAGTACCTATGAGTATTACCATATTAGGTACCACAACTAGACAATATCACATGATGATTAATTATAAAGTATTTTTTTTAATATAGCACTCAGTCACCATCTAAAGTGTGCAGTGTTTGTTTTGGGGTGGCTCTAGATTTAACAAATTATATTATTAAATCGTAATTGAATATAATGACTTATATAGTCTGTCATGTTTCGCATGATTTAACAAAATGTAGTATAATTTAAACAGCGGTAATAAATTATACTTCATTACTTTATAATGATATAACACATTATCAATTAACTAGAAAACTTTCAATTGTACTTATTCCGTTTGAGTAAAATTAATTTATTGTAAATGAAATGATCGCTTATCTTCCAGTCAGAAACAAATGGATCAACTAAAACAGTTGACGGAGGCCATAAATAAACCTAACTTAGGTCATTCAAAATAAGATTATTACAGATAGGAACTTCCAAAGCGCAGTTATAAGTGTCGTGAGAACGGACGTAGGTGGGAGTAGGTGTCAACTCGAATATATATAATATTTATATATATATATATATATATATATATATATATATATATATATATATAAAATAAAGCATTATATATATATATATATATATATATATATATATATATATATTTACAATTTTTTCAATGTGTGTATCAATTGCAGACCTTTAGGAGCTTTATGGGTGTAAGTTACACTGTTGCACCCATAAATGGATTTCATCTTATGATAGCGTCATTGTAACAAAAAATATATTACTCTTTTCTTTATTCTACTACTTCTGTGTTACAATAATCAATGTTTATTTTTAAAGAACAATTTTTAAGGCACAACTTAACGGACATAAATTTTTAAACAATATAATTTATTTGGTATATAAACTATATAAAAATCAAACAAAAGAGGTTATAACTATTCCCAATCATCCTCAAAATGCATAAAAAAATTGTCAACTCTATGATATGATTTAATCAGAAATCGTGTATTATATAATCCAAAAATTTAACTGTACATGCCGCATACCAGTCTGAAGAATGTCATTTCTAATATTATGTTTTAACTTAGACGCATGTATTAGTTACTGATTAGACGAGTAAACCTAAGGCTGCAATATTCATTCAATATGGCCACTCAACGTAAAAAGTAGCTACTGATCCATGGTTTTAGGTTTGAGTTAATAATATCAATACGAAATTTCGTGCCTTACAGAGAAGAATGTAATACCGTTCTTGGTAATTCTTTCCAGTTTGTATTTTATTATTATTAGCCCACAAAAATATGTTTGAAAACTTTGGCTTCAAAATTTCTTTAAAAATATTAAGATAACGTAAGTAATTATTAATAGTAAAGCACTTCATTAAGAACAGTATTAATTTTTTTAAAACTTCTTAATTGGTGATATATTGGTGCTATATTCGACAACCCAAATGAGTTAACTCTCTGTATCATCTTTATTAGAATATATTAAAATTGTTTTGGATAAATAATGCATGAAAAACGTTTTTCCACGATCAGTATTATGAAATCTTTACATTTCATATAAACCACTAGAAAAAATATGTCATATTTAAAACATCAAATCATTTCGTTACTAGTAACTTGACGGAGTAGTTGCAAAAGTTGATTGATTTATTTATCTAACCTCAAAATCTGTTAAAACGACTTCACACTTCAAATAAAAAATTGAACGTCATAATTATTGTTCATTATTGAGAATAAAAAAATGTTTGGTAGTCATGAAAACAGCTATTTTTTGAATTGCCAAACTTACAGTTAAATCTTAAATCAAATTTTGATAAAACTCATACAGCGAACCGAAGTAAACAAAAGACCTGAGGTGCTATTCTCGACCATTCGAATATAGATATTCGAAAATGATGTAAAACATAATGAAAATTTAAGTACACGAATATATACGAATGATTGAGAATAGCACCCCTAGAAGGGCGTGGCTTGCGTCGCTTTAGTTTTGACGATACACTCAGATTAACAAGTTTTGTTGTTGTCAAAATGAAATAATTTTAGGTTAGGTATCTAATTTTATATAACAAGATTCTGATCTGCCTTAACTGTTGCAATAGAGGAATTCTAGCAGGAAAGTAATTTTAATTCTTAGAACAGTTCCATTTAATTTTGTAGCGATAATTAATTAAAATGAACAATCAATGTCTTAGGTCAAAAAAAAATTTAATAACGTTTCGATTCTTTAATTAATCTGAATAATATCACCAAATCGATAATATTAAAACTAAACTAGTAAACTATCAACTACAAAGGCAATTTACAATAACACAATGATAACATGGTTTTTATTGTTTATTATAAATTCGTACAAGTAATTGCACACAAATTACAAGAAGCAAAATTGACAGAAATGAACATTTTAAGAATAGACCAATTATATAATCATTTTATAAAAATAACATAAAAGTGTAGACAAATCAATTACACAATTATGTTCACCTATTTACTGTTATCTTCATAACTTACTTCTTCATCTGATGAACCAGTGTTTACCACAAATGCCATATTTTCAATCAATTCATCTAATAGAGCACCTGTTCTCACATTTCATTAGCTAATCGATTGACATGATTGCAATGTTTCTCCCAATCTGACGGTGTGATTTCTGAAAATGCCTTTCTTACAAATTCCTCGTTCTCTAAACCGCTTTGTGATGCATTATTTATTGCAACTTTATGTTTTGCCAAACTCCAGATAAACTCGATGGGATTTATTTGCAATGATAAGGGGGCAAGTGCAGTACCGTGTGCCAATATTTCTTCATTAGTTCATCAACAAAATAAGTCTTTATGTAATTAAATTGTTTGACTAACCCAATATGTCATTTCCACCTACGTCACTAATATGGTGTCGCTCAGCTGATCTGGAGGGCAACAAAGCAAATAAACCCAAATAAACTGTATAAAAATAATTTGTTTTATGGTATTTGTTTTGTATTTTTAGTGTACAAAGGGTGTATTATTAAATTAGTGTCTATAGTTAATTCTGTTTATTATAAATACTTAATAGTTTAATTAAAAAAGGTTTATGAACTGATATGTGTGTTTTTGTACATCTATTTTATCTGTTTAAGATGAACAATTGCTACAACAAATATTTTCAAATCCTGTAGTGAAAATAAGGTGTGGTATACAGTGGGGTGTGAGGTTTTGTTTAGACAGAACGTAACTACTATTCTATTGAGACATCAATTTTTAAAAATATTTCAATGAGCATGCTATGCCGGATTAAATGCATTAAACTTATTAACAAAAGCTGCGCTATTGTGACGTTTTGCTACACCATGTAAACAAATAATTTCTATTTTTTCCTCTTCTGTGTACATCTGTACATACTGCAGATTTGTCGCCTAAAACAGAATTCGTGAAATATGTACTGATTTATTCACATTTATTGACATAAATTAGTACGTGGATGATCATATCCCTATATTCAAATTTTAAAACTCCATCTCAATCAATGTATTTCCTATGTTCAGTTGTAAACAAACCTCCTGTATAAATAAAATAAAGTAAATTAATAATGTCGATTCATATGATCTGCGGGACAAAGATTTTTCAACAGAAATAAGAGCATACAAAAGTGTGCCTGCATTGGGTGAAAGACTTAAAGTCACCAAGATTTGAAACAATTATTTATTTTTTAGAAAAGTATAAATATCTTAAAACATCTTTACCATAAACCTCGGAAACACGACACAAAAAAATAAAATAGCGTAAGTTTAACTATAACACATGCTTTGTTTACCTCCAGATCAGGTGTTATTTAAACCCCACTACTTCATTCTGACGTCACGTGGAAAAAACCTATTAACTCTTCTTTTCGCATATCATTGGTAGCCCAGGCAAGTTAGGTTTGAACCTAGAAAAAAATACCTTAAAGCTGCATTTTGGCATAGTGATAGAATAAGCCATTCTAAACAACATATCAAAACTTTCAAGATTCTCCCATTGGCAACATCGTTTTATGACGTCACAAGATGGCGGCGGTTGGCATTCGGTAAATACGCTGTATCTCCGAAACTAATTAACCGATTTTAACGTTCTTATAATCGTTTTAAAGCTCTAATAACGCTTAATATATAATCTTCTATTAACATTTATCTTAAAGTTAACCGTTTTAAAATTATAGCAATAAATATGATTTTTATTAAATAATTTGGCCCTTTAAAACACGAATCACTTGTAAACTACTCAATAAAATAAAATTTATTACTGAACATTTATTATTCTACATTTGATTACCTTTCTAAAATGTATTCACTTTTTAAATTTGAACAAATAGTTCCCGAGATATTACGTAAAATTCAAACTCAACTTACTTAAAAAAAGGTTTTTTATATGGAATATGTAAGTTCATGGTTCACTGACATCGTGTACTACAATTTGAGGAACATTGAAGCAGTTGATGGTACGGCAGTTAGAACAAATGTCAGAACATGATTGACCTGATTGTCTGGACGTACATTTTGTTCCACATTCGGATTTACAGTTACAGGAAACGAGATTTAATAAAGATTCTGGAGCAGGAGGAAGAGTTGTTTGCAATGGAATTAAGGTATTGTCAACAAAACTCCATCCCCAGTCGACAGGTATTTTATCTATCTTGCTTAGGCTATGGTAGTTGATATGCCATTACTCTCTAACCAGTCCCTAATCTCTATTTTTTCTTGCTTGGTTTGGTGGTTAGTTTATTTGAACGCTATGATGTGGAGCGTTATCCATAACAACAATACCGTTCGCAGGCAAATTTGAAATTAGTTGCTTCTGCATCCACTGTATGAAGTTCATATGGTTCATATCATCATGGTAGTCTCCAGATTTTGTCTGAGATTTAAAAACCAATTGTCCAATCTTCACAAATCCGTATAACCCACCTGCATGAACAATAATGTACCTCTGCCCGGATCTGTCTGTGCGGTACATACCAGGTTTGTTTTCAGATTGCCAACACTTGGTAACTCCATAAGAAGGATGTATGTAAGTTTTGGTTAAGTACGTAACTGGTTTCTTTAATACTTCCAAAGCATCATTATCTCGTAATTTACTTAAATAGCGAGAACGCCAAGCGACAATATAATTGCGCTCCATTAGTAATTATCTTTTGTCGTAACACTTTTTGTATTTAAACCCTATTTGTATGCTTTTCAAAGAGTATTGGACCACCGTTGTAGTTAACTTTATCGTGCATTTTCTGAACTAATACGATCATCGTTGGTACCTTCTTGTCTACAGTGTAAACTTCATGAACAGTTCGTTTAAAAACGCCCAAATCAAAAGAATCTAACACAATTTTGTTAGAACCATCACTCCTTTTCTTCCTCGATGGAGAATTTAACATTCTACTTTCAGCTTTTGGAGTTTCGTTCCTAATAGCAACATTAATTATTTACAAATTTAGCTTTTACATATCACACATTTATCTTATTTGCTTTATAAAACTGATCGATTTCCCAGTTACAGCTGCAGCTAATTCTGTTCCCTTCTATAAAGGAAATGACCACACACCTGTAGCTTTCTGTTGATTCAAGAACTCGATGACAGTTTTAATAATGTTTCTGGCTTTCGAATGAACAGGTTTCTTGGTAGCCATGTTAAAATGGAAGTAAAAACTGGAAAAACAAAATTTTGTAAGAAACTAATAATTTTTAGCCATTTAAATTAAAACATTAATTGTCTTTAAAGCATTAAAAAATAACTTAAGAAATTAGTGTAAACAAAAATAAACTTTAAAAGTGCTTTTGAGGTTACGTAATATAAGTTGAAATCATGCAATTATTTAAAATCATTATAAAATATGCTTACCGTTTCACAAAATATCGCAATAAAAGAGTTTTGAAAAAAACTGTTTTTTATAAAAATGAATAAACGCAAAAACTGGAAGAACCAAAACTTCTCTGAAAGATTCGAATTGATAACTCAAATTTCTGTCAGAACTGTATCAGATGTTATTTCTTAATTGTGATTGGGCTAATGTTTTGCCACCACAAATTTTTAAATGTAGTTGTCATATTTTCCGGGGACTTTGTTTGCTTCGGTGCGCAGTAGATACTACATAATGATCGTGAAAAAGTATAGTGTATTACTTGAGGATAAAATCATATTTCATTGTTCGCATAAAAACCACGATTTTCTCCTCGTGTACTACATATACTATTAAAGTGTCCTTCTACAAACTGTACACTGTACAATACTACAGGTTTTTTATACAAGTCTCTGTAAAGTAGTACAGCTCTGTTTCTGTAAGACCTCAAAATTCAAATCTAAAAAATGTGATTTACTAAGAAGACGAAAATTAAAGTATGGGCATGTACTACTAATAGCATTATTTTGATGTCGATTGGTCTAACTGTAGTATTGGTTCCTCAATTTGGAATGTCAGGAAGAATCTGTTTTCAGACTAACATACAAATATTTTCCTTAAGAAAGACAATTCGTTTGCACGAATAGGTAATTATAAAAACCCCATATTTTTTTATATTGTAAGTGAATTTTGATCTTTTAAATAAATATTTTAGTATGGGATTATTTAAACCTCAAAAATCCAATTTAAACGTATATCTATAATAGAAGTTATGAATCTGTTAAAATTAATATTTTTGCCTAAGCTAAACATTAAAATTTCTATAAAAATTATACCAAAACTAAAAAATTCAAAATTAAATGTTGATAATTAGGTTCTTTCACAACTAGAACTTCTTTATGCCGCGCATTTTTTTTTAAATTAGCAATACTGTTATTCAGAATCAAAACTGCGGATTAAAATTTGCAGTCATAACATTAACAGGATTTTTAAAATGCAACCACCTATCGACTCTACCTACAGGGCTTATAAGAAAAAGAAGAACTGCATTAATTTGATCTACAAACTTTAAAATAGGTAACCCATATTAAATATGTTATTCCTATATAGCAATTATAGTACAAGCTACAAATTATGTACGTACATAGATATAAAAACTAAATAATTAATAATAAACATTTTTCAAAATACCTACCAGTTCAATTCTTCTTTCACTATGTTCACTGATTATTTTGATTATTATAAAAAAATAATGGTGATAATTAATAGACTTAAACACAGAATAAACTATCGATAAAAAAAATGTACATGTCAAAAAAAAAACGCAATATACGAATTCAATCGGGTAAAACTTGATATTTAAACCGTAGTTTATAGTTGATTCGCGATTTCGGTTAATACTAATTATTGCTTGTGTCTACTTCTTTTACCATCAATAGTAAGACTGAACATCTCGTATTAAAGGTAAACCTATGGACGTGGTCCCCTTCCACTTTTGATTATTTTCTCTAAAACACGCTCTCCCCAACTCATTCATATATAATTCCATTCTGCGTTACTACATTAATTTCTTTGATGTTTCATTTAAAATTATAAAATCTACTAAATTAATGAAAAAAAAATAATAATTTTTTCGCGTTTGCTCAATTTGAAATTAAAAACGCTAATATTATTATTGTTAGTTTTTCTAGCGATACTGGTGAACCATAGGCGTGTCTAAAATAACTGTGAATATTTGATGTTTACTATAAATTTTTACTAAATACTAACAATCATTATTCTAAGCATCACAAATAAAACTAAAATTTCTCTGAAATGCTAACCCTTACAATATAGGGACCTAACAGTAATTATCAGTAATAGTAAAATATCTCCTAGTGTGGCTCTACGTAATATAAATTGCTTACCTGCAAGTATAGTCAGTTTTCTGTTTGAAAATTAAATGTTAAACGTTTTCTTTTATCCAAATTTTTTTTAAAGCGCTTATCAAGTGTTTATAACTTACGTAGAATCGAAATTAAATTTAAAAGCTAATAATGGGGAAGAATTCGATACATTATTGTTTCCACAATTAGCAATTTCCGCATTCATCACTCAACAGTTCAGTTCATTGTCGTTTCCGATTATACATGTTGACCCATTCTTAGATGTTTTATATTCTAATCTTGTATTTTTCAATTTGAAATAATCTTTAACCACTTAAGCTACTTTCTCCTAACGCTAGACTGTGCATAATTATTTGGAATGTATTTCGTAAGGTCTCGTAAAAGAAACAACATTTGAATCTTATTATAAACATATACGTTAACTAAATAACACAATATAACTTTAAGTTAAGAAATTATTCATTCTACGTTTATATATTTAATGTAATTGTACAAATAGAATAGTTTATAGAACCATTAAAAGTGTTGTAGTTTTTTTAGTTAGTAGTTTATTAATTGCAATAAAAATTGATATTATGCCCTACTTGTACAAATTTATACCAAGGTATCTTATAACTGCGCAAACATTCAACTGTAAAGTAAAATATACCCATCTCATATAATTGGTTGTTTATTTATCGGTTTTGTAACTCATATCCATGTACATTTAATTTCCTAATAAAATCCTATAATATAACAAAAGTATTATTTCTATCTATTTTCTTACTAAGTATTTTAAAAAAAAGGAACGCTTTACAAACTGGTTAATGGATCTCAACTTAACATAAATTGTATCTTATCATTGATTTTACATATTTCCTACATCTAAACCAAATACCTCATCAACGATGATTAGGTGCTAAATGGTAACTAACATGGAGAGTAACACGCAAATTTCAAACAATTTGATAAACAAGAAGTTCGGAATATCAAAAAACTAAAAAAAAACTAAGTACTATGCATATCCAGTAGAGTAACTAATTTATCGGTCGGGTAAAATTTAATTTAATACATATTTTTCTCTACTAGCTTAGAATCGTATCGATATTGGTTCAGTTATTGTTTGTCGTTATTAACTACTAGTCATTAATGAAAACAATTGCTATGTTTACAAAAATTCTATTTCATGCGGCTACCAGATTTGTATAACCATTTGAGAATAGACTATGCATTTTGCATTTAATTTTTATTAATGTTTAGTTTAAGGTAACATGGTCTAGGCTAGTAGTGAAAAAAATAGTAGGTATACGGGTGTCTTTAGCTGAGTGCCCATTAGAAATATCTGGAGAACCGTGATAGCGGGAAAATTAGAATTTGGTATTCAACCATTTGTGACCAAGATTTATTGTTTTAAAATATTTTTAAAATGGCGACACTTTCGGAAGGACCGGAAGTTGATTTTTTGTAATGACTATGATTTTATTTCCTTTTATGATTTCAAGTTGAATTTTAGGTCAACTTTATGTAAGGTACTTCTAACCTAAAATGTCAACTTTCGGTGATAAAGATTGTTTTATGTCAAAATTGTCAAAAATCATCTATGTACGAAAACAATTGTTGCAGTGGAACTAACAAAGATGGAATAGCAAAATTCTGCCAGTGGAAAGGCAAAACATTGCACTTCATCCTTCTCGATTTCAATCTTGACAATTATCTACAGGGTGGTGTGCAAAGTGAATTGAATTAGGTCAATACAAACATGCCAAAAAATCATTTTATTCAAATGGGACACCCCATATTTAATTACATGTGTTCAAAGGTCATTCTTTTCTGCATTGAATGATGTAACATTCTTCTATTCTTACAATCGAATTTTATTTTAATTCAATTCCATCTTTGTTAGTTCCACGCAACAATTTTTTTCGTACATAGATGATTTTTGCCAATTTTGACATAAAACAATCTTTATCGCCGAAAGTTGATATTTTAGGTTGGAAGTGCCTTACATAAAGTTGACCTAAAATTCAACTTGGAATCCTAAAAGAAAATAAAATCATAGTGATTACATTCAAGAAACCAAGTTGTCATCAACTTCCGGTACTTCAGGAAGTGACGCCATTTTGAAAATACTTTAAAACAATAGATCTTGGTCACAAGTGGCTGCATACCAAATTCTGATTTCCTCGCTATCACGATTCTCCAGATATTTCTAATGGGCACTCAGCTAAAGACACCCGTATAAGCCACTGGCACTGTAATATAGAAGATTTTTCTCAGCAAACAAAAAACTCTTCTCTACCTTCTGTTTTAGTACTTGCATTATATGTGAGAAAAGTAAAATATTTCTTACTCCAACTGCAACTATTGCTCTGTGCGCAAAATCGTATCGAATGGTAGTATTTTCAAAACCTTGTGTTTATATTTAGTTATAATTTTATTTTGTGTCCATTAATCTTTATACAAGTATCATTTTTACATAGTGAAGTATAGAATAATACTTAAGTTTTGAAATAGGTGTTAACTTAGTGTTACGCCCCTGAAGTTCCCAAATAAATTAATATAATAACGGTGTTTCTAGAACGTATAAAACAGATTTTAGACATATGTCTGACTTAGGATAGGAGTCTATCCTAAGATTCATTAGTGCAACCGGGCATTAGTTCTTCAGTTCCATGACTAGGTCCAGGAATCACCTCAAAATTAATTTGTTTTTGTCCAGCCTTACCTAATCCATAGTGAAATGAACATCTTCACCAGGTACAATCGTACCTATGACGTTAAAATATTTGTTTATTTGAATAACGATTGAAGCAATATTTTTATTTTATTTTCCTGATGCTTAAAAGTGCTCTAGTTATCCCGTTGACCAAAATAAACTCACCAAAACAATTAAATAATATTTGCCCTATTAGTGTACTTCCTGAGCTATCAAAGGTCTTGGAAAAAGTTTTAAATAAGCAGATACGTCATCATAAAGATGTCATATTCGCTAAAAATAAAAACAAAATTACCGCTTTAGTACTATTAGATTATTCAAAGCCCTTTGTCACTACCCATCATAATACATTGATAAGCACCATATAGGATTTGATAAATGATAGCTCTGCTTGTCTTTTGTTAAATAATCGTCCTCAAAGTATGAAACTACTAAGAAGCATTTCTAATATTCGTCATACTATTTATGGAGTTCCTCAAGGTTCAATATTGTGTACTTTGTTATCTATAACTTATACCGCCAAACTTTGTAATCGATTAATAATAATAATAATAATAATAATAATAATAATAATAATAATAATAATGCTTTATTGCCCAACAGGATCTTCCTAATTACAGGACAAAGGTGCAATTCACATTAAACTTAAATGTACATTCCAGAATTTAATTATTTATAAGTTAAATATTGTCTTATATATAACAAAATGTATATACATATATATATATATATATATATAATTACAAAAGACATGGTGCAAAACTGATTCTTGATAGTTACATATTTGTATAGAACGTGTTAACTAAGAATGAGATTTAAATTTGTGCAAAATTTCAGATAATGAAGAATTAAATATATCACACTCATAAGACATATTATTAAAGGTTTTGCACATTCTGAATAGCGGAGACTTGATCAGTAAATTAGTTTTAGGAATAGGACAGTAAAAAGTGATATCTAGACGAGATGCAATCCGGGGTGTCAAAATATTCAACTGTCCTAAAGATCTGCACAATCAATAATGTTGTTAGAAAGTTTGTATAAAAAGTCAGCCATGCACAATTTCTTCTAGAATATAAACTGTCGTAACCAAATTTAATTAACAGTTCATTGTAATCAGTATGCAACTCAGGATAAACGCCAGTTGATTTAAAACTAAGAAATTTAATCAATTTCTTTTGCACTCTTTTCAACTGCCGCTGAATAATTATTATAATAGGGGTTCCAGATTATTGACCCATATTCCAATTTGGCACGAACGTACGAGCAATAGAGAATTTTTATGTCTCTAATTTATCAAAATCTCTACAATTTGTAATTATAAAACCATATAGTCTCATACTGTCTTTAATAATGGCATCAATATGTTCATGAAAGGTTAACTTGTGATCAAAAGTAATTCCTAGATCCTTCATTGATGTACATCTATCCAAAGGTATGTTATCCACCTGGTAATCATATTGTATGAAGCAATCTTTCCGAGTAAATGAAATAACTTTGCACTTCGAAGTATTTAAGTGAAGTCTGTTTAATATACACCAATGATAAATTTTATCTAGGTCATTTTGCAACACATAGCAATCTTGTAAATTCGAAATATTGTAAAATATCTTTAAATCATCTGCGTAACCCAGTTTTCTAATTTTTGCATTTAAGCTTATTCTCATCTCATTTACTGGATTACTCCGTTTCACAAGTTTGGGCGAGTCAAGGTTCTACCCATACCTTTTTTCCGGGAAACATCGGACTATTAAGTGCATTAATATGCCAATCACACAAATCTAAACTTCTTTTTACCCAAAAAATGCAATCCAGGCATGTCAATTATTGGATGACGATTTAAATATTCCTCCCAATTATCAAATCTACATTTGTTAAAGATTAATCTTACAAAGTCCAAATTAAAGCTTGTTGAGAATAATCAAATTTCATATTACCCTATTTTTTAAATTAATGATTTTATTATTTCTTATCATGAGCAATCAAAAAATCTTGGTGTTATAAGTGATTTTAGGAACATTTAAACATGTGTACCTATAAATAAGTCCTAATACCAAAAACTGAAATTGCTATATTCACACAGGTGAATCACCACCAACGTAACGGAGATTTCTAGCGAAACAGTAACAGTTTTACAAGTTTTGTCATTTTAGTAGCTTGCGGGTTGATAAATCTTACATTTTAAAATTATTTTGAAATGTAAAGTATGTCCCAAAAGGTGTGGCACATTAAAGTTATATTTTTTCTTATGGAATACTCTGTATCTTATTGTGTTTTTAATTACCCGTAAAAAATAAGGAGTTATACAAGTAAGGCGGAAGAGGAATAAGAATGGCATATGATCTTATTCTTCTAATCATCTTTTCTCTTTTATTTTTATAAGGACATCTTGCTGAGCTGTACCACCTCAATTTCTCGCCGACTTAATAATTCTTCATAAGCAGCTTTTTTTAGCATCACTTTTAAATACTCAGAAAATTTTGTATTCTAAACAATTCATATAAATGTTAAATTTTTTTTAATAATTTCAACGTTCGTTACCTTTCGTACAGTATTTTTCTATTCGCATAATTTAAAAATTTAGCTATATTGGAACAACGACTTCTGTTTAGCAAACTGTGAACAGAGATCAGCTGAAAACAATACATTTTTTTACGTGCTTTCTAAGCAAAACGCTATAGAATAGTAGAATTAAGAGTAAAGTAGGTCTTTTTGTGGTGAGCCCAGAGGATTGACGGACGAGACGCTAGTCTTCAATCTTCCTATCTTCAAATTATTAACCAATATTACTAAACGGCTACCCCTACGATGTTTAACACGAGCCGTCAAGGTTCATGTGTATGACATTCCCAATTACCAACTGTCGTTGTCAAAACGAAACGCAACTCATGTAGCAAAACAAAAGGGTCATAAGTAGAAAGATTCAACTCATTATTGTCCCGCTTGAAGTCTCGTCCGTCAATCCTCTGGGCTCACCACAAAAGACTTTACTTCTACTCTTAATGATATAGTCCACTATTTCAACCAAACTTATAGTTTGGTTACTAGGATCTTCTGTACGTTGTCGTCGTCGCCGTCGTCGTTGTGCGTTGCATAGTTCCGTTGTAGTGGATTAAATTTGACATGTGATCCTTATGTATTTTTTAACGCTAATTCCGAATATTTTTTGATATCTCGAACAGTTTTCGAGATATTCGTCTTTAAAGTTCAAACATTTAGAATAAAAATTTAGTTCTGAATCATATGTATTTTTCGATGCTGATTAAGAAAATCACTAATATTTTATATTATCTCAAACAGTTTTCGAGATATTCGAACCAAACTTACAGTTTTTTGGCTGTAAGTTTGGTTATGAGCAGTACATTGGCGGCTTTTGGTTTTTTTTCTTTAAAGCTTGCGTTTTGGACTTCGATCCTTTTTAAAACTAAGCGTTATATTTATGTTTTTTATACTATTAGTTATTTTGAAATAAAAATATCATAGTAAATATTAAATTAAAACATAGTTGTTTCATTAGGTACCTGTGGTAGTATAAATATGCAAAACACGAAACACTACGTTTAAATGGGTTAATAGGTAACATAACAATAATAGGTACCGATTAAATACATTAAGGCAACAATTAAAAATTTCACTTTTGAATATCTGACTGTATATTTGAGAAAAAGGTAATTAGTAGTTAGTGAAACTAATATGAAAGTACTTGCAACTAAAATTTATTTAACATTCGAATGCACGACGCATAAATTCATTATGGTTGGGGTTAGAAAAAGTTTATGTGCTGCTTAGATGTGCTGTGTACCTACATAATTCTATTTCAATCAATCAACTATTCGGTATAACGTCATAGTTAATGCGTTTATCCCATTGCTTTTTTTATTAATCACAACCTTGTAAGTGCAACATATCTTATATGTACCTCTACAAGCAAAGCCCAGAATATGAAAAAATATCCACTGATGCTTGTTATTTTAGACCTAACTTTTGTCTATAGAGATAGCTAGTATAATGCCGTAAACAACTTAATCAATGTCAACTGTCCGTAACTAACATGGGTACTGACCATATAACTAACTGAAATTTTGTTTTCTAATTTTAACATATAAAGTGTCATTTTTCAAAATTAAAGTAGGCGTTCGTAACGAAAAGTAAAATTGTCAGATGATTTTGACATCCGTTTTGAGAATGGTCATACTAGATTAAAATTTTAATTCGAAATAAGTTTAATTCCTTTTTTAAACTTTTTTTCAAAATAAAAAAAATTTTAAAATTAAAACAAGCGTTTATTACCGTAGAACTCCACATCGCCACGATAAGCAAAAACAGAAATTGCGTTTTAGAAAAGAATTATGGGATCAAAATATAGTTTGAACAAAAAATGTGTATAATTAAATTATAAACAACTTTTATTTGAAACAAAAATGTGTAAAATGAATACTTTTCTAATATTTCAAAAATTCGAAAATCTGTGTAGGTAAACGGCTCTTTTGGCTGCATAGATTATTTAAGTTTAAACCAGATGGTAAATTCATAATTGCCTTAAATTTTAGATCAAGATAATATTTCATTGATTCCGAATAATGCGTCGGCATTTTATGGAATTTGTATTATCATTTGCCAAGAGGATGTAATATCTTTAGACCCTTTCACCTATTCACTAGTAAATGCTTCATCGGGCTTTAATTTATTAAAGAGAACAAAGGAAAACAAGTATGAGAAGGCATTCACAAAATACACAATGACTAATACTATAAGTCACAGACAGCATGCAACTAATATGATAATAAAATTACTAAACGTTCTACAATCAGTTGAATAAAAATATACGTGTGAGATATACTGTGCACAAACCATTATTCATTAAAAATTAATGGTTCATTTTTTAATCTT